>QRDG01002469.1:0-301659 GCA_012064385.1 Puccinellia tenuiflora | reverse complement strand
TGCCATATGAGCTGCAAGAACACTAGTCCACGCCACTGTTCCATCAGTGCGCTGCTTGGGCTGAACAATACCACGGCGCAAACGAGTAACAGGTCAAGTTGAAAGAGGCGGTGCAGGTGCTGGTGCAGCAATATGAGGCGATGGAGGCGATGTTGCAACAGGGGACACAGCTGGTGTTGCATCAAGGGGAGCAGTCGTATCAAGGGACACATAATCTTCATTGTCTTCTGTGCTTGCTGTCGTAGTCACATGCGGAGGCGTTGAGGGTCGCGTCACGTGCCCAGGCGAAGAAGCATGCAGGGGCGTAGACGCGTGCTCCAGCACTCCAGCGGGCGTGGGAGTCTCCAGTCCGCAGCCCGAGGCAGGGCCATCCAAGTAGCTCGGTTCAGTTGAACGCACCGGCTTGGTGCATGCAGCCGGACCGGAGCCCGAGGCGAAGCCATGCACAGGCCACGAGCTGTGCATGTGAGGCTGATCGACGTGAAACGTAGAACTCTCAGGCGTTAAGACCTCCAAGCGACTTCCGCGTCCGGTACCTGCACCATGGTCAGCAAGCAACGGCAAGGAATGTGCAGCATCCATAAATTGGTCAGCGGATAGTAAAGAGGACTCCGAAAAAGGCGGCAATGTGTGTGAATTGGGTATGTTGGAAAAAGGAAAAACGTGCTCATCGAAGATGACATCCCTAGAGATATAGACTCTATTGGACGGAACATGGAGACATTTATATCCTTTATGAAGAGAGCTATAGCCCATAAACACACACTTCGTGGAGCGAAAATCAAGCTTATGATTATTATATGGTCTAAGATGAGGCCAACAAGCACACCCAAAGACCTTAAAAAAGGTGTAGTCAGGTGTTTCTTTAAGAAGTTTCTAAAGTGGAGTTTTCATATCAATGGTGCGACTTGGAAGCCTGTTAATGAGGAAACAAGCTGTAGCAAAAGCATCACTCCAATAGCACAATGGGACAGAAGCATGAGCAAGCAAAGTAAGCCCAGTTTCAACAAGGTGACGGTGCTTACGTTCTGCAGTGCCATTTTGTTGGTGTGTGTGAGGACATGACACACGATGAGAGATACCCAGCTTATGAAAGAATGGATGGAGTTTTTCATACTCGCCACCCCAATCAGTTTGGACATGAATGATCTTGCGATTTAGGAGACGTTCAACATGCTTTTGAAATTGGAGAAACACATCATAGACATCAGATTAATGTCTGAGTAAATAGAGCCAAGTAAAACGACTATAACCATCAACAAAGCTCACATAAAAACGATGTCCACTAACAGATGTTTGAGCAGGACCCCAAACATCCGAATAAATAATCTCTAAAGGAAATTTTGTTACACGAGTAGACAAGGAGAAGGGCAACTGATGACTCTTCCCTTGTTGACAAGCATCACAAACTGACTCAATTTTATTGGACTCATGTATTGATGGTAACTCATGACTACGAAGAACATGCTGAACGACTTGATGATGGGGTCGCAGCATGGAAAACAAAAAAATTTCTACGCGGCAAGCGGAATAAACCCAAGGATCTAGATCTATGAGATGAAGATAGCGAAGGTGAGATCCAATCTCTTACCCTTGAAGATCAACAAACGCGTTTTGTCGGTGCAGGGGTTGGCTAGTCGATCCCCGCAACTAGACTCGTCTAGTCGCGAGGAGATGTATTATCCTCGAGATCCAATCCGATGAAGTGCAGCAACGGGCAGCACCTCCGCGGCGTCCACACGTACGGCTCGATGAAGACGTCGACTCCTTGATCCCGCAAGCGAGAGGACGTGGCCTTGATGATCTCAGCAGCACGACGGTAGTACCGGTGATGATGATGATCTCCGCGAGCAGGGCTTCGCCAAGCCAAGCAAGAGGAGAGGGAGAGGTGGAGGTGGAGCAGCCCCTAGGGCTAGGGGGGTGCGGCAGCCTTTGGTGGAGAGGAGGCGGCGGCAGCCCTCCGGGAGAGGAGGGGTGCGGCTAGGGTTTAGGTGGGAGAGGGGGGTGCGGTTAGGGGCATCCCTTGGTGTGTGTTGCGCCCCCCCTTCCCCTCCTTATATAGGAGGCCGGCTAGGGTTAGGGCAGGGGGCCAGCCGGCCCCCCTTTGCTTGCCCCCCAAGTTGGAGTCCATCTAGGACTCCTCCTTGGGCCCCCTTTCCTAAAGGGGTGGAGGGCCCAACTCCTAGTCCAACTAGGAGTGGGACTCCCCTCCTTTTTCCCTATGCCGCACCAGCCCATGTGGGCCTTAGGTGGTGCGCCCCACCTAGGTGGTGGCAGCACCCCTTTGGTCCATGTGGGCCCCATACAAAATATGTGGTCCCACTTCTAGACCCTTCTAGAACATTCCGGAACCTTCCGGTACCCTCTAAATAATTTCCGGAACTTTTCCGAAACCTCCGGAAACCACTTTCCATATATGAATCTTATTCTCCGGACTCCTCCGGAACTCCTCGTGATGTCCGGGATCCCATCCGAGACTCCGAATCACCATTCGTTCACTTCATCATTTAATTCATCGCAAAACCTAATTTCATCGGAACGTTAAGTGTGTGACCCTACGGGTTCGAGAATGCATAGACATGATCATATCAATAATTAATAGCGGGACCGGGATGCCCATATTAATTCCTATACATTCAACGAAAACCTTTTCTCGATTGAACCACGATGCCGGAGATTCAATTAATCTCATATATGATTCCCTTTGTCTCACGATATTTTACTTGCCCGAGATATAATCGTTGACATCCCCATGTCTAGTTTAATCTCGTTACCGGCAAGTTCTCTTTACTCGTCCATAATATAGGATCCCGGTGATTACAACCTAATCACATGTCTGCAGACTTTTGATGCTATATTACCGAGAAGGCCTGGAGATATCTTCTCCGTCACATGGAGGGACAAATTCCACTCTCGATTCATATCACCCAACAACCCACCATCAGAGATACCTGAAAGCCACCTTTATAATCACCCAGTTACGAAGTGACGTTTGATGTCCACAAAGTATTCCTCCGGTAAACGGGAGTGATATAATCTCATGGTCTAAGGAAACTATATTTAGCATATTAAAAGTGTTGACAACAAAACTTTTGTGACACGATTAATTGCAACTCTTTATTTGGGTCATGTCCATCACACCATTACTCCTTAATGATATGACTCCGTTATCAAGTGACTATAACAAGTCCATAGTTAGGAAACTCTAACTATCTCTCGATCAACGAACTAGTCCTGTAGAGGCTCACTAGGGACTCCGGGTGTTTATATTCCACACATGTATTATGTTTCCATTTAATACAATTATAGCATGGATAATAAACTATTATCATAAACGTGAATATGCTTAATAAACCATTTTATTATTGCCTCTAGGGCATATTCCCAACAGTCTCCCACTTGCACTAGAGTCAATAATCTAGTTTACATTTCCGCGATCCAACACCCATGGAGTCTCACTCATGAAGTCTCAGTGCTGATCATGTTTGCTTGTGGAAGAGGTTCTGTCCGTGCTCTGTACTTTACAGCTCTTTATGTCCTTTGCAAAAATTTGTAACTGTCACCTAATTTGACATTACTTTATCATCTCATGATAAACTTCTTATCATCCCATGATAAAACCATTATCATATAATGTATATAATATGTTTGGTTATAGAGTGAGACATTCATATCCTTTTATGCCCATAAGTATGATTAGTCAATTGGACTTCCTCATAACACATGCAACCGGAACTCACTCGATCTTGAAACAGCTTTCTCAAACCAAAATATTATATCTTATTTCAATCCTTGAATTAATCATATACTCCTATATGTTGTAGACTTAACAAATCGACAGTGTAACTTTGCACTTCGATATTTCCGATCATGCTTTCGCTGCGCTGCTTTGACTCTAAAAGATCTCCAATTTAGTCTGGCTTTATGACTTCAACCAAGTCCACCATTTTCTAAATTTATCTCAATTTCATGAAAAATGACTCCTCATTCATCATGTTCTTACAACTAAGAACTTGGGTCACATATCATCATATACAAACATATGGTTCCTATATGTTGAGACCTATGAACAATTCATATTGAATTCCAACATATCCTCCAACCATCAATTTTTGTACTGAGTTCTCTAACTCAATGTTTCACCTATATGTCACAATGAGACGAACCGTTCTTCTCTTGTTTCATTTTGAACTCCTTCAAACTGTTTAGGTTAAACATCTGACTTTAATGTTTATCAAACTTATCTATCCTTCATAGATACATTCATCTACATGAACATTTGACGTTCAAACTAACTTCATAAGTTATGCATTGGTCCATGACAACATTTACAACATTTATGAAATCTCCATTTCATTCAAACACGATGTTGTAAACTCCCACTCAAATATACCTCATACACATATTAAATTGTGAAAACACTGTGGCTCCCACTCAGAAATATGTTATCTTTATATTTGACCATGATTAACTAGTTCCCACTCAAACATATGTCACCACATATTTTGATTATGGAAATTAATTTCTGCTCTAACTTAATATATGTCACCACATATCTTAATTAGATCTCACTCAGTTTCATATGCACTTTCTCGACACTTTGGACTCCTCCAAAACTCTTAACTCTTAAGATTCGAGAACTCATATACGAAACGCCAGCACCTTGCTAGCTCTAAGTTTTATTTATTCCACGCAAACTCTTTTGCAAAATAAATATGTGAAACATTCTTTTCACAAAATCAAGTAACGATTACTTTAAGATTTAAACTAAAAATAGAATGACTTTCAGTCACTTTCGTATTTAAAGTTTCTATTTCTTCTTTTGTAGTTTTGTAGGTATGTCTTGTTTCCCAAACATGACAAGTAAATCACGAATATTATTTTGCAACTTTTGACAAAATTCATATTCTTGAACCCTACTTCTCTTTAGACAAGCTAAACCATAATTCAATGATCACCATCATTAAAAACTTTTATGTGTCAAGTTTTAACCAACACAGTGTCGGAGATTGTCCCCGGGAACTAGGGGTGTCTCCAAGGTATCGTGTAAGGGGCTGAACACGGAGTCAAACAATCCACAACGTGCTCCGGCGACGGTGCTCGTCAGGCTCGCTGCGGACGACACTGCAGAGATTGACACAAGGTATTACCCAGGTTCAGGGCCCTCTTGTGGAGGTAAAACCCCTACGTCCTGCTTCTATGTATCGCACTGCTTGGAGAGTTTACAGTACAAGGAGAGCTTGTCGAGCTCTAGGTGGCTAACAATGGCTACTGGCTGATCTTCAGATCTAGGGTTTTTGGATAGGCTCCTAGACTCCAAAAACCGAACCCTAACCAAGCGTCCAACCCTTTGCTAGGGCGTGCTCCTCCTCCTTTTATAGGCGCCCTGGGCCTCTTCTGCCCAAACATTTGGGCGGGAAGGGCTACCACATGGCGACGAAGGAGGAGGCGCGATGCACCGTAAAGGTGAGGTCTACCATAAAGGTAAAGCTCATGGACGCGGTCCACGGCAGGGGAACGGCGTCACCAAAGCTGAAAAGGGGGCACCGACCAGCTGGACAGTGGACTGGCGCTTGCCGAGGTGGGAGGTGACCCACGGTGACGTCGTCCTTGGAGCGTAGCTGCAGACTGTTCCCTTGTCACCAAAGAGGCAATACTCGTTGTCCGCTTTGCTTGGCTCCGCTTTGTTGACTGCTTTATACATGGAAACGGCAACTGCGGCGTTGTCGTCATCGCGCGTAGGCACGCGCGTCACTCTGCACACGGCGCAGAGCCCATGTGCGCTCTGCCGCGGGGGCAGAGATGGCTTCACGAAGAAAGCGCTTCGCGAGGCGAAAAGCCTCGCCAAGCCCTTCAGCTTGGTCCTTGGCAGAATTGCGGGCGGCGTCGGAGACGCCTTGTCGAGGAGCGATCCCTCGCCGAGGGAAAGAACCCTTGGCGAGGAGAAAAACCCTTCACGAGGGGAGAAAACCTCGCGAAGCTCGCCAGGCTTGGAGAGCCTGGTCCTTAGCGAAAATCATCCAAAGAATCTTGTGGGCCCTGGCAGGCCGGCCCGTGGTACCCTGGTTTCCACTGTGCCGACACACAACACTTTACAAATGTGCCACTTGATACATAAACATGCAAGCTTTCTAAAATTTATTCCAACAATTCTTTTATCCATGAAACCATTTCATGATAAAACCACTAAAATACATAACACAACCAAACACATTGGTTTGTCCCTTTTAGTCTCACATTGTGGAATCTCTATCCATAATCTTATATGAACATTCTACAAAACTTCATTTGCTTTGGTCTTTTAATTATCTCAGAATTATTGAAACCACTATTTCACATAACTCATATGCGAAACGCAAATCATTAAATAGATCCTTTATTTAAAACAGAGTGTTATCAAAATAAATCTAAACGATACAAATAAAACCTTAAAACCAAAAACCCTTCTTTATGACCACATAATATCAAATATAATGTGACTACAATACTTTAGGTTTATCAAAAACACCTTTTGAATAATCTCTAAATATTGTAATTTGTGATAACGCTTGTCACAAGTCTCCATACTAAACAATAACTCAAATATTTTGTCTCTTTTGATCAAATCGAAAAGACTCAAGTATCTTGTTAACTTAATATCCTTTACTTCCAAGGTCTCATCATGACATGAATAAATACTCCTATTTACTCATCCATGATAAAATAATGATGTCTTTTATTCACTGAAAAATACAACCAACACTTGTGTTTATTTTCAGCAACTCATGGCATTTTCAGAAAATGGCATTTTTAACCATACTACTTAGTGATGCGCATCAGGATGCTCTTCAGCACTAACAGTACAATTAAAACAAATATCATCATTAAGTATTGGATATTTTAGCATGTCTTTATTTTTTATAAGTGTTTAACTAATTATCGTTTAAATCTAGCAAAGGACAATAATCTCATAATCGAAACGTGATCTCCAAAAAGGATTACTCATGAAAACAGAACAACCACTTGTCTTTAACATGAATGACCGTCTCACAAACCGAGACACACTAATTTAAGATCACACTTAATTCGATTACAAAACTCATTCAAATCCTCTAATTTAAAATGATAAATGTAGAAGTAGAACATCGCCAGCATCAACTCCTTGATTGCCATCTTCCCACGAAATTCACTCAGTCCCTCCATGCACTTCTCAAATGGCAGGCCCTGTTTTCACAAAACAGCACAAGTATCAAATACTTAGCTCACCACAAGTGTAAATGGGACATTTAAACATTTATAACTAGTATATCAAAATATACCTTCTGTGTTGACTACTTCTCCTGCTATGGGTTCCACTTTAACTTGACGCAGCTGGGAAATAAACTCACAGAAAGTGATCGAATCCCTTCCCATGATATAGTTCCTGACATAATCCTTATAGCTGGGGGGAAGCGAGCGCAGCACCCCATCTATTGCCATCTCGTCAGTTATTTCATGGTTCCAAACATCCACCATAGTATAATACAGCCGGTGCATCTTACTTAGGTGTTGTTCCAAGCAAGTGTTTTCTTCCATCTTAGTTGAAATAAAATCATCCAAGCATTCAAACCTTGCAACTCTAACTTGTGCTATGAACCTTCGTTTCAGCTCATCGACAATCTCCATTGCGCTCAAGTTTCCAAATTGTCTACCAAGGTTAGAATCCATGAAGGTGCATATCAGCCACTAGACTCTCAAGTAGGTGGTCTTCTGATCGTACCACTCCATGTACCCTTCATAGTCAACAGTAACATCAGGGCGTTTTTCTAAAGGTTCATCTATCACGTAGAGCTCATCATTGGCGTATAGGGCTTCTCACAGACGCATGTACCATTCAGCGAAGTTTGACCCATCGAGTCGCAGCTCCTCAGCAAGAAACATACTACTGCAGTCTCCCATGATCTACAAGGATTTTGCAAAGACATCTTTAGGACACTCGTTTATGATAATTTTAGTTCAACTTAATCAAATTAATGAACTCCCACTAAACTCAACATCTCTCCGGTTGATTAATGACACACGATCCAAATCCACTACACCACCACCGATCATCACGTGAGATGATGTAGCTTCAATGGTGAACAACTCAGTGTTGATCATATCATTCATATGACTCGTGTTTAACCTTTCGGTTCCGTGTTCCCGAGGCCATGTCTGTACATGCTAGGCTCGTCAAGACAACCGTAGTATTTCCGCATGTGCAAACTGGCTTGCACCCGTTGTATGTGAACGTTGAATCTATCACACCCGATCATCACGAGATGCTTCGAAACGACGAACTTTCGCAACGGCGCATACTAGGGGAGAACACTTAATTATCTTGATATTAACATGAGAGATCACCTTATCATGCTACCGTCGCGATCACATCTAAGCATAACAATAAGGTGCATAAAAGGGATTAACATCACATGCAATTTATAATTGTGATATGATATGGCCTTTCTTCATATGCTTCTTAGATCTCCATCTTCAAAGCACCGGCAAGATCTCCATCTCCGGCATGATCTCCATCATCTTGGCGCCATCACCATGGTTGTCCACCAACTATTGCAACTACAACTAATGCTACTCTTAGCAATAAAGTAAAGCAAATACATGGTGATTCATTGACACGCAGGTCACATAAAATAAAAGACAACCATATGGCTCCTGCCGGTTGCCGTACTCATCGACATGCAAGTCGCGAAATATTACAAACATGATCATTGCATACATTATCACAAATCACATTGGCCATATCACATCACTTGACCCCCTTTGCAAAAACAAGTTAGACGCCTTCTACTTTGTTTATGCAAATTTTACGTGGCTTGGGTTAACGAGATAGAACCGTTCTAATCTACGCAAACCACAACGGTGATATAATAGTTGCTTATTTACTCATCCTTTTGAAAGGCCTTCCATTGAAAATTGCATCCTCACTAAAGCAAGAGAAACAGACACCCGCCAGCCACTTATGCAAAACAAGTTGCATGTCAGTCGTGGAACCGATCTCTCGTGCGTGGACGAGTAAGGTTGGTCCGGGCCGTTTCAATCTCACAATACCGCAAAGATGCAAAGTGCACGCGAGAAGGTAGCAACATAAAATATCAACGCCCACAACTCCTTGTGTTCTAATCGCACCAACATCTACGAATAGATCTAGGCTCTGATACCACTGATGGGGTCGCAGCATGGAAAACAAAAAAATTTCTACGCGGCAAGCGGAATAAACCCCAAGGATCTAGATCTATGAGATGAAGATAGCGAAGGTGAGATCCAATCTCTTACCCTTGAAGATCAACAAACGCGTTTTGTCGGTGCAGGGGTTGGCTAGTCGATCCCCGCAACTAGACTCGTCTAGTCGCGAGGAGATGTATTATCCTCGAGATCCAATCCGGTGAAGTGCAGCAACGGGCAGCACCTCCGCGGCGTCCACACGTACGGCTCGATGAAGACGTCGACTCCTTGATCCCGCAAGCGAGAGGACGTGGCCTTGATGATCTCAGCAGCACGACGGTAGTGCCGGTGATGATGATGATCTCCGCGAGCAGGGCTTCGCCAAGCCAAGCAAGAGGAGAGGGAGAGGTGGAGGTGGCGCAGCCCCTAGGGCTAGGGGGTGCGGCAGCCTTTGGTGGAGAGGAGGCGGCGGCAGCCCTCCGGGAGAGGAGGGGTGCGGCTAGGGTTTAGGTGGGAGAGGGGGGTGCGGCTTGGGGCATCCTCTGGGGTGTGTTGCGCCCCCCCTTCCCCTCCTTATATAGGAGGCCGGCTAGGGTTAGGGCAGGGGGCCAGCCGGCCCCCCTTTGCTTGCCCCCCAAGTTGGAGTCCATCTAGGACTCCTCCTTGGGCCCCCTTTCCTAAAGGGGTGGAGGGCCCAACTCCTAGTCCAACTAGGAGTGGGACTCCCCTCCTTTTTCCTATGCTGCACCACCCATGTGGGCCTTAGGTGGTGCGCCCCACCTAGGTGGTGGCAGCACCCCTTTGGTCCATGTGGGCCCCATACAAAATATGTGGTCCCACTTCTAGACCCTTCTAGAACATTCCGGAACCTTCCGGTACCCTCTAAATAATTTCCGGAACTTTTCCGAAACCTCCGGAAACAACTTTCCATATATGAATCTTATTCTCCGGACTCCTCCGGAACTCCTCGTGACGTCCGGGATCCCATCCGAGACTCCGAATCACCATTCGTTCACTTCATCATTTAATTCATCGCAAAACCTAATTTCATCGGAACGTTAAGTGTGTGACCCTACGGGTTCGAGAATGCATAGACATGATCATATCAATAATTAATAGCGGGACCGGGATGCCCATATTAATTCCTATAAATTCAACGAAAACCTTTTCTCGATTGAACCACGATGCCGGAGATTCAATTAATCTCATATATGATTCCCTTTGTCTCACGATATTTTACTTGCCCGAGATATAATCGTTGACATCCCCATGTCTAGTTTAATCTCGTTACCGGCAAGTTCTCTTTACTCGTCCATAATATAGGATCCCGGTGATTACAACCTAATCACATGTCTGCAGACTTTTGATGCTATATTACCGAGAAGGCCTGGAGATATCTTCTCCATCACATGGAGGGACAAATTCCACTCTCGATTCATATCACCCAACAACCCACCATCAGAGATACCTGAAAGCCACCTTTATAATCACCCAGTTACGAAGTGACGTTTGATGTCCACAAAGTATTCCTCTGGTAAACGGGAGTGATATAATCTCATGGTCTAAGGAAACTATATTTGGCATATTAAAAGTGTTGACAACAAAGCTTTTGTGACACGATTAATTGCAACTCTTTATTTGGGTCATGTCCATCACACCATTACTCCTTAATGATATGACTCCGTTATCAAGTGACTATAACAAGTTCATAGTTAGGAAACTCTAACTATCTCTCGATCAACGAACTAGTCCTGTAGAGGCTCACTAGGGACTCCGGGCGTTTATATTCCACACATGTATTATGTTTCTATTTAATACAATTATAGCATGGATAATAAACTATTATCATAAACGTGAATATGCTTAATAAACCATTTTATTATTGCCTCTAGGGCATATTCCCAACACTTGAGACGCTGGATGTCCTAGACGACGGTGCCACATATCACGGGACACCTTGACACTGGAAAGGGCTTGCTTGATAGTTGGCGCTTTAATCTCATAGAGACCTCCACTGCAACGACCTCTAAGAATGGGTGCTCTCGTGTCCAAGTCCTTTACAAAAAGATCATGAGGATGAAGTTCAATAAACACATTATTATCATGGGAAAGTTTACTCATAGACAACAAGTTACGAGTGGCTTGAGGAACATGAAGGACACGATTTAAAGCTAGAGACCTAGAAGACGGAGTGGATAAAACAGCTTGACCAATATTATGAATGCGCATACCTGCTCCATTGGCTGTGTGAACCTGATCGGTGCCTTGGTAGGGTGCACGAGTAGTGAGCTTGTCCAGCTCATGAGTGATGTGGTGCGTAGCGCCTGAGTCTGCATACCACGCCGGGTCTACAGTCTGAGGTGCACCAGAAGAGGAAGCAGTCATCGCCATTGCAATTTGCTTCTCAGTGTTGCTCCCATCATTGCCAATACCCAGAAAGTCCCTGTTGAACCGCTTGTAACACTTGGCTGCGGTGTGACGAGGGACGCCGCAAAGCTGGCATATGATGGTGGCCCGCCCATTGTTGGACTTAGGAGTGGGTGGAGGCGCCGTCTTGGACGCTGGTGAGGCTGGCACTGGGGGCCGGGATCCACCACGTGCAGCTCCAAAGGCGGCAACAGGGCCAGGGGGAGCAGCGACATGTGCAGCAGGATAGTGTGAGGAGCCGCCAGAACGGCGCTGAGCCAACGGCGCCGAGAACAAGTCGCGAATAGGCATGGGAGTGGTCCGACTAGTCACCACTTCATAAAGAGCATCATACTCCTTGTCAAGCCCGGCCAGAATATATGAAATAAATTCTGCATCACGAAGGGGCTCGCCAATAGACACTGAGTGGTTCGTTTGCCTCTACCTCCATCGCCAGGTCCTCGGCTATTCGCCAACAGATGGCCGAACTGAAGAAGGAGGACAAAACAATCAATACATATTTCATCTGTTGGCGAATAGCCGAGGACATGGCGATGGAGGTAGAGGCAAACACACCACTCAGTGTCTCCCAAGCCTCACGAGAGGTCCCCGCAAACATGATCATGCCTAGAACGCCTTCAGTCATCGAGGAGACAAACCCCGAGAGAATGGCCTGATCCTGCTGTGTCCAGTGTTGGTGCGCCGGGTTCGGCACGTGATGCATACCGCCAGCGTGAGGGACGACGACTTGAGGATCAGGGCAGGCAAGGGTGCCATCAACGTAGCCCATGAGGAGTTGGCTATGAAGTAGAGGACCAACTTGAGCGCGCCAAAACAGGTAGTTATCGCTCGTCAGCTTAATGGTGATTGACGAGGCGATGGTGACTACGGGTAGCAGCGCGTGGCCTGGGAAGAACCCTTGATGACTTGGCTGTGGTGGTGGAGGGCCGTACGGCGATGTCGATGTAGAGCCGTAGGACGGAGAGGGGCCAAACCCTAGCATGGGAGGCACCGTCGAAGAGGGGCCATGCACGGGATAGCACCCAGGGTAGCCAAGCATAGGCGAGTACCCCATGGGCGAGTACCCCATCGGGCCTCCAAATCCAGCGCCATGAGCCAAGGAGGCCGCGACCAACGCCGCCTCTGTGTAGATCGCGGCGGGATTGAACGCCATACTGCCGGAGGTCGACGATGGCACTGAGCCAGGCGGTGCGAAGGCCGGCGTTGAGGAGCCGTCAGACGTCTCAAGGAGCGACAGTGGCGCGGAGATCGGGGCAACGTCCGTCGCGGACGTTGTGGCCACGGGTAGCGAAGCTGCCGCGGCAGAGGACGCCACCGGTAAGGTCACAGACCCAGATGTCATAGCGGTGGAGGCCATTGCGGCAAGTGCGGCGTAGGAGAAGGTGCGCCGACGGAGGCGGAAGCGATGAGAGGCGGCGGCCGACCTAGGTCAGGAACGCTGCTCTGATACCATGAAAACATAGACAGAAAAGTATTGTGCCGTCCCGTGGTGCCTCCACGGGTAGGGATCTCTTTATTATATAGTGTAGACATATTACAAAGTACTGTCCAACTAGTATACGTAAAGGTATATGTATATAATTCTTACAAATGTTTACCTCAGAAGCCACCGCATATCAAGATAGCTGCGAGCGGCCGCTGAGAGTCGTGGCTCTATAGGAGACGAACAACTTCATCGACCAGCGTCTGACTGAGATCTACGTCGCCACTATGGAGGGGAAGGAGGCAGCTGCCAATTTATGGCAGTTGAGCGGCAAGTTTTAACAGCGATGTAATCCTATGGTGGATAGCACGCCGCTCACCGAGAGATGGAGGAGGCGCACTACCAGGCGGCGCGCGAAACGGTGTCGGAGAGGCACTGACTCATGCGCGAAGCAACATCGGAGAGCGGGATGAGATAGTTCGCGCGTCAGCCAGTGGCGAACGACGGCGAGGCTGGCCCTAGTGAGCCCTCTCCCATCACCAACCCAGTGGCGAATGACGGTGGAGCTGGCCTGAACAAGCCCTAGATAAGGTTTTAGTTTAACCTTGTAGTTTATTTTTTTTGTAAAAGACCTTAACTTATAATGAAATTTGGGTCGTTTGTTTCAATATTCAAACTTGTAAAAAATAATATAATGGGGGTGCCGCTTGGGAGTTGGGATAACAGCCCCCATTGGATCGTGCGCGTGTCCGGGCATCTCTAGCGAACAACATTTTGGGGGGTTCCAGACACATTATAGGGGCCACCCGTGGAGATACTCTAACTCGGGAAATTTTACCACACATGGAGAGAAGAAACATCATACTAGTGTAAACGAGTGAAGGTGGTAACGGGAGGAGGTCTTTCGTGAGGCACACATATGTAAATAAAAAAAAACTTGGAACTGGCGATATCACCGATGGACATGTTACAGCAACGTTCCTTTCATAGAATAAAAACAATTACAATCAGGACATGTAAATGGACATAAAGGACAATGCAAAGACGCAACAAAACGCAATCGAGTCCCTGGAGCCCTTCTCTACCGCAATTCCATGAGCAGCTCGACGCCCAAACCAACCACGGTGACATCGGGGATGCACCACTTGTGACGACGCATCTGAACAATGTCCAGGCGGAGTTGAAGATCCTTCGCAATGGCTTGAGGCCTGGAAGAAGCACAACTAAGAAAACTTTGCTGAGGAAGGTCACCTTTGACCTGAATTAGCTGCGACAAGACGTACTGATACACTCCTAGAGGAAACTGCGGCTGAAGATCATTGCCGTGTAACGAAGCAGACCTCGGACACGCTGCTCTCCTGCTCTCCTCGCCCATCGCCTCGGTGGCCGAAGAAGAGAGGGTACAATAGCTTCTGTCGCATAGGTAGAGCCACGGACTTCCACATCTAGAGGCAAAGCCGCACACTTATTAGGGGTGTTGTCGCCAGATCCGTTGCCTCCTACCCATCTCCTCCATGGAGCTGAGCTGAAGAACGCCACCAACGACAATCGGGCACCACGGATGAGCGCGGGTGAACATCACATGTACGACCTGACGCCAAACGGCCCAAATGTATAATGAGGCAAAGGCCTTAACCCTAAAATACTGCATATCCAGAGGAGGACCAGCCTCCCCACCCCATCCCTACTCCGTCCCGAGAGTCCGCCAAGGAGGAGGGGGGATCCGAAAGAAAAGATCCAACTTTCAAAGGGGAAAGAAGAAGAGAGGGAGAGCGGAGAGAAAGAGAGCCCCCACACATATGCTCTTTTCCCCGCCAAAAATCGCCTTCAGGGTTCACCGGTTTCCCATGTTAGCCAACCACCTTTGCACCTCATTTCAATTTTCCAAGTTTGTGATCATCAGGCCACAATTTTGAAGTTCGGTAACTAAAATATAGCTAACACATGGGACACGGATTTGGTGGACATGGGTCCATATGAACCCTGATAGATAGTAAATATTATATCAAAATAAATACTTCCTCCTCCGTTCCGATTTGGTTGTCGTTAGGTCCTTACAACTTTTTACGGGCATAGCTCTCTTCCCGCCGAGAGATGAAGACACGAGGGACGAGCAATGGCATAGCTACCCCCAGAGACAATCTGAATTCTCGGTGAATGCCCCCCAATACTAACAACATTGGCCTTGTTAAACAAGGCCAAAGCCTGTGTACGCAGGTGTTTGCTCTTTGACAGATATATATCCCGTGTAGGCGTGTACAAGCGTGTGATCCACGATTCCTTTACCAAAGGCTAATTAGAGCTTTGTCGTCTACATGCCGTGTTCGGTAGGAAATTGGAACAAGGAGCAAAAGGGAGCAAGAAACGTGCATGCTTGCGATGTGGAGCGATGTACGCATATGCCGTTACCCGTCGTCCTCAACACCTCCTCATAGCTAGAGACTTTGCGTGCGGGCGCGACCGACTGTGTTTACCACGTCAAATCACCGGCTAATTAAAGCTGGAAACACGCTCGCCGTACTAGTACGAGTAATTATTTCAGTGAACTTTGATCGGCCTAGCTAGCTCGTGGCACGCTCAGCAAGCCAGCGTTGCATGGTACTTGGTCAAGAGGTGAGCAAGTTCGATCAAAACAAGCTGCGTTTGCAGGGAGTACACGTGTCCGTGTTTGGGGCTATTCGCCCAGAGGGCCTTATTCATGTGTAGACTTTTCTCTCTTCTAATTTAGAACCGGTATTGGGATTTGACAAGAGTAGGAATAATTGTCGAACGGAATCGTGCAGACGACCAGCGATTTTACCACGGGTCCTAAACAACTCCCACTGAAACGAGCAAAAATGAATCACGCGATTGACGATCGAGCTTGCGGTTAGAATTTTGCCATTCTGGTCTCCTCCTCCACAACAACCTGCTCACGTATGTAGGTACGCGTGTACAGATACGTGCACCCCTTACCCAGACACATCTGATCTGTCTTCTTTTCCTTCTGTGGCCTTTTTCCTTCGGTGGTCGAAAGAGAGGAACATGCGTTGGTTTTTTGCATAGGTTTTTTTTAATCTTTTTCACTTGGCTCTGTGGGGTGGCCAACCCCTCACGGACCAGGCGGTGGCGGCCATCGAGGACCTTGTCCTCTCCGTGAAGAAACCCAAGAAGAAGAAGGCGTCTGGGACCGGGGTGGCGCGACAGAGGCTGACGGAGATTGCCTAGATGACAGCGGCTAGCGGAGCCATCATCCTCTCGATGTGGGGGATTTGGAAGGAGAGGAACCGGAGGTTTTTCTGCAGCGCGAAGATCCCTTCAACGGAGGTGTCAGATTTGGTGCGGAAAGAGATGGCGTTGCGGGCTTTCGCCCACACGCAGGATCCGGGAGATTTAATTTTCTGTTTTTGCATGTAAAGGGAGTTTTTCCTAACCCAAAACGCTGTACATAACCATCTATTCTATCTAATCGGACGGCGGATTCGACCGCCTTAAGCCTCAAAAAAAAAGTCGGTGTTTACTACCGTATAATTTGATCTTTATTCTATAAATGAGACAGGTATTGTCATGAAAAAAAAAAAACTCAGCGCTCGTTCAGTCAATTTGGCCACGCTAGCTAGTCTGCCGATTTTAGTTCGTTCGCTGCGACTCATTCTACCCTTGGAAAATCAAAATACGTACTAGGAATTTGTCCGATTCGTCGTGCCTATATATACAGCTGGCTGCCCGGCCGGAGACCCCGTGGTCCGCAGCTCTGCTCACAGTGGCTTCCTGCCAAGTTTACTTTCGTCACTTCCCACTTTCGCGGATTCAAAAATCGAGTCAGCAGAAACCATAAGACGTCAACGCACATGCTACACCCACACCACAGCAGGCGGCCGGCCGGCAACGAACCAAACCACACACCAGGATTAATCAAATCCCCGCAGCAAATTTCAACCCGCGCGGCGGCGGCCATGTGCTTAGCCGCTGCTCGATCGAAAGCGAAGCTTGAGTTCTTCTTTTCTTATCGGCCGGATATCGCCATTCGCACCGCAGAACGGCCTCATCGCCCCACGTTTCTTAACATGTGACTACTCCCGCCGTATCTCGCCCACAACTTCGACCCCAATAAATAAGTCTTTTCTTTTCATCTGGAGCCCCGGCCGGTGGGATCCCGACAAGTGTCTCGCAGCCCTGCTCCCCGTCTCCGTGAACCCAAGTTGCCAAGTTGACACGTACTCACCACCGTCACGTCCTTACAAAAGCTAGAACTAGTACACACACACGTGTTAATTTGCTGGAGAGATAAGATCGCGCAAATACAGATTAAGCACAGTCGTCGATCATTGCCGCCCGCGTGCTAACGTACAAAATCAGGTACAGTACGATCCATCCATCTGTAGTACAGTACTACTGTTCCCGTTTTCGCAATCCCCTCGTGATTTTTTCTCCTATGTGTGAACGTGGATGGCCCCACCTGTAAGCGTGCGTTCATATGAACTGAGATATTTTTTTTCTCCTGCCAAATCTTTTTTTATATGTTTTTGAGAAAAGGGAAACGAAATTTTGTAGCTCGGGTCTACTCTTTCCGTTGATATGCACTATTTACGGACCCCTACAGAACTTGATTCGGATATTCAATTTTAATATTAAATTTGCAAACGGAAGATGCACTAATTTGGACCGCACTAAGTCGGAAAATTACTTCGACATTTTGGCTGGTCCCACCTTTAAACGAGTCTGTGAACGTGGGTGGCCCCACCAGTAAGCTTGTGTTCATATGAACTGAGATATTTTTTTCTCCTGGCAAATCTTTTTTATATGTTTTTGAGAAAAGGGAAATCAAATTTTGTAGCTCGGGTCTACTCTTTCCGTTGATATGCACTGGTTACGGACCCCTTCAGAACTTGATTCGGATATTCAATTTTGATATTACATTTGCAAACGGAAGATGCACTAATTTGGACCGCACTAAGTCGGAAAATTACTTAGACAGTAGAGAAATGCTGCAAACCATCAGGCTAAAAAAGCACCCTTCCATGTATCAAGCAAACATATGAAATTGCCTCAGCTTTGATCAGATTATCGTAATTTTATACTCTTAGTCGTAGCAGATATTCTAACTTTGCACACTTTAACACTATCATTCTTTAATCTTATAATTGTGAAGAGTTTATGTTATGTCCATGTGGTTTTCACTTTTGTCCCAATGATGCCCTTTTTCGTGTTTGAGGTATTGCTCATCTCAAAAGATGGACTAGACAGAAGACACATGTTTGCATTTTCTCCGTCGTAGTTAGCTTCGCTGTGTGACTTCATTGTTGGTCCCTTGTTGTCATATACTTGTGGCAGTTTTAGGTGATACCCTCGGTGGCGGTGTGGGGTGCTTGATTGCTGCAGAGATGTGACATGGAAGGAGGGGGAGCTAGGACGATGATGATTCTGACGGATAGATTTGACGTTTTATTCGAGAACAATGACCTCACAATCAGGAACACTGCGACCATCTTCTTAGGTGTACACCCAGCTCAATGAACCTGCGGTGGCACCACTCCTGGATCAGGTGTGTAGCCATACGTTAAACCTGTAAAAATTAGCATTTACACAATTGTTAAAAATTATATCATTTTGGCAAATTCATATAGACCGAACTAAAGCACAAGTTCGCACACGAATTTGTCTTTTAGTTTTCTTCTCAACCGAATTAAGCCAATTGCCAAACATATTCTGCACGTTTGACGGTGGGGGTGACATACATATAGTTGATCCCGGGTGAACAACCTACACATCCGCAAAGATTACTATCTGGGTGGTGTGCTCAGTCTCATGGCTGAGGCAGTAGACGAAAGAAATGGTCGAACGACGTGGATTTCAGCAATTTAAAAGAGATTCAAGCAAATACTAGGAGACCCCCATAAAAAGAGGGGTAAATTTTAAGTATACAAGCATAGAACTCTATGTTATCAAATGTGATAATGTGATTGATTGACTTGATTATGATGAAAATATGGTTCACCCGTCAAGAACTTACTGCATTTGAGACAATTTCAGGCATAAACATTAACTTGTATTTTTTGCCACTGTATAAACGGGCGCGGCAAAGCGCGCCTACCTCTTCTAGTTGGGAGTTGACAAGAGTAGGAATTGTCGAACGGAATCGTGTGCAGCTAGACGACCAGCGATTTTACAACTCCCACTGAACCGTGCAAAAAAAAAAAAAAATGAATCACGCGATTGACGATCGAGCTTGCGGTCGGAATTTTGCCATGCATCCTGGTCTCCTCCTCCACAACAACCTGCTCACGTACGTAGGTACGCGTGTCCTGATTGGCAACACTCGTTGAGTCAATTTGGCCACGCTAGTCTGCCGGTTTTAGTTCGCTCGCTCGCTGCGACCCATTCTATCTACCCTCTTGGAAAAGTCAAAATGCTAGTACGTACGTACTACTAGGAATTTGTTCCGCATCTGACCGATTCATCGTAGCTGCGGCCCGGCCGGAGACCCGTGCTCTGCAGCTCTGCTGACATTGTGGTTCCTGGCAAAGTTTACTTTCGTCACTTCCCAGTTTCGCGGACACACAAATCAACGCACATGTTACAACTTACAACACAGCAGGCGGCCGGCTGCCGTCCGGCAACCCCGCAGCAAATTTCAACTCGCGCGGCCGGCGGCGGCGGCGGCCATCTAGATGTTAGATGTGCTGCTGCTCGATCGAAAGCCAAGCTTGAGTTCTTCTTTTCTTATCAGCCGGATTCGCACCGCAAAACGGCCTGCGTGATCGCCCCACGTTCTCAACATGTGACCACTCCCGCCGTATATATGTATCGCCCACGACTTCGACCCCATAATATGTTCCCCCAAATAAAAAAGGTGCTCCGTATTTTCTTTTTTCATACGGAGCCCCGGCCGCCGGCCGGTGGGATCCCGACAAGTGTCGGAGCGGGCTGCGAGTCGCAGTCCTGCTCCCCGTCTCCGTGAACCCAAGTTGCCAAGTTGACACTCACCACCGTCACGTCCTTACAACAACAGCTAGAACTAGTGCACACACACGTGTTAATTTGCTGGAGAGATAAGATCGCGCAAATACAGATTTGAGCACAGTCGTCGATCATTGCCGCCCGCGTGCCAACGTACAAAATCAGGTACAGTACGATCCATCCATCTGTAGTACAGTACTACTGTTCCCGTTTTCTCGATCAATCCCCTCGTGATTCATGAGCGAGCACGGGCATGGGAGCCGGAGTAAATTAAGGCTGACACGGACACACACTTGATGCCGGGAGGATGTATCTCGTGATCCGCTGGCAGGGAGGCCGGCAACACGCACTACTCATGACATCCATACATACAGGTTGGCAAACAAAGAACAAAAAACTAGGAAAAGCTAGCTGCACGGTTCCCGTTGTTCCCTAAAAAACTATAGGTATTTTTTGTTCTCTAGGTCACAGCATACAAATATACAGTACATGGATACTATTTCTCTCTCGCAATACACTATAGTTTTTCCGTGATTTGGTTCTTGGCGTGTGCAAGCAAACCATGATGAATGATGAACGATGAACACGCGAAATCTATGAAGGTACGTACGCGTATCATGCACGTCACTGCCTCCAGGCTCCAAGACGGAAATAAGCAGGGGAGTAAAGCTGAACCGCGTGCTAGCCGCTGTCGCGCGCCAGCGGACGGACAGCCAACCCATGACGAAACTCGTGATCCAAGTTTGATTTTTTTTTTCAACAAAGAAGTTTGATCGATGCACTCAAACGCTTGCATATTGATCTGCCTTTCTTTTTAACACGGAAAGGAACCGAAAGGGCGTGGAAACTGCGTTAAAGAGACGGCTCGTACATTGAGGACCCTAAAAGAGAGAAAAATAGCAACTAAGTACCTACAAAATGCAAACAAGACCCTAAAATAACACAGAAAACGCAGCCAAGTCCTTGGCCATGGTTGCGACATCTGTTTGACCTCCAGGCGCGGGCGTCAGCAGTGCCGTCGGGGACGCAACCACTTGGGACACTGTCGTCGATGAATCCCTCGCTGACCTCGTAGAAGGTCATCCACAGGAGGATGAAGAAGCTCACAACAACAAGAAATCCAAGCGTGGAGTGGCCTCTCTGGCCCGAGGTAACCCCGACACTAAGCAACCAACGGATCACCCCACGTCACGTGTGCTCCGCCGAGCTTATTCAGAGTGGTTTCACCGGATATGCCTCGCCTGCCACCATGGGAGGCCATCTTTCAGGGCCATCACCCAGCCCGGGCTACAGCTCGAGAGCAGCCCAAACGAGCAACACGAAAGCGTCATAGCACCAAACCGCCATTCCGACGTAAAACTAGCTATTATACACCCTATCTTAACTACTAAAGGGCCCGACAGCCCCTACCTCCCACTCCGGCCGGCAAAGCCGCCGAAGGAGAAGGGAGAGAGGCCCCGGGGTTGCGGTCGGTACACTCAAACTAGGGTTCGTGAGAGAGGGGATCGAGAGGGGAAAGTGAGCGGCGATATGAGGGGCTTTCGTCACTCTCGGTACTCTCGGTGTTTTTTCGCCATTTTGCACTGCATAGCTGTTGGATCACGCCTTCGATAGTCAAAATGGTTTTGGTTTTCTCAAAAATAATCCTGATCATCACTCGATTTTTTGGAGTCAATAGAAATTTGGTGAACACATAGTCTTATTTCTCTCTTTATAGACAAAGAAAATGATTCCTCTAATTAATCTACACTAGAAGAAATCACATATTTCTGTCACAAAGTAGAAATTTTTGACGCTATGCTCCCTTTAACTTACAAATTTCAAAAACTTTACTCAAAAGTTTCAAAAAAAAAAACTGGAAAAAATACTAGAGTACTCAATGATTTATCTTCTTAGAAACACGCTAAATCTCACTTTTATAATGTTTTATATTCTAAGCTGCACATGAATGAAAATAAAATAAGAATCCGAGTATAAGAATTTTTAAAGTACGATTATCCTACAAACGTTGTAAATCTCACCTTAAAATACTTTATATTCTAAGCTACAGACAAGTGAACGATGCGATTTTCAAAAAGTACAAAGTTTATAAGATTTGTTATTTTTTGTGTAGCATAGAGTTAAAAGAAGTTACTATTGCGACTGTGCATGCTTGTCGGATACATCGTTCACTACATCTAGCATTTTTTTTAGATTTTTTGAAAGTCGTATATGTGATTTTTTTTTTGGAATAACAGGAGCACCAGAACTTGGGAGGCAAAAAGAATTTTAGGAAGAACCACGACTTGTGTTAGATACGGGTCAATACATATGATATATTGATATACGTCTAAGACAATGATATCCTTCGCATTGTTCCTCCTCAACGGTTGCCTCGGGACTCGGGAGGAACCCTAAATCCACGCAACTGAAACCCCCACCACCCTGGCCGCCACATGGCAAAGCCCGCATGTGTCTTATGTTTCTCGCGGCACACGAGGAGGTAGTTTTCCATAACAGGTGCGGTGTCGCTCGCCCAACTCTACGCGGTTGATGGTTCTCGATAGGTGCTAGACCGCTCGAGGAACAACTCAAGTACTCAACATAAAACAGTATGAGCTTGTTTGTTTTGACATACTGTACTACAAGTGAGTAGAAAACAATCTTTTTCACAGTCCACCGCGTTACCATGCTCAAAGCAAAGGTCTTGTTCGCGGCGTATCTTTTTTTTTTGTTAATAAAAGTTACATAAATACCCCTGTTTCCCCTCCACTGCATACATCATCGCTTTCCCGTGGTTGCAACACGGTGAGTCTATCTGTGAGCGGGCATTTAGGTCATTTTGTGTTCAACATGCAAGTCACTGACTCCTCCATGCTCAATTACTCCCTCCGTTCCACAATATAAGATGTTTTAGGCTTTTTCCACATTCACATTTGGACCACATGTATCTAGACATGTTTTAGTATATATGTTCACTCTCTTTCCATCTTTTTAGTCCAAATCTAAACAACATATAAAACACCTAAAACATCTTATATTGTGGAACGGAGGGAGTACAATTTGGTAAGAGGGAGACTGGTGCAGAGTACGTACCAGAAAACCCCAGACCTGGCGCACATGAAGAGCGTGCGAGATAAACAAGTGGCGGGAAACGGTGGTCGTCGACAAGAGAGAGGGAGACGCTGAAAAGAAAAGAGAAAGGAAGCGAGGTCGCACCTCTCTCCCGCGGAATACGCATCCGTCGCCATCCATCTGACCCACCCCTTCCCCCGGCCTCAAATTTCACGTGTTCTTCGTGCCATGACCACCACCACTACCTCCACGTCTCCTTCACTCGCCTAAAAAACTCTCAAGAGACGAGGCGTCTTCCCCCCCCACACCACACCGCCCCACCTCCCTATAAAGCAAACTCCCCGCCACACCTCAGATCCCATCCCCCACAGAGCATCCCTCAGCCACGACAGCGCAACACCATCAACACTCGAGAAGCCGAGCAGAGCACGCGGCGAACATACAGAGCAGGACGGAGAGAAAGCGGTAGCACATGGCCATGGCAGCATCATCGGCGGAGAGCAAGAGCCGGAGGTTCGCGCTGGCGTGCGGCGTGCTCAGCCAGTACGTCAAGGCGGAGCAGAAGCTGTCGTCCTCGGCCGCCGCGGTAGCCCCGCGCGCCACCACGCTCAGCCTCATGCCCGGCGCCGACGTCGCCCAGGACGCGGTGGCAGCGGAGGAGGCGGCAGGCCCCCCCGCGACGGCGCCGGCGCAGGCGCAGGCGCCCCTCACCATCTTCTACGGCGGCCGGATGGTCGTCTTCGAGGACTTCCCGCCGGAGAAGGCGGCCGAGGTCATGCGCATGGCCGCCACCGCCGGCGCCGTCCCCGTCCCCGCCCCGACCCAGGCCAGGGCCTCGGCCCCGGCGCTCGCGGACCTGCCCATCATGCGGAAGGCGTCGCTGCAGAGGTTCTTCGAGAAGCGCAAGGACCGCCTCGGCGCGCGGGCCGCGCCCTACGCCCGTCCGGCAGCGGCGCCGGCCAAGGACGCGGAGGAGAAGTCCTCGTCGTCCTCCTCCTCGTGGCTCGGGCTGGCCAGCACGGAGGACGCCCGCCTCGCCTTCGCCCTCTGATTGCAAGACTGTTTGCTTGCTCGTCTCCTTATAATTATTAATGTACTCCATTCTTTGGGATAAAAATTCGATAGGTTAAGATTGAAAGAAATGGTCGTAAGCCTTTTTTGTTTGTTGATTGACAAATTCTTTCTGTGCCGGTAATCACGATTCATGAGTGAATGAATAGCTTGGAATAAAACAAGTTGCTTCGATCCAACATCTCTACTATACTCCATCCATTTGGCAACGAAAAAAAAAAAATCCCCTGTTGTAGCAGCAGCAGTTGTTTGTTCATGGCATGGTGGGGAAGGAAGGACGAAGAACAGGTCAAAAGGGGAGTAGGAGTAGCCCCAACTTGTGTAAAGAAAAACGGAAACCCGTGGTGGGAGATCTGGACGTGTGTACGCGTCAATGCCTTTTTTGTTTTCTAATAGTACTGATATACTAATGTCCTTGAATGAAATCGAGCACGTTCATCGCGTTGCCGGATGGATGGAATGGGAGCATGGGACGGGCCGAATAAACAAGTCTCGCTCGGGTGTCTGTTGGGCCTTCGCTCTCGTGCGCTGGCATGCGGACGGATGGATGTGGTGGTCGGCCTCCGGCGCCCGGACCACATGCGACGTCGACGGCGACGAGCGAGCCTTCCCGCCGGCCGAACCCTTTTGCTTTCTTCTCCGCCGGTTGTTGGACTGTCCGTCCGGTTGGTCGTCTCGTGAAACCGCGTGCGCGTGCGGAAGAGTGTGTGTGGATCGGCCGATCGGGAGGGATATGCTCTGTCCTGAACGTTCTTTGTGACACGCCGGCGACGTGCGTGCCCGGCCGGCTGATCGGGTCGGTGATGCGCCTTGTCCCCCGCGACGTGCCGGACACGACGGTAGTAGCCTCCTCCATGGTGCAAGGGGAATCGGTTGCTTGTACTTCAAATGTTCTTTATTTGCCTTTTTGAGACACAATTCCGGCACGTTTAGTTGCTGCTGCCGCGGATCTGAGTGAGCTTTTGTGTTGAATAATTAGGTAATACTTTTCATGATTAATTTCAGAATATTAAACATGACGACAATCGGTACTAATATGTTAACCTCAAACATACTAGATGTATTAACTAACATAAATATCAGCATGCAAACATAAAGCATGTAACCACTAAACATGTTTAACCAAAACATCGGATCACGCAACACGTACTGATCCGTGGTAGAAGTAGACGTAGCGGATGCAGCGTCGATGTTGTTGACGACAACGTTGGCGATGACCGGTTGAAGAAGACGGCGTTGCACACGACGAGTCTTAGATCACGACGAGCGATCGGGAAGACGAGCCGTGATGTCGAAGTTCAGCAGTCGCGCGGAGCGCTTCCCAAAAACCTAATTAGCCCTCTCTCGTACAGAATCGCAACAGCTAACGGTTCCGGAGACCCGCTCTCCCGCTCGCCGGTGCACGCCGGCGTTCGGGATGAAGTAGACTACGGTGGCGGCGCAAGGAACAAGAAGTGGTAAAACCTAGATCAGTTCGATGTGTGTATAGCGTATACCGCGTATACCCTTATATAGTGCGACACATGAAAACTCTAACGAATACGAAGTGGCACCGAGCCCACGTCGCAGGTTCGAGTCGGTTACAGCAGCCCACGATTCGGGAGCGACCCGAACTGACTTAGCTGTTGACGCGTCCGTTAAAGACTCAGTTTTCCTGTACTGCAAAAATAAGACTCGGCTCGAGGCTCATTCACGAAACGTGACCGCGTCGCGACGTGCCGAGTCGAGACGAGCGAGCAGCGGAGGAGGAGGAGGAGTGCGCATAGGCTGCTCCTATTCTCACTCACTTACCAAGTAGTAGAACACTCCACTATATAAGTTGGTGCAACTCCTCTCAAACTAGCGATGTGGGATAATGGCGTGGATCACACGTTTGCTGGGAGACCCCAAGAGGAAGGTATGATGCAGCAAAGCAGCAGTTTTCCCTTGATTACAAAACCAAGGTTGTCAGATCCAGTAGGACTTAGAGAAGGTTTAGCAAGGTGTCAATCTACTCTATCGCTTGTAAATTAACGCAGACCTGCACACAATCACAAACAAGTACTTTGTCCCAACGAAACAGAGAGGTTGTCAATCTCTCCGGCTTGCCGAACACAAAGGATTAATAGTGTAGAGGTAAAATATGAAGAGAGTGAAATATGACCAGCAAGCAAATGATGATGAAAAGCTATTTAAACGTTTGTGAACAATGTAGGAAAATAGGCCGGGGTCCTCAGTTCACTAAAGGTGTCTCTCCAAAAGATATACATGATGGGTAACAAATTACAGCATGGCAATTGACAAAATTGTGGGCGCATAGCAATGCTATCATAAAACAATATAGTTCACTGTTTCATCCAATATGGGCATTACGTTAAAATACATAGACCGTTATCCAACTACATCTATAACTAATAATCCACTCCGGGATCGCTATCCAGCATGTCACCAAAAAGTATTAAGTTTGCAAGNCCCTTTCCATCCACGTCTCCATCTCGATTCAAAATCCGATTCGCCCAATTTCTCCAGCCCAAATCGATTCATCTCTATTCATGAAGAAGTGGAGTGATTGGCGAAAGTTGTGCGCCATCCAAGTAGTTTGTTTGCGATTTGCCGTTCAGATTGGACGACTTCTTGTCCCTGGCGCCTCCTCGGGATACAGAAGAACTACTCACAAAATTGGAGAAGAAAATTCAGTATCAAAGGTGCCATGAAGCTGATTGGCTGGAATTGTCAAGGTCCAGGCAGAAATCTAGACAGATCAACGAAGATGTCCTACCTGGCCAATTTGATGTCCTCCACCCAGGCACAGGTAACCTTCGTATTAGAGATTAGAACCTCAAAATACAGTTCTGCTCAGCTGAACAATCGTTTTAATATAGCCGATAGTTTTGTTGTTCCTTCGGTTGGTCTCTCGGGAGGCCATTGGCTTTTATGGAACGACGAAGTCTAAGTCACGGTCAAGTTCTCTAGCTTTCATTTGATCTTAGCTTCGGTTGTTCATGCTGCTTCTAGAGTGGATTTTGTGTTAGTTTGTGTGTACGGGGACCCTCACCACCGCCAGAATGGGATGATCTGGGACCAGACTTCCACTCTTGTGCATGCTAGTCTTGGTAAACCTGTGGTTTGTTTAGGAGACCTCAATAATATCATGTGTGATCTAGACACGTCTTCAACTAATGTTAATAAAAACCGTATGCGAGCTTTCAACTCCTATGTAAAACAGTGTGGTCTCTTTGATCTTGGCTTTAGTGGTCCAGCTTATACTTGGACGAACAAGCGTTTTTCCTCTATGCCTGTGTTTCAGAGGCTCTATCGTTGTCTTGCTAACGCTGAGTGGTGCGCTCTTTTTCCAAATACTAATGTTTTTAATTTGCCGATCATGCTTAGTGATCATGCACCTATTCTTGTCTCAACGGAGTCTCAATTTCGGAAGCCAAAACTTAGTTTCAAATTTGAAAACTGGTGAACTTATGAAGATGATTTTCAGAGTGTTGCTAAAAATGCTTGGACTGCTTCCGTACATAGGCCCTTCCATGCTAGAACAACTAACCTCGCAGGTACTTTGAAAAGATGGTGCAAGAAGAAGAAACCTATCCAACAACAGCTTGATCAAATACAAGAGAAGATTAACGAAATTCAGATGCAACCGGTTCAGCTTCATGATCATAATCTTGAGGTCAGCCTGATTTCTCAGTACGAACAAAACATGAACAAACTCACTGAATATTACCATCAGCGGGCAAAAAAGCATTGGGCTACTCAAGGTGATAGAAACACTGCCTTCTTCCATAATGCTGTTCAGAAACGGAAACGTAGGAATCGCATTGTTTCCATTCGGAATGCTCATGGGCATGATTTGTTTGATCCTGAAGAAATTGCGACTGAATTTGTGCATTATTTCAAATCCATTTTCCGCTCTTCTTCTACTAACAATGGCAGGCCCATTTTAAATACAACTTTGTTGCACGATCCATAAGACTATACCAACTAGGTGCCTGACAAACAAGAGATTTGGGAAATACTTAAGGAAATGAGGAAAAATGCCTCGTCGGGACCTGATGGTTTTAATGTAGCATTCTACAATTCGGCTTGGACTTGGATAGGGGATGACGTAACAAATGTGGCAAGGAATTTTTACACTACTGCCGTTCTTCCACCTCACTTTAATGACACAAACATTGTTCTCATCCCAAAGAAGCTTGTCTGCCATCTTCCGTCAGATTTTAGACCAATAAGCTTGTGTAATGTGGTCTATAAAATTATTGCAAAATCTTTAGCAAACAGGTTGAAACAACATCTTCCGGACTACATTCACCCCTCGCAACAAGCGTTCATTGAAGGTAGGCGCATAAGTAATAACATAATAATTGCGCAGGAAATTACTCATTCTTTTTCTCTCACTTCTTGGGAAAGCCTTGACTTCATGTTAAAAATTGATCTTACTAAAGCCTTTGATCGAATTGAGTGGCATTTTATTATCTCGGCTCTTGCTCGTAGAGGTCTTCATGGTCATTTTATTAACCTCGTGCATGCTTGCATTTCTTCCCCGATGTTCTCGGTTATCATTAATGGCCAACCTTTTGCGAAATTTGGTAGTTCTAGAGGTATCAGACAGGGTGTCCTTTGTTGCCTTATATTTTTGTATTTGCAGTTAACAAGCTTGCCTTAACTCTTCAGGATGCATTACATGACAATCAGACCAAATTTCCCTTCTATTCATTCTCTTATGTTTGTAGATGACCTTATTGTTTGGGGCAAGGCTAATGTGCAGGAAGCTCAAACAATCTCTCGAATAATTAATCATTTCTGTCATAGTTCAGGCCAAACCCCAAACTGAAGCAAATCTGGAATCCTTTTCAGCAAAAATGTCACTGCACAGGTTAAAGAAGAAATTTGGGCAATCTTTCCAGCCCCAGATATAGACAAGTCCTTCATCCATCTTGGTCATCCTCTTATTTTGCCCTCGAAGGACAGATCGGCTGCCTATGCCTTCATTTACGACAAATTCAAATCCAAACTCTTACACTTATAAAGCTAATCGTCTCTCGCATGCGCGGCCAGATTAACACTCATAAAATCAGTGTTTTCGTCCATTCCTGTCTACTATATGTCCAATATTCTCTTCTCAAAAAAATTTCTTGCAAAACTCACGGCAATTATGAGGAACTTTTGGTGGACAGGCATTCAAGATGATAAAGCGACCAAGGGCCTTTGCCTTCGGGCATGGGCAGATGTTTGTATTGAGAAAAACATTGGTGCACTTGGTATTAGGAATTTGCAGGCGCTCAATCAAGGTCTCATCCTTTCATCGGCATGGAGGTTGGCGAAGGAACCACTGATGGCGTGAATCACACATTCGTTGGGAGACCCCAAGAGGAAGGAGCAAGTTTTCCCTCAGTATATATGAAACCAAGGTTATCGAACCAGTAGGAGCAGCAGCGCTTCTGAAGGTTGTCAACGGCGAAATATGATGCGGCGCAACACCAGGGATTCCGGCGCTGATACTTGCATTTTGTATCATCATTTTTACATCTTATATCTTCATATTAGAATGTTTTTAGCATTGTTATATCATTATTTTTACCTGTTTTACATGATTTAGGGGACTTTCATACAAAGTCCCTATTTTTGGTATTCAATTTCTGGGAGGCAGAAAACCTCCTTTTTCTTGTTTTTAATGTTTCAGGAGCTACAGGGACCCAAATGGAAAAAGGAAAATTGCACAGTCGGTTTTTCATCGGGAGAATGTCAGAGGGAAGAAGAACTAAGCGAGGAGAGCCACGAGGCCCAAAAGGAGGGGGCCCATGCGGCCAGATTCTTTGGCCGCGTGGGGCCCACCATCTGGGCCTCGGGCACCTCCTCGCTCGGGGCTTTTTAGCACGAGACCGTCTCGACGAAAAAGGGACGCCCTAATTTTTCCAAGTTCATCCGAGGCGGCGGCGGCGGCGAAACTCCTGATTCCCTCCGAGGGGGATCAGATCCTGCTGCTCCGGAGCTCCGGAGAGGGGGGAAATCACCGCCATCATCATCACCTCTCCTCCTTGGCGTGGGAGGAGGCCTCTACATCATCATCACCATCAAGACCAGCACCATCTCCATCACCATCTCCGTGATCCACTCCGTCCCCCTCGTAGTTTGAGAGTTGCTATACCCTAGATACTTGTCTAGTGCTTCTATTCATGTTTGTGATTGAGTACTTGTCATTATTTGGAGGTGAAGTTATATTTTCAGATTGTGTTGAACCATTTATGCCACTGAATATCATCATGTTTGCACGTTGTGAGTAGTCCCCATATGTTCCTGAGGGCATAGGATGAATTGGCAATGATCTATATATGACATCTGTTGGTATCTGGACAAGTGTTTATCTTTTTATGTGATTCTATGATGGTGTTGTGCGAACGTCGACTGCACAACACTTCACCTATATGGGCTCATAGGAGAACACCGTAGTGTAATGAATTGAGGAAGACTTAGGGGGACAAGTAAACCTGAGACCGAGTCATGAAGTTACTTTATGGGGTATTAGTATCGGGGACCTTAGAGTGTAATGCTATGGTGGGACTTTATGTCTTAATAATTCTTGTGCAGTCATTTACTTGGCCACATGATCCATCATAAGGGGTTTAGTTTATTTATTTAGCTATGCCTAACAATAGCTCCGTCCAAAGAAGATTAAAACTTGACATGATATTCAACGTGTTGTTTAATAGATCTCTATGCCAAGTTATGTCCATGCTGCCCTTGGGAACGCTTTCCACATATAAGACACACATCACTTGAGCTTGTCCTCTTGTCACATAGGGGATTGAGCTTTCTCTCTCTTTGAGAGCTTTCTACTTGATACTGTTAGGGTAATAGATGCTTGTATTACCAGGGGGCCAAAGGCCACAATATATAGTACATGAACAGGTGCAAATATACAGGAAACCCCCTAACACATGGGGAAACTACAATATACAAATATATACTCTAACACCCCCCCTCAAACTCAGGGTGGATCCAGAACACTGAGTTTGGAGAGTAAGAAGTCATGCTGCGCTCGGGTTTGTGCCTTTGTAAAGAAATCCGCCAACTGCAAATCTGAAGGCACATAATGAAGCGCAACAACCTGATCCTGCACCTGAGCATGTGTATAAAAAGCATCAACACCAATATGCTTGGTCAGCTCATGCTTGACTGGATCACGTGCAATACTGATAGCACCTGTACTGTCACACAAAAGTGGAGTGGGTGTCGTAATAGAGACCCCAAAATCTGCAAGCAACCACCGTAACCAGGTCACCTCAGCAATCAACGAAGCCATAGCCCGCAGCTCAGCCTCAACACTCGAACGGGAAACCGCGACCTGTTTCTTCGTCTTCCAAGCAACAAGCGAACCACCAAGAAACACACAGTAAGCAGAAAGTGAACGGCGATCCGAAGGATCACTCGCCCACGTAGCATCCGAGTAGCACTGGAGCTGGAGAGAGCTGGAGCTAGGAAAGAAAAGACGACGAGTAATCGTGCCACGAAGATAACGAAGGACATGAAGGAGATGACTGTAGTGAACGGTGGTAGGAGCTGAGACAAACTGACTCAGAATATGAACAGGATAAGAAATATCAGGACGAGTGACAGCAAGATAAACAAGACTCCCAACAAGATGGCGATAACGTGTGGGATCCGAAAGAGGATCACCATCAGTAGGACAAAGCTTAACATTAAGCTCCATAGGAGTCTCAACTGTGCGCTCATCCACAAGAGCAGCACGAGTAAGGAGATCCTGAATATACTTTTCCTGTGAGATATAAAAGCCATCAGAAGTGGAGGAGATCTCAATCCCAAGAAAGTAGCGAAGAGGACCAAGATCAGTCATAAGAAACTGATCACGAAGGCGAGCCTTGACAAAGGCAATATACTCAGGATCATCACCAGTAATGATCATATCATCAACATAAAGAAGGAGAAGAGTGCGTCCACGAGGAGAAGTGTGAACAAATAGCGCTGGATCATGAAAACTAGGAGAGAAACCAGCAGCAGTCACCACAGAAGCAAAGCGCTCGAACCAGGCACGAGGGGCCTGTTTCAGGCCATAAAGAGAACGTCGAAGATGACAAACCATCCCATCAGGTACAGAATACCCAGGAGGAGGCTGCATATAAACCTCCTCACTCAACTCGCCATTAAGAAAAGCGTTCTGAACATCAAGCTGGGACACAGACCAGCGTCGAACAGAAGCAATAGCAAGAAGAGTACGCACAGTGGTCATATGAGCCACAGGAGCAAAAGTCTCATCATAGTCACGGCCGTGCTCCTGCTGAAAGCCACGAGCCACAAGACGCGCTTTATAGCGCTCAAGAGATCCATCAGAGCGGGTCTTAATTTTATAGACCCACTTACACGTGATAGGACGGACACCAGGAGGTGGAGAAACAAGATCCCAGGTGCCGGTGCGCTCAAGCGCAGCAATCTCCTCAGCCATGGCAAGCTGCCATTCGGGATGTTGCTCAGCATCCCGATAAGAAGTCGGCTCGGAGACAACAGAGAGACCATACTGACTAGGAGAGTAACGGTTTGGAGGACGATGCGGACGAACAGGCGGAAGAGGTGGAGAACTAGGAGACGCATCAGCAGAAGACAACTCATCAGAAGAGGAAGAATCCGAAGCCGGAGAACGAGGAGAACTAGGAGAACTAGACGGAGGAGATGATGGCACCAATGAAGGGGGCGCATCAGAAGGAAGAGGTGGAGGAGAAGGGACAGCAGGAGGTGTGTCAGGAAAGAGAAGAAAAGAGATATCATCCACCGGGTAAGTACCAGAGGTGGGGGAGGATAGAAGGAACGCGTCTCATCAAACGTGACATCACGAGAGATGCGCATCCGACGACCAACAGGGTCCCAGCAGCGATAGCCTTTATGCTCATCACTGTATCCGAGAAAGACACACTGAACAGACTGAGCAGTCAGTTTGGTGCGTTCGCGAGGAGGGAGAAGGACATAGCAAACACAACCAAATAAACGAAGAGTCGAGTAGTCTGGAGAGCTACCAGAGAGACGCTCGAGCGGAATGCCACCGTGAAGAGCAGCAGAAGGCTGAATGTTAATGAGGTAAGTCGACGTAGCAACAGCCTCAGCCCAGAAATGCGGCGGAAGAGAGGAAGCAATCATCATAGCACGGGTAGTCTCAAGAATATGACGATGCTTACGCTCGGCGACACCATTTTGAGCATGGGCGCCGGGACACGAGAACTGGGCAAGGGTGCCCTGCTCAGCAAGGACACCACGCAGGTGCTGGGAGATATACTCTCCGGCAGAATCAGCACGAAACACACGAATAGGAGTGGAATACTGAGTACGAACCATGGCCACAAAGCGCTGATAAATAGCAAGCACCTCACTACGAGAGCGCATAAAAAACAACCAGGTGTACCGTGAAAAATCATCAATGAACAAAATATAGTATCGATGGCCCCCTTTAGAAGCAAAGGGTGCCGGACCCCAAACATCTGAATGAACTAAATCAAAAGGTCGCTGAGATACAAACGCACTAGTAGGATAGGGAAGCTGAATCTGTTTGCCTAACCTACAACCCTGACATGAATGTAAAGACACATCTCCTGAGAGAGACCCCAGAAGACCACGACGAACTAATGACGATAAACGGGAGCCACAAAGATGACCCAGCCGATGATGCCACTGCTGAAAAGAGCCAGTGACAGAAGCAGCAACCGCAGGAGGACTGGCTGATGAAGTGTCAGCGGAAGGAACGCGAAGCCAGTCTAACTCCCATAGCCCCGGGGACTCAAGGCTGCGAGGGCCAGCTCCAACGAGGGCCTGTGTACGATGGTCCTGAACAACACAAGAATCAGCGTCAAGAATGACGCGACAACCAGAATCAGTAAGCTGACTAGCAGAAAACAGGTTCATCTTAAGACTAGGAACATGAGAAACATCAGGAACAGAGAAAGAGGAAGTAGAAAGGGTGCCTCGACTGGAAACAGGAAGAGAGGTACCATCAGCCGTGATAACACGGACAGGAGAAATAAAAGAGCGAAGAGTAGAAAGAATAGAAGACGCAGAAGTCATATGAAAAGAAGCTCCAGAATCCAGATACCACGGGGATGACGTACCTGACTGTGTAGAAGGTGGTGGTCGCGCGGTGCCAGAAGAGCTAGGCACAGAACCAGCAGTACCCGTCGAGGAAGAGCCTGTAGCAGCGAGCAGACTATGAAGACCTCGGATAATGTCCTGATCAGACAGTGCAGCAGCAGAAGATCCTGACGATCCAGCCTGGGCAACAGTAGAAGACCCTGAAGAACCAGCCTGCCTACGAGCATGGTACTGCTGACGTAAGCTGGGATCCCTCTTCCAGCAGCTCGAGATATCGTGGCCAGTCTTGCCACAGTAGGCGCAGGGAGGACGAGGAGGTGCACGGGGCTGCTGAGGCTGACTCTGACCCTGGGCCGGAGGAGAGGAGAGTATCGGCAGTCCTGGAGACCGCAACGAGGCTGGCGGCACAGGAGGACCACGAGCAGACGGCACAGGAGGACCACGAGCAGCAAGTACAGAGGGAACCTCAAGAAGACCAGCACCACGAAGACGAGTCTCCTCAGCCCGAAGCTCAGCTAGTACCTCAGAGAGCGGAACACGACCACGGGCAAGCAGCTAGGCACGACGCGGCTCAAACTCCTTGCGGAGCCGCGACAAGAACTCATAGACGCGCTGAAAATCCAGATCCGCGCGCATAGTCAGACAGCAGGGACAGGTGCCACACACAGCTGTACGAAGAGAATCAAGCTGACGCCAAATAGCAGCACTCTGAGTATAGAACTCATCAATAGTGGAATCACCCTGCTGAAGATCATGCTCCTGACGAACCACGGACAGGTAAAGAGCATCGCCAGACGGCTGATAGCGCTGACGAAGAAAAGTCCACTGAGCAGCAGCAGTGGGAAGACCCATGAACTCAGCAGCATACTGAGGCAGAACACTGGAAGTGAGGACAGCAGCAGCACGAACATCCTCATCTATCCACTGAGCATAATCAGTCAGATCCAGCCGGTACGTCGCAACAGCAGTAGAATGCTCCTTGACCTCCCGGTCATAATCAGTCAGAGCAGTATCATAAGCACTCTGGGCTGCATCCTTGACCTCCTGAGTAGCATCGGGAGCAAGGGTAACAGGCGGCGATGCAATGGGTGCCAGAGGAGCAACGGGGCGCGGCGGACAGGAGACCTCGCCAGAAAGCACACCCCAAAGACGAAGACCGCGCATGTGGACGCGCATGAAGGCAGCGAAATCAGGGTAATTCGCGCCATCAAAAATCACCGGGCAGCGAGGAATCGCAACATAGCCCGACGAGGAAGACATTGTACCTGTTTTTTTTTTACGAAAGCAGATCAAAAATCACGCAGAACCGGCCGAGCGAGCCGACCTGGCGAAAACGAGCCGAGCCGGCCAAAAAATAGATCGAGCCGAGGCGGGCAGGCCAGCAGTCGCGACGGCCACAGAGCTAGCGGCAGCGACGACCAAGGACGCGGCGGCGGCAACAGCGGTGACCCGAGGACGGCGGCGGCAGCGGCTGCCTGAGGATGGCGGCGGCGGCTGCCCGAGGAGGAGGAGAACGGCGGCGGCGGCCTGAGGACGGCGGCGGCAGCGGGATCTCGAGGTGGAGGACGGTGAGGTGCGGGTCGACAGCGGGGAGGAGGCCGGGTGCGCGAGGGGAGGAGCTGGAGGGGCGGAGCGCGCGGCGTCGGGCGCGGCCAGAGCGGGCCGAGGCGACAATGGGGAGGCGCGGGTCGGGGACGAGCTCGAGGTGGAGGGCGCGGCGTCGGGCGCGGCCAGAGCGGGCCGAGGCGACGATGGGGAGGCGCGGGTCGGGGACGAGCTCGAGGTGGAGGGCGAGGAAGAGGCGGCGGCGGCGACCGGGCGCGGCGGCGAGATGCCGAGGCGGGCGGCGGCTGCGGCTGCGAGGAGAAAAGAAAACCCTACGGCTCTGATACCATGTTAGGGTAATAGATGCTTGTATTACCAGGGGGCCAAAGGCCACAATATATAGTACATGAACATGTGCAAATATACAGGAAACCCCCTAACACATGGGGAAAGTACAATATACAAATATATACTCTAACAGATACTATCTATCTTAAGCATTTTATTCTTTTGCATCTATACAACCAAAAATCCCAAAAACACTTGCATCTTTCATTGTTTCATTTATCATTCTTGCTAACCTATACCTTCAGCTCCTCGTGGGTTGGACAACCTTTTCTTATTTGAAAGGTACTACAATTGATCTCCTGCACTTGGGAGTCATCAGGCGCTGACGTGGAACCTGCACACAACACAATCAAACTACTTTGCCCCAACGAAACAGTGAGGTTGTCAATCTCACCGGCTTGCTGAAAACAAAGGATTAAACGTATGGTGTGGAAAATGATGTTTAATTGCAGAGAATGAAAAAGGAACAGTTTGCAGTTTGTGGTTGTTTAATCAGTGTAAAAGAATGGACCGGGGTCCACAGTTCACTAGTGGTGTCTCTCCATAAAAGATAACTAACATGCTGGGTGAACAAATTACAGCTGGGCAATTGACGAATAGTGAGCGCATGACAATGCATATATATGACATGATGACTACTATGATATTTAATTGGGCATTACGACATAATACATAGACCGTTATCCAACAGCATCTATGACTAATAATCCACCGCCAGGTTGTCATCCGAGTCCCCCGTTGGTATTAAGTTGCAAGCAACGGATAATCGCATTAAGTAAAGTGCGTAATGTAAACAAGTACATATGACCGTGGACATAGCATTGTTAGGTTACCCCTAGTGGCAATAGCACATCCGCAATCTTAGAAGTTGTTGTCACTCTCCCAGATTACCGGAGGCATGAACCCACTATCTAGCATAAATACTCTCTCTTGGAGTTACAAGCATCTACTTGGCCAAAGCATCTACTAGTAACGGAAAGCATGCAAGATCTTAAATAACATAGGGCATAGATTGATAATCAACTTGACATAGTATTCAATATTCATCGGATCCCAGCAAACACAACATGTAGCATTACAATAATATGATCTTGATCATGTAGGGCAGCTCACAAGATCTAAACATGATGGCACAAGGTGGAGAGACAACCATCTAGCTACTACTATGGACCCGTAGTCCAAGGATGAACTACTCACGCATCACTCCGGAGGCAGGCATGGCGATGTAGAAACCTCCGGTGACGATTCCCCTCTCCGGCAGGGTGCCGCGAAGAAGTTCTGGACCGTCCCAAGCTAGGGTTGACGGCAGCGGCGTCTCTAGAACTTTTCGTGGATAATGGCTCGAGTATCTAGGGTTTTTGCATTGGGGGGAATAAGTAGGCGAAAGGGCGGCGGCTGACGACCCCTGAGGGGCCCACACCACCCCAAGGCGCGCCGGGGGGGCCCACACCCTGGGTGCGTGTGTCCACCTCCTGGCTCTCCTCTGTTGCTCCTTTGGTCCTTCAGGTGTGTTCTGGCAAAATAGCATCCCCCGTGAAGTTTCGTCCAATTCCGAGAATATTTCGAGACTAGCTTTTCTAGAATACAAAAACAGCAGAAAATAGGAACTGGCACTTCGGCATCTTCTTAATAGGTTAGTCCCAAAAAATGTATAAAAGTGACATAAAGTAGATGCAAAACATGTAGCAATTGGTATAATATTAGCATGGAACATAAAAAATTATAGATACGTTTGAGACGTATCAGCATCCCCAAGATTAGTTCCTGCTCGTTCTCGAGTAGGTAAACGATAAAACAAAATAATTTTTGAGGTGACATGCTACCATCATAATCGTGATCATATAATATTGTATGGCACATGTAAATGAATGAAGTGATCCAAGTCAATGGTCTATAGTTTTCTACCAAATAGATAATGACCAAACAATGAATCACATAAGCTAAATGTTTTCATGAATAGTACTTTGGAGACAAGCATCAAACAGTTTTGCAGAAGTTAACTCATAAAGCAATAGTTTCTAATAAAAGGTATTTAATCAACACAAAGGAAGAATTAAGTTTCAGCATTTGCCTCAACATTCAACATATTTATCTCATGGATATCATCAACACAAAGTAGTATAACAAGTCCAGTATGTAGCATATAACGCTTGTTGTAACAAAGTTGACACTAGTGTTTGCTTGTGGAAGACAGAAAGAATAGGAAAACTGACTCAACATAAAAGTAAAAGAAAGGCACTTCGCAGAGGGAAGCAGGGATTAAGTCATGTGCTAGAGCTTTTAGGTTTTTGAAATCATATAGAGATTGCATAAAATATTTGACACTCCTCCCAACCTTGCTAACACAAGCCATGGCTAACCGAATCCTCAGGTGCCTTCCATCAATCACATACCATGGAGGAGTATCTAGTTTTGAGAGGTGTTTGTTAATTGTCAACGAATGGCAGCGGGTGAGAACAGTATTCTACCTATCAAACAGACTTTTAAGAGCGGCTCCCATGAAGGACGTTATTTCTACCAGCAAGGCAGATCATCCCTCTTTCTCTTTGGTTTACACACGCAGGTATTTCACTGTTTGTCATTGCTTACTGATGAATCAGGGCAAAAGTGTGAAGAGAATTAATTGGTTAAAGTTGTAATTAATTGGGACTGGGCACCCCGTTGCCAGCTCTTTTTGCAAGTTATTGGATAAGCGGATGTATATGCCACTAGTCCAGGTGTAAAAGTCCATTTGACAAATAGAATAAAGAATAACCACACTACTTCCTCATGAGCTAGTAAACATTGACACAAAAAGGAATAATAACATTTTGAATAATTTAAAGGTAGCACATGAAAATTTTACTTGGAGTGGCAAGGAAATACCACATATAGGTAGTTATGGTGGACACAAATGGCATGGATTTTGGCTCAAGGATTTGGATGCACGAGAAGCATTCCCTCTCAGTATAGAGTTTAGGCTAGCAAGGTTTATGTAAGAAAACAAGAATATCAACCCGTACACCAAGTTTTATATGACAAACATATTGCAAATGTTATAAGACTTCATACCGTCTTCCTTGTTAACCAAACCCTTTTATTAGAAAATATCTAGACCTTAGAGATACCACCGATGCAAACCAAATTTTCAACAAGCTTTACGGTAGTTCATCTGTTCTTCACTAATAGGCTTAACTCATGTGATGCACAAATTTAATCATGATCTACTTGTTAACTCAAAACAATTGACAAGCATCAAGTTATCCAAATTAGTGATTTACAAGATTAGCAAGTTTTCCTTATACTAATTACCACATGCAACATTTTCTGTACCAACCAAACACCAATCAATTTATTTAACAACTCTCCAAACAGATATAAGTGAAGCAAGAGAGTACTTTCTTTAAAAGAAAACTAATAGCTCTGACAAGAGATACATGAAAACAAGAGCTAAAAGCTGAACAGCGCTAGATATGAATACTCAACAAATATAAGTGAAGAATAGGAGTATTCTCATGAAAAAGCGGAGCGTGTCTCTCTCCCAATCAAGAATGCTAGGGTCCAGTCAAGCTTATTGAAAATAAAAGTACAATACTGAAAATAAAAGCACACAGTTGCTCCAAGAAAAGCACATATGATGTGAAAGAATTAAAATATAGTTTCACTAGAGATGACCTGATAATTTGGCCGATGAAGAAGGGGAGACCTTGGGCATCCCCAAGCTTAGACGCTTGAGTCTTCTTGAAATATGCTGGGGAGATCCATGGGAGCCTCCCCAAGCTTAAGCTCTTCACTCTTCTTGATCCTATTATATCATCCTTCTCTCTTGACCCTTGAAAACTTCCGTCACACCAAACTCAAAGTAAATCTCATTAGAGGGTTAGTGCATAATCAAAAATTCACATGTTCTATAAAGACGCAATATGACTTGTTACTTTAAACATTAGCTACTGCCACTGATGTTATGTGAAGCTCTTCCACCCAAAAAAGAATTTCACTCAACACTAGTAAAAGAGAGAATGCAAAATAAAGAGGCATAATCTGTCTAAAACAGAACAGTCCGCAAAGACGAATTTTTTCGAGGCACTTACAACGCTCAGATCGAAAAACTTTGAACTAATGAAAGATTCAGACATTCATAAATATTACGCACAAAAATTTTCAGATTTAATTAACAATCTGGTGATTTTAGGAATTTCGTACAGTGAACAGCAAAAATCTGTTTCTGCGCAGCAATCAAAATTAAGCATCATCTTAACATTAGAGGCTACTCTTGGCACAACAATGCGAGAAAATAAAGATACAAAGGAGTTGCTACAGAAGTAAACATCCTCCTTGACTCAAATAAAGAAAAAATTGCAGAAATAAAAAATTATGGGTTGCCTCCCATAAGCGCCTTTCTTTAACGCCTTTTAGCTAGGCACAAAGCATGCATCAAGTACTACCAAATGAAGAAGCATCAACATTGTAATTTGTTCGAACAATAGAATCATAAGGTGGCTTAATCTTCTTCCTAGGAAAATTTTCCATACCTTTATTGAGAGAAAATTGATATTTTATATTCCCTTCTTTCATATCAATAATAGCACCTACAGTTCTAAGAAAAGGTCTTCCAAGCACAATAGGGCAAGATGGATTGCATTCAATATCCAAGACAATAAAATCAACGGGGACATAATTATTGTTAACCATGATAAGAACATCATCAATTCTTCCCAAAGGTTTCTTAATAGTAGAATCAGCAAGGTGAACATCCAAGTAACAATTTTCCAAAGGTGCTAAATCAAGCATATCATAAAGTCTTTTAGGCATAACAGAAATACTAGCACCAAGGTCACACAAAGCATTGCAATCAAAGTCATTCAATTTTATTTTAATAATAGGTTCCCAACCATCTTCTAACTTCCTAGGGATAGATACTTCACGTTTCAATTTTTCTTCCCTCACTTGTATGAGGGCATTAGTGATATGTTTAGTGAAAGCCATGTTTATCTCACTTGCCTTAGGACTTCTAGCAAGATTTTGCAAGAATGTAATTACTTCAGAAAGATTACAACCATCAAAATCAAAATCATTATCATCAAAGGTGATGGAGCTATTGTCTTCCTTATTACTAGAAATTTCAGCATCTTTATCAAGAACAGTTTCAGAGTTATCAGGCAATTTAGGACATTTTGCAATAGAAGTGGAAACATTACCAACACCAATTATCTTGCCATTAATAGTAGGAGGTTTGCTAACACTTGAGTTTGAAGCATTTTCAGAAGTAGTAATAGTATAAACTCTAGCAATATTATTCTTTCTAGCAATTTCATCCTCTCTTTCCCATCTAGCATGCAATTCGGCTAACATCCTCACATTGTTATCAATTTTAACTTGTATAGCATTGAGAGTTTTGCTCTCTTTAACATCATGAGGCATGTTCTTTAGTTTCAACAAGTCAACATCAAGAGCAAGACTATCAACCTTAGAGGCAAGAACATCAATTTTCCCAAATTTCTCCTCAACAGTTTTATTGAAAGCAGTTTGTGTACTAATAAAATCCTTAAGCATGACTTCAAGATCAGAGGGTACACTCTTATTATTGTTGTAGGAACTACCATAGGAATTTCCATAACCATTGCCACTATTAGAAGGATAGGGCCTATAATTGCTATTACCAAAATTATTCCTATAAGCATTGTTGTTGAAGTTATTATTTTTAATGAAGTTCACATCAACATGCTCTTCTTGAGCAACCAAAGAAGCTAAAGGAACATTATTTGGATCAACATGCATTTGACCATTTGCAAGCATAGACATAATAGTATCAATTTTGGCACTCAAGGAAGAGGTTTCTTCAACAGAATTTACCTTCTTACCTGTTGGAGCTCTCTCGGTGTGCCATTCAGAATAATTAATCATCATATCATCCAGAAGCTTTGTTGCAGCACCCAAAGTGATGGACATAAAGGTACCTCCAGCGGCCGAATCCAATAAATTCCTTGAAGAAAAATTTAATCCTGCATAGAAGGTTTGGATGATCATCCAAGTAGTCAGTCCGTGAGTGGGGCAATTTTTAACCAATGATTTCATTCTCTCCCATGCTTGAGCAACATGTTCATTATCAAATTGCTTAAAATTCATTATGCTACTTCTCAAAGAAATAATCTTAGCAGGAGGATAATATTTTCCAATGAAAGCATCTTTGCATTTAGTCCATGAATCAATACTATTTCTAGGCAAAGATAGCAACCATTCTTTAGCACGTCCTCTCAAAGAGAAAGGAAAAAGTTTCAGTTTAATAATATCACCATCTACTTCCTTGAGCTTTTGCATTTCACAAAGTTCAACAAAGTTATTAAGGTGAACAGCAGCATCATCAGTACTAACACCAGAAAATTGCTCTTTCATAACAAGATTTAAAAGTGCAGGTTTAATTTCATAAAACTCTGCTGAAGCAGCAGGTGGAGCAATAGGTGTGCATATGAAATCATTGTTGTTCGTGCTAGTGAAATCACACAACTTAGTGTTCTCAGGAGTACTCATTTTAGCAAAATTAAAAACAGGACAGAAAATAACTTGAAAATAAACTAGATGCAAGTAACTAATTTTTTTGTGTTTTTGATAATTGAAAGCAAACAAGATAAAATAAAATAAACTAAGCAAGACAAAAACAAAGTAAAGAGATTGGAAGCGTGAAACTCCCCTTGCAGTAGTGCTCTTGCTCCCCGGCAACGGCGCCAGAAAAAGAGCTTGATGGCGTGAATCACACGTTCGTTGGGAGACCCCAAGAGGAAGGTATGATGCAGTTCAGCAGCAAGTTTTCCCTCAGTATGAAACCAAGTTATCGAACCAGTAGGAGCAGCAGCGCTTCTGAAGGTTGTCAACGGCGAAATATGATGCGGCGCAACACCAGGGATTCCGGCGCTGACGTGGAACCTGCACACAACACAATCAAACTACTTTGCCCAACGAAACAGTGAGGTTGTCAATCTCACCGGCTTGCTGAAAACAAAGGATTAAACGTATGGTGTGGAAAATGATGTTTAATTGCAGAGAATGAAAAGGAACAGTTTGCAGTTTGTGGTTGTTTAATCAGTGTAAAAGAATGGACCGGGGTCCACAGTTCACTAGTGGTGTCTCTCCATAAAAGATAACTAACATGCTGGGTGAACAAATTACAGCTGGGCAATTGACGAATAGTGAGCGCATGACAATGCATATATATGACATGATGATTTGACATAGGGCATAGATTGATAATCAACTTGACATAATATTCAATATTCATCGGATCCCAGCAAACACAACATGTAGCATTACAATAATATGATCTTGATCATGTAGGGCAGCTTACAAGATCTAAACATGATGGCACAAAGTGGAGAGACAACCATCAAGCTACTGCTATGGACCCGTAGTCCAAGGATTAACTACTCACGCCTCACTCCGGAGGCAGGCATGGCGATGTAGAAGCCTCCGGTGACGATTCCCCTCTCCGGCAGGGTGCCGGGAAGAGGTTCTGGACCCTTACGAGCTAGGGTTGACGGCGGCGGCGGCGGTGTCTCTGGAACTTTTCGTGGATAATGGCTCCGGTATCTAGGGTTTTTGCATCGGGGGGAATAAGTAGGCGAAAGGGCGGCGGCTGACGACCCCCGAGGGGCCCACACCACCCCAGGGTGCGCCAGGGGGTGGCCCGCGCCCTGGGTGCGTGTGGCCCCCTCCTGGCTCTCCTCTGTTGCTCCTTTGGTCCTTCAGGTGTGTTCTGGTAAAATAGCATCCCCCGTGAAGTTTCGTCCAATTCCGAGAATATTTCCAGACTAGCTTTTCTGGAATACAAAAACAGCAGAAAACAGGAACTGGCACTTCGGCATCTTGTTAATAGGTTAGTCCCAAAAAATGTATAAAAGTGACATAAAGTAGATGCAAAACATGTAGCAATTGGTATAATATTAGCATAAAAAATTATAGATACGTTTGAGATGTATCAACCACAAAGCCAAATAGCTCAAATATTGAAGGCTAAATATCATCATGATACTAACATTTGGAGAGCAACGGCAAACAAACCTAAATTTGCCTTCTGGTCTGCAATACTTAAGATAAAACCTCTTCTTATTTCAGCAACTCTTTGTCAGATTGTTGATGGGACTAGTTCTATTTGGAGTTCTCCTTGGTTTACGGGCTGGGAAGCTATCTATGATAAACTCATTCTTCAACAACCACCTTTTATTTACCCTGCTCAAGTTAAAGATTTATGGACTTCTGGGCAGAAAATTTGGAATTTGGACTTAATAAACACTTTGTTTAGCTCCCCAACTGCTAATGAAATTCTCGCAATACCCATTATTAATGTTAATGACCATGATACTTTGATTTGGAAACTAACCCCTACAGGTCAGTTCTCACCAAAGAGTGCTTACAAGCATTGTTTTAACAATCTCCAACTTCCCCCAAGACAAAGACCAAAGATTGTTCCATTGCAGGATATTTCTTTACTTAAACAGGTATGGAATGACAAACAGATGGCACCAAGAGTTCAAACTTTTGCATGGAGATTAATTCGGAAAGCGCTTGCAACGGGTAAGAGGGCAAGTAAGTACTCTAAGCACATTAATGAGAATTGCTCTAGATGCGGCAGCATTGAAGATGAATTGCATATGTTGTTTTTGTGCCCTTTTTCCAAGGCAGCTTGGTTTAGCTATCCTTGGTTTATCAGAATTGAGCTCATTGCAGAGCATCATCGTTCTATTCCAGATTTGATACAAGTTTTGCTCAACTCCCAACATCCCAAAATTACCTCAACCACTCTTTACACTTTCCTGTGGTGTCTTTGGAAATCTCGGAACGATACCTTGTTTTGCAGGAAAGTATGCAAGCCTTCCCAGGTGTTTGCGGAGACAAATGCAATTATTGCAGGCACTATGATGGAGACTAAAGAAATCATCATGCGACAGGGGGATGAACCAACACAAGACCAGCAGCAAGAACTTCAATCTTCCTCACAACTACTGGAGGCTAACTTATTTGCTGTGAATACAATTTTCTGTGATGCAGCATGGGAGAAAACAACAGCAACGGGAATTAGCCAAGCTGGATTGGGCATCGTCATCATCATGCAAGGCCACCAGCACCTCAAGCAACTTCATGTTTCCGCGCTTTCGCCTCCAGCTTCCTCGCCTCTTCAAGCTGAAGCATATGGGCTTCTACTTGCTACAAAGCTGGCACAATTTTTTCAGGTTCAAGATCCCGTCTTCTACACTGACTGCTCGCAGTTGGCTTCGGCGGCAAGGGAGCAATCAGTGTTTGCAGCATCAGGACATTGGGAAAACAGGCATTTACTTGCAGCCGTACACGCCTCTCCTTCCTTCCATACAAGCAAGATAACACACACTAGGAGATGCCATAATGTTAAAGCTGATCACCTAGCACGTTTAGCTCTCAAAGTTAAAAACAGATCTTTGTTGGTTCGTTGTTTAGGTGAAGCAAGCTCATGTCCAGTCAGGGACATGCTTTCTGTTTCTAGCGTGATGCCCTTCACGCTTCTGTCTGTAAAATGTGCTTGAATTGATTAAAATCTGTGATTTTCAAAAATAAAAAAATCTACTAGCTTACTACTCCCTCCGTATCAAAATATAAGATGTTTTAGCATTTCTCTTTCCATCCGTATGTAGACATGTTTTAGCGTAAGATTCATTTGAACCTTGCACTAAAACATGTCTAGATACGGATGGAAAGAGAAATGCTAAAACATCTTATATTTTGATACGGAGGGAGTAGCTGCCTATGCTGAGCGCTTTGTCGCGGTGCCGATCGAAGGGTCCCCCTATACAACTCGCCCGCGTGAATCGATCGGGTTAGGAAGCCCATTTGGCCAAAAAGCCCATTAGGCTCGCGCACGTATTCTGTTCGCTGCTCGGGACCTCCTATTCAGCGCTTCTTGCGTCCGTTCGCGGACGAACGCGTGCCTAGTTGGTCTTGTGGTTCCTTTCTAGGCCTGGCCCATTTACCGATTCAGGGATTTCATGATGGAGAGTCGCTTCTGTGGGTGAAATCAACAAAGTGCGTCTGCTAGTAGATCGATCAAATGTTCAAGTTTGCTTCATGGATGAAAGCTAGCTTGTGACACGATTGTGCATAACATGGAAAATATGCTTGGAATAAAAAATAAACTGAATTTAATTAAACATTGTAGTGGGAAAATAAACTGAATTTGGTTGTGTATGCGTACTTCGTTCCGTCGTCGCACTCTTCCGTGGCGTACGTGGATAGTTGGTGTACTCCTTTCCTGCTTCACTCCATCGATCGCTGCTTCACTTCAAAAATTAGAACTAATTATTTTATGTATCGTTCACTCCAATAAATGTAATAAAAATCACACACTCATTAAAAAAATGTTTTTAGAACTCATCAAATGTTTTCAGGAACTAAACGACAACTAGAAATTTAATGCTTAACTAACGGGCTATTATGGAAAAAATATATCAGGAACAGAATAACACTATTTTGTGGAAAAACCAATATAACAAAAATAAACAATGGTTCACTATATATATTTCACTATAATAAAAATGGTTCAAAATAAAAAATGGTTCAATAATACAAATATGGTTCACTATAATAAAAAATGATTCACAATAAATATTGTTCACTATAAAAATGGTTCACAATAATAATGGTTGACTATAAAAAGGTTCATATTTAAAAATACCAACCATTTAAAAAAAATCAGAACATTTCAAAATTTAATATTTTTCAAATATGAACCATTTTCAAAAACTTAAATTCGATTGAATCGAAATTACAGGGGAATAAAAAATAATAGTGAACCAAAAATAATATTGAACCAAAACAATATAATAGTAAACCAAAATTTCGGGTGAACCGAAAATAATAGTGAACCGAAAAGAAACCAAAATTCGGGTGAACCGAAAATAATAGTGAACCAAAAATACACATGAACCGAAAATAATAGTGAATCGAAAAGGAATCAAAAGTCGGATGAACCGAAAATAACAGTGAACCAAAAATATCGACGAACCGAAAATAATAATGAACCAAAAAGAAAATAAATTCGGTTGAACCAAAAATACCGGTGAACGGAAAATATATTTTTGAAAAATGGTTCATATTTTAAAATGTTTTATATTTTAAAAATTGTTAATTTTTAAAAATGGTTCAAATTTAGAAATGTTCATATTTGAAAAAGTTCATTTTTTAAAAAAGTTCATTTTTCATAAATTGTTCATTTATGAAAAATGGTTCAGGTTTAAAAAATATTCATTTTTGTAATGTAAAAAAGAAAAAGAAACAAACAAAAATGAAAAACAGAAAACAATAAAAGAGAAAAAAACGAAACAGAAAAAGAAGCAGGAAAAGAAAAACGAAAACAGAAAAAAAAGAAAAACGAAATAACAGAAAAAACGGAAACAGAAAAAGGTAAACCAGAAAAGAAAAACAAGCTGGAACCTTCTAGAAAGTTCCCAAAACCGGAAAAACCAAGAAAGGGAAACGTACCTGGGCTGGCCCACTTACTGCTGAATCCTAGCTGCAGGGGTACGCGTTTGCGGGCTAACGGACACAACGAGCGTCAAATAGGATTCACGTCGCTGCTCGCCAACGTTGCAATGCAAATCTGCTCGCGAACGCTTCTCGCGTTATTTGTACGAATTGTTTTGAATCGTGAGTCAAGGAAGCGCTAGTTGTAGTCGACCAGCCTGATGGGCTTTAGATGGTTTGCCTAGTTGGGCCAAATGGGCAGCTCGTTTTGGGAGGAAAGAAACTACTCCCTCCGTCCAAAAATAAGTGTCTCAAGTTTAATAAAAAGTGGATGTATCTATACATAAAACATGTCTAGATACATCCACTTTTGAACAAATTTGAGACACTTATTTTGGATGGAGTACCAATTTTCTAATTATTGCAGCTACCAACGTATAGCTTTTACCAGGTACGAGTATACGGGACATTTTTTAGCAAAACGAATGGGTGTACACCCATGTACCAAGGATAGAGGCATTGCAGCAGGCCAGCAGCGAGTTCTTCTCGCCATTGGAAATATCCTTCACAGAAATATATCATGTAAATAGTGTCACACGGAAATATCCTTCATTGAAGTTTTGTCAAGTTGTTACTCTCCTACTGAACTACTGACCACAAAAGATTTCTATAGCGAGAGATATTATGCTACATTCAATGGGTTTTGCAGATTATATGTTTTTTAATGGAATCGGGACTTTCATGTACAAGGGTGAACATTGGGGACAATTATTGACGATGGTTACCTTGCTCTTTGTAGGCATCAACAGGACAGGCCTATGCATCAGAAGGTGGTAGCGGTGACGCGGTTTATGTGAGTTTTACTAGGAAAACAATTTTATGAGAAAATTAAGTTCTAATGAATTTGGCTTATAAGGATATCATATTGTACATTTCCTTTTGTACAATCTCGTCGTAATATTAAGACTGAATCGCTGCTTTTAACTATGAGTTAACAAATACTCCCTCCTTTCCTAAATATAAGATGTTTTAGCATTTCTCTTTCCATTCGTATCTAGACATGTTTTAGTTTAAGGTTCAAATGAATCTTACACTAAAACATGTCTAGATACGGATGGAAAGAGAAATACTAAAACATCTTATATTGTGGAACGGAGGGAGTACACAATCCATTAAAACTTCATGGTTTTGTTTTCTATACAAGTAAACATTATATTGTAGGTCTAGAATACATACATCAAACATTTTTTGCCACATCCTTCTGAATAGTGTAGAACAAAGTGATACATATAAACATTTGGAACAGTTTGAGATATTTGCGTGAAATATGAAATTAAGTCATGGAATTGCAGCAAGATTATATTAGGACCATTTGGCACCACTTCTTGACTCGTTTCTCTTACCAAAAAAATAGCTTATGTTGCCCAAAAGCAAACTACCCACTGACTTATGGGACAACAACTCAGCTGCTAGGGGAAGTTAGTTGGGTTCCACCAACTTCTTAGAGTTTCAGTAGGTTGAATATACAAACGGTGTGTTTTGTGCAAGGAGTGGATCATCTCACTCTTCATATTCCTGTTTGTTTTCCTAGTAGTGGTATATGACCGCCAAAACGAAGAAATTACAAGATGAAAGTTTTGCCGAACAATGAGATGAACTTGCTCGACAAAGGATATTTTAAACGGTCAACCAAGTACAACAATTTTAACAAAATTCCTCTAAAATGTTTCTAACACTTGTTCGAAATTGAGTAGTCGCAATCGACGAAACTCAAAACCGAGTAGGGAATGGAACTTACTCATCGGCGCTCATATTTTCGTGTACATTTTATTTTGAATCGAATTATATTTGTGTAGATTAGAGAAACACTAAGTGGAACAGTTTAATTAAGGATTATGACCAGAGCAAAAGGTCATGACCCAGGCGAGACATCCCACGTCAATCCAAATGGGCTTTTCCTCGTATAGAGCATGGCCCTAGAGAACGGACGATTCGGCCATTTCTACTCAGTGTGGCCCTATGAAATTTATAGGGCTCAAGTAATCAAATGGGGCAAAAGTCACATGCAACAGTGCAAAATGAGGCCTTTTAGTCCAGAGACCGAAACCACCCAATTTTAAATTTAGGACTTATCATCTATCCCACATAGAGTGTACAAAATACTAGATTTACTTTGCACATACTTATGTGAGGTCTCACCACGGATTATGACTTCAGCACCTTTTTATCAGAAATTTTTCACAACTACTTTGGAACCTAGGTTTTCTTGTTATTTCAACCGTGTAGTGCAAGTCTTACTATGTCAGTAACTTTTCGTGAGAAGCACACGAACTTAGATTTAATAAACCAACACAGAAAGCCAACCGTAACAGGTACTACCTCTATCCCTAATTATAAGTCGTTTTGGTAAGCTAGGAGCTTGCTCAAGAATTGATCTGATAAATGTCATCTTCTGCTCCAGTGACCTAAAGCCGTTGGTTTGGATCTCTCTCGGCAACAAGTTCTTGGAGCCGGGGAAGTCCAGCTCTCACTGAGGACTAGTTCTTTTACGGAGGTAGATCTTCTCTGTACGCCCATCCGGTGATCCGGATCCACCGGACATCCATGTTCCCATATCTATGTTTGCATGAGCAAAGATGTAGTGAGATCTTTAAGATACAAAAGAACTTCACTTGTATATATAGCGAGTGAAACAAAGGTAACGACTACAGTATTTTTAAAACAAAGAACGGCAGTGCACTTGTGTTTAAAAAATTGCATAGGAAAAAAAAGGCTTACACCGTTTGCTGGAATCGGAAATGATTTTTCGAATGGAAAAACACTAAGTGCTGACAAATGCTTTTGAGATAAATAAATAGCTCGCCTCTATATGCAATATTTCGACAGAGGGAGCTGCATCAAGGAAGGTTGTAGTCCATAGAGGATCAAATCCAGTATAGACACGTAAGCTGAAGATATGCAATATCAGTACTCATGATAATCCCGCTTATATGATGACAAAGCCAGTTCCTATTGCTAAGTTTGAGCTTTGCTCGAGCTTAGTTGGTATAACTGTTTAGCTCAATGGACTAGTTGGCGCCGAAAGTGTTTTCTTTGATGTTTCAGGGTGAAGGATTGTTGATTCTACAAGATGGATTTTGGCTCAAGGTGGAGTGTTATTTTATAGTGATCAAAATCCGTTTCTATAAGTGAGAAGGCTAACGACGGAGCGAAGCGAGTCCCGTCGCTGGTAGGCTTGGGCCGAAGCGAAGCGGAGGCGTTAGCCCATCGCGATGCCCCGAGACAGGAGGACTGCCGGGGGTGCAAGGGCGCTGCCCCCGCGGTACGGTACGAGTTGTAACTGACCAGGACACCGATAGTTGCCGACCTAGTTTAGGTCAGGACCACTATAAATACGTCTTGTAAGCCGCCGCTAGAGATAAGCCACACATTGTAAATCCCGGCGCGTTTGTAATCTCACCCCGAAATAGTGAAGTATTGCTGGCTGGCGCCCGTGGTTTTTCTCTTCCTTGTTGGAAGCGTTTTCCACGTTAAAATCTCGTGTCCCCCGTTGGTTTGATCTTGCTTAATTTCATCGTTGTTTTGCTATCGCTTGTAACATAAATAAGAAATTCATACAATCATGCATTCTCTGTGCAGATCGAGCTCTACGACGGGAGACAATCTAGGGTGTTCGATATTCATCGGTTGTTAGGGTGAACTACGGTGAAACATGGTTCACGCATGTGCGTTTGAGATATTGTCTTTTATAAACTATTGTGATACGTTGTTTGTTGCATATGCTTTCTGATGATAACATTATCCATTGTCAGCCTGGGAATATTTTTATGCTATGTACACCCAATTTGTAAATCCTAATGTAACAGCCCTAACTTGGTTATGAAAAATACGAAGAATTTTTCCACTTTTTGCATTCTTGTTTGCATCATGGCATATCTTTAAATTGCTTTTGTGAACAAACCATAAATGGGAAAACAAGGAAATGAGGGAAGCCAAAACTTCCCAAAACCTTTACTTCTTTGAAATGCAAACTACGGTGTTAACCATGTCATGACAGGTGACCTTATGGTCCAACACACTTCCTAAGTTCACCTCAAGTGCACAAGAACCAAATGGATGGGTTCCATTTTGTTTCCAACTTCCTTAGGCGCTAAAATGTGGTTCAAAGCTTTTGTTTATTTGTGAGCCATGCCACCTTGCTCAAAAGCCTAGATAAATGTATGATGAGTTGTTTATCTTGTGGAGAAACTCCCAGAATTTTTGCATATCTTCTGGAATTGTTTTGGTGCCCTTTTTAAAATCTGGCCTTTCTGCCATTTTTGTGGTCATCCGGAATGACCCGGATTTTTCCGGATCAAATACGGACCAGTCGGAATTTTCCGGGCTTTTCCAGAAAATTCCGGATGAAGCACAGTGGCGACAGGGAGCACTGGCGCCATGCCGCCCGACGCCACCTGCTCCCCTTGCCCATGCCGCTCGACGCCGTGGCCCCTGTGCGGTCAAAGACGCCCGCCACAGCACCTTCGACCCCCCTGCTCTCCTCGTTCCCCTCCTTCTCTCCCGAGCTCCCTAGGAAGCCCTCCGTAGTGCCGCCGCCATCGCCGTCGATTCGCCGCCGTTGGAGCTCCCCGGGACGAACAGCCGCCGCCAGCACCTCCGCCTAGACCTCCTCTCCCTCCCCACCGGAGGAACCGAGCCGGGAGGACCAGTCCCGGCGTGTGTGTCCTCGACCTCGTCGACCTCGGCCGCCGGCCGCCTGGACCGATTCCCGCGACTCCGGCCTCTCCCCGCCAACGCCGACTCCTTCTTAGTACACAAGGTGAGGCATGCGTGCTTGCTAGCCCTCTCCCGCTCCCCCTCTCTCTCTCTTGCTTTCTCACCGCGGGTCGCCGCCGCCGCCGTCGCGTTTTGCCCAGGATTCGAGCCGTTCGGAATCACCCGGATTATTCCGGATCGATTCCGGGTCGACCGGATTTTTCCAGACATTTCCGGACGATTTCCGAAACCCTAACCGAAAGATTTTGAGGTCACCTCGGATTTGGCTCGGAATGAGCCCGGATTATTCCGGACCATCCGGAATATTCCGGACCAATCCGGATGATTTCCGAACCAAATGTAAAACTTTGTGAGCTTTGTAATTTAACTTCCTTCTTTTCAAATCTTGCAAATGTTATACCAATTTGATCAGCTGTTGAATGATTTCTGATCATGTTGATATCATCTCATGACAAGAATTTGGACTTTGTTATTAATCTTGAATTGGATAAAAGATATAAATCCAAATAAGTAACTAAATTGCTATTTATTCATCGGTGCTCCGAAAGTTACAAATAAATTACCGAATTGACTGGAATTATAAACCCTAACCATTTTCATGTCATGTTCATGCATCTTGAGCCACTTCTCTAATAATTCAATAATTTATGAAGAACGTGGTCACTAAGCTAAATGTGGGGTTGTTTCCAAATATTTTCCCTAACTATTTGGCTCCCCATTTAATTGTGCCCTTAAGTTATATAATGGAATCTTTGCATCAATTGGACATGTCATCATGTGTTTGATCATTGCATCTTGTGTTCTTGTGATTTATGTGTGCTTTGTATTTCTTTTGGGTATCGATAGATTCCGGAGTCGAGGGTCTCTCTACTTACCCCGACGATCAATACTTCCCGACCGGGCAGCAAGGCAAGAGATAACCTTATCTTCTTGGCATCTAGCATCCCATGTTTTTATCAACTTATTTTATCCACCGTATTATTGCATGCGGTTCAAATGTCTCTTTTGGTAAATATTAGAATATCCTATGAATGCATGTTCTTCCCCGAGCCAATCACATGTATCCCTACCTATGAAACCTAGGGTTGAGGTGTTGGCCGAGATAAAGATAGAATTGTTGTATTCATATGCTAGCTATGCTTAGCCATGTTTAAGTAGATACTAGTTATGCCCGTTATTAAATTCCATATTTAATTGATGTTGATGGAATGATTCGGGCATGGTGGATGAATGTGATGCTTAAGTAAAATGCTAAGACGGCTTGGGTGAGTTGCCATCGGGGATGGTGTTTTGCCTCACTCTAGCCCCTAGGTGCGAGTTCTTTACCTCTTGAACCAAGACGAGCGTGCTGCCATTGGTGGGTGTATGGGCGCCTTACTGACCGAATAATTTGTGAGGGGCTTGTCAAGGGTCCTCTAGTTCGAGTTTTCCATTTGCGCGTGAGTGGTGTGGGTGGAAAAAAGGAACGAGGATGGTGGTGTTTAGGATGTGACGGTGGGGCAGGGCGCTGGGAGCGCTGAACCTGTCCTTCCGCCACTGATGGTCCTTGAGTAAGCCTCGTGCATTGTAAGGTCTAACCGCGCCCGCTCGCCGGCCTTCCCCGGAAGAGGGCCAACTAGGTGAGCCGGACGGTACCAATGGGTAAAATAGTACACCCCTGCAGGGTTAATCTTTTTGAAAAGCCGTGTACACGGTTATGGACAACTTGGGAATAGACGATAAGATCATAGAGAATATTAACCTAATTGATATGGCAGCTAAAGGTTGCATAATCAACTTGTGATAAAGGTTCATTTCCTCGAGGGTGATTCGAGGGAGTGCCTTGGTGGAGATGAGAGTGGTTGGTTACAAAAGGGTTCGATGAGAACCAATGATGACAAATGTTACTCTCTTACCCCTTTTGAAAAGTATTCTGAGTAGACGAATGCCATGTGTCAATTATATTTCTGTTTATGAAACTTAGCTTTATGAAAAAGAAATACATATAAAGCTTTAGAGCCTCCGTCAGTCATTGGGCCTATATCGCTCTACTAAACTTGCGAGTACGTCGTACTCAGTCTCTCTTTGCTGCCTCTATGATTTTGTATTTCAGAGGAGGACGACACCGAGCAACTAGGTGGGTTCTTCGTTGATGTCGACTACTAGTCTGGGGTTCCCAGGTGGCAGCTTGGGACCGTGGAACAAGCTGGCTTGGGTGAATGTTTATTGTAGGCCTCTTAGGCCATATATATTTGCTTCTTGTTGTTAGACAACACTACCCGCTTCCGCTTGATGAATTGTTGGATCTGTGATCCTTTTGCTGTGTAATATTTGTATTCTTCTCGTTATATGAGTTGCTATATGATTTGTGTCGTAGAGTCATGCAATGTGCCAGTTTGTTCCACAAGTCTCGATCTTTGTTTTATACATTGATGGTTGTGCCAACTACATAGCCTCTCTGTATAATTCCGGGGTCGGGGCGCTACAAGTTGGTATCAGAGCAGGACTGCCTGTAGGAAACCCTTTCTTTTGGTCGATGTCGAGTCTAGTGAAAATTATTTATAACTTAAAAATGAGTTGTGAAAACCTTCTTAGGATTCTTTTGCTTCTCATCCAACTCGCTCTACTCTGATTCTTACCTCTATTTGTTTTATGCTTGGTATCGGTGTTTAGGTTCTCGGGGTTTGGGTTCTTACCGTCCAGCTATGCCTCGAGTCTGTTATATCTGTTTGATATCGCCTCGATGACGTGATGTCACCGTGGTTGCCTAAATCTGTCTCTGCTGTTTATTGCTTCTTAAGTACCTAAATCTGGGAGCAACCAATGATCTATCTTATCTGTCAGAATTGGTTACTAACTTGTCGTTGTTCCAATTCTTCAGAATGGCTCCTACCCGTCGTGGGGAACATAGCAACCCTGATCCACCACCGCCACCCTCAATGGCGGAGGTTATGATGGCTATCGAGCAAAACCGTCTGCGCAATGAGTTGTTGCTCGAGCTGCTGGTCCAGCAAGGGGCCAGGAGGAACACGGACTGCACCACTCTCAACCAGTTCTTGCGGTCCCAACCTCCCACTTTTTCTGAAGCTAAGGAGCCGCTTGATGCGGATGATTGGCTTCGGGCTATCGAGCGCAAGTTTGCCGCTCTCCACGTTCCTGCGGCGGAACATGTCAACTTCGCCACCTACCTACTGGAAGGAGCCGCCGGCTCCTGGTGGGAGAGCCACGTGGCGATGGTCGCCGCGGGCCATGTTGTCACTTGGGAGGAATTCCGCGCCGCTTTCCGTGCGGCGTACATCCCCAAGCCCATCCTCGAGCTCAAGAGGCGGGAGTTCTTGGACTTAACCCAGGGACGCATGGACGTCCAGTCCTATGGACAGGAGTTCAACCACCTCTCCCGTTACGCCCCTCGGGACGTGACGAATGACGAAGACAAGCAATACCTCTTCCGCAAGGGGCTCGCACCTCGTCTCCGATACGAGCTCCTACCCTTCAAGTTCACGTCCTACCAAGAGCTCTACAACCAGGCTCTCACCATGGAGCAAGGCAGGAAGGAGCTAGAGGCTTCTAAGAGGCCAGTTTCAACCGACCACCAGAGCTCGTCCTCATCTGAGGGCAAGAAGCGCAAGGTCTTCGTGCCTTTCAGTGCTGTGCCAAAGGCGCCCTTCGCGGCGAAGCCCACCGGGTACTTGCCACCTCCGCCTCGCCCAGCTACCTCGACCTTGGGTGCGGCTGGAGGCGGTTTTCGTCCTCGACTACCTGCACCACCGGGGCTCACTTGCTTCGCTTGTGGCTAGCCGGGGCACTACTCCAGGGAGTGTCCCCAGAAGGCACCGGCTCCCTCAACACCTGCACCGGCACCCTCTACCCCAGCCGCCAAGGCTACCACCGTCAGCCGTGGCCGCCTGAACCACGTCTCGGCTAAAGGCGTTGAGGAGGACTCCGGAGTCCTTATGGGTATGCTCCGAATCAATACATATCCAGCTTCAGTATTATTTGATTCTGGAGCTTCGCATTCGTTCATATCCATATCATATGCACACAACCATCAAATACCGTTTGCAATGATGGATTCCCCGTTAGTGGTCAAGACCCCAGGCTCTAGTTGGTGTACCAATTGGATATCTCCCGATGTTCAAATAGCCGTAGGGTCCGTCCCTTTTCCGTTCTCATTGATAGCCCTGAGGTCAGAGGGTATCGATGTTATTCTAGGCATGGATTGGCTAGTAAAATATCAGGCCAACCTTGATTGTGCTGCCAAGACTGTCACCGTGTTCCACCCAAGGTATGGGGAAGTGCATTACTGGTCCCCAACTTCTGCAACTCCTTCCGCAGCCACTCCCCTTTCGTTGGAGATCAGTCTATATTTCCTGGAAGGAATCACCCCGCCTGATATGTCTGAAGTCGCTGTGGTGTGTGATTTCCCCGATGTTTTCCCGGAGGAATTGCCCGGCATGCCACCTGATCGCAGCGTGGAGTTTGTGATTGAGTTGGTTCCGGGAACCGCCCCAGTTTCCAAGACGCCCTACCGCATGCCAACGGAAGAGCTATCTGAACTGAAGAAGCAACTTGATGAGCTGCTGGAAAAAGAATTCATCCGGCCGAGTAGCTCACCTTGGGGCTGCCCGGTTATCTTTATCAAGAAGAGGGATACAAATGTTCCTCGTCTGGTCGTTGATTACCGCCCTCTTAATGCGGTGACCATCAAGAACAAGTATCCAATTCCTAGAATAACTGACTTGTTCGATCAACTAGCTGGAGCAACGGTATTCTCCAAGATGGATTTGAGGTCAGGCTACCATCAAATAAAAATCCGAAAGGAGGATATTCCGAAGACGGCCTTCACTATCCGCTATGGGTTATACGAGTACACCGTCATGTCCTTCGGCCTCACTAATGCTCCGGCTACATTCATGAGGCTAATGAACTCCATCTTCCATGAGTACCTCGACAAGTTCGTCATCATTTACATCGATGACATCCTTGTGTACTCCAAGACCGAAGACGAACATGCTGAGCATCTCCGACTTGTTTTGACCAAGCTCCGTGATCATCGCCTCTATGCCAAGTTCTCTAAATGTGAGTTTTGGCTAAAGGAGCTCATCTTTCTCGGTCATGTGGTGTCCGCTGCCGGGGTAGCGGTGATCCCAGACAAGATTCAGGCAATCCTGGATTGGCCAACTCCCAAATCCGTCAAAGATATCCGAAGCTTCCTTGGATTGGTGGGTTATACCATCGATTCATTGAGGGCTTCTCCAAGATAGCCAAGGCGCTGACTGAACTCCTCAAGAAAGGCAAACCATTTGTGTGGTCAGACAAGGCTGAAGAGAGTTTCCAAACCCTCAAGGTCAAGCTCACCACCACTCCGGTGCTTGTCCTTCCCGACACCGACAAGGACTTTGTCGTCTATTGTGATGCCTCACTCCAAGGCTTGGGCTGTGTTTTGATGCAAGAAGGCCATGTGGTCGCCTATGCTTCCCGTCAACTCAAGCCACACGAGCAAAATTATCCAACTCATGATTTGGAGCTTGCCGCCGTGGTACATGCTCTGAAGCAATGGAGGCCCTACCTCTTGGGCAACCGTTGCGAGATCTACTCCGACCACCAAAGTCTGAAATATCTCTTCACCCAGCCGGATCTGAACTTGAGGCAGAGGAGATGGCTGGAATTGATGAAGGACTATGATGTGACTCTCAATTATCAGCCCGGCAAGGCAAACGTCGTTGCGGATGCTCTGAGCCGCAAAGCCTATTGCAATACCGTGATGGTTGAAAAGGCGCAACCGGCTCTCCACGAGGAATTTGCTAAATTGAATCTGGAAATTGTTCCTTCGGGTTATGATGGGGGGATACTTTACAGGTAGGCCCATGGACCCGGAAAGTAGACCCGCCAAGACCAAGAAGGCCAATGCCGAGTCACGAGACAAGTCACATGGGCTGGGCTGGAGACAAGCCGACCAAGGCCCGTGTGGAGAAGAGGGCTCGTCCAAAGAAGGAGTCCAAGTACAACCCGGAGTTCTAGTTTGGAAGGGCAAAGCCTAGAGTAGGACTCCGTATATGAGTAGAACTCGGTACAGATTGTAAGTCTAGGGACCCGCCACCTTTATAAGGAGGGCCCTGGATCGTAGTAAGCTAAGTTAAGTCGAATCAGAGAAACCCTAACCACCAGAGAGAAGTCGCCGGCTCCTGAATTGTAGGAGCCGGGTCCTTGTAATCGAGATCTAGCAAAGAGCAATAATATAGAAGCAGGAAGTAGGTCTTTACCTCGAATCAGAGGGGCCGAACCTGGGTAAATCCTTGTTCCCTAGCGAGATTAACCGTTCCTACGTACTTCGATCACCGATGGCCCCAGAACTCATCTTCCCTGAGGAAGAACTTGCCGTGACAACCCCACGACAGTTGGCGCCCACCGTGGGGCTAAGTGCGCGTGGATTCATAACTCGATGGGTCCAATATTCATCAATGACGGCGGCGAGTTCATCACCGCATCGGTCGGGCGACTCAGACGCATCAAGTTCTTGATCAACGCGGCCGCGGGGGCTCGACATCAACATTGCCCTCGTATACAGCTGATCAAATCCACCGGATCCTATGTCGCGGCAGCTGGACGTCTTCATCAGCAGAAGCGCGCTATCATCGCCTACGTGTGCAGTATGCTGCTGCTGTCAGGAGCACTCCCACCGAGTCTAACTTTCGAGTCGGCAGCGGACTCCGGCTCCAAGACGAGTTAGCAGCGGTCTCCAGCGCAAGAAAAGAAGCCGGATGCAACCGGTGCTCTTACGAATCGATATGAAAGCAAGTCCATCCAAGTCCGGTTCAGATTTCAAGGGAAGAAAAAGAAAAGAGAGCAGCGTACGTGACTTTTCCATGTGAAGACCAGCCCAATATAGTATTACTTCCTTGTTGACGCACACGGATCGAGAAAGCTGATTAAAGAATCAAGGAAAGCAAGGAATACGACATGGAAGCCAAATCCAAGTCGGATGGAAAGAAAAAGGAGAACGATCAAGAAAAAAGAAAAGAAACCGGACGCTGCTAGGACTCGGGGGAGTTAAGAAAAAGAAGCCGGCCAGCTCGCCGACTCGTCATCATCCACGCAAAATAAACAAGCTAAGTGATTGCTTGCATATTTAAATTTCGTATTTATATTTTCAGTCAATTAAATTAAAATAAATCTGCTACCTTTGAGTCAATCTCGGGGGCTATTAATTCTTCTGAGTTATGGTTGCCAAAGAGGACAAGCTGCCAGATGCGTGGTCCAAACATAGGTATCCTGGCTCAGGAGATGGACGTTCGTTTCTTTGCTAAGTCAGATGCAAAACGCAATAGACCAAGTAGTGCGTATGAACAAAGCCAGATCGACTCTGAAGCACAGAGGCCTTTGTCGACAGAGCAAATCATATTGCATGAAAAAAGTCGCCGCGAAAGCCTACTTAGACAAGTCGGACGATTAATAACTTGAACACAAATAAATCAAATCGTTGTAATATTTGTTTAATTCTTTTCATACGTCATGAACGGTATAATGCATACATAATTTTATTTCAGGTACCTCAAAAGGAGTCCCGAGTTGCTGCAGGCAAACAACCCGGTACTCGGGGGCTAGACCGTTCAAAAGCTCAAGAAAATGAGTTATACACCAAGGAGTCCCGAGTCGTCGCAGGCAAACGACCCGGCACTCGGGGGCTACATATATACCGGTGTAAACAAACTCAAGCAAAGTCACACAACTCGTCAAAAGGACCCGGAGAAAAATTCCGACTCACTTCAAAACAAGTCGACATGAGAAGTCGGCATTAACAAGTTGACAGGAGAAGCCGTCATTAACAAGTCGACCGGATAAGCCGGCATCGACGACTCGGCAACGACTACATTGACAACTCGATAAAATCTACAATGACAACCCGGCAACATCTACATCGACAACCCGGCAAAGTCTACATCGACAACTCGGCAAATGCTGAAGCCGGGTGCCGCGACATCATAGACATCTACAAACTCGACAAAGCGCTACATCTACAAGCCGGCAAAGAACCCGACACGGACTCTGTGTCCCATTTCTTCAACAAATCAAGACCTTCCGCATGACTCTACAAGTCACCCGAAAGCTCGGGGGCTACTGTCGTGGATATGGGACATGGGTACCCGTAAGGAGTACTAACGAGGCCCATCAGGAGGAAGCCCAGCAAGCCGACTCCAGTCATAATAGGAAAAGGACTCACCTTTCCTACTTGTAATAGATTAGCCGAGTCCTAAGAGGACTCTACATGTAACTCGGCCCTCCACCTTTATAAGGAGGAGCCGGGAGCACCAAGAGGAACAACTTAGACAAGCCAAGACAGACCCAGCACAACCAATACAGACGGGACAGAGCCCGATATACACAATAGAGGAGCCGCCTCATCGGCGACTTCCACCATGAGAGGAATAAGATCTAGCCACAAACAACACGTAGGGATATTACCGGATGATGTTTCCCGGGTCCCGAAGCTGTATAAATCCTTTCTCCCGTGTCGTTCGTCTACTAACCCACATCGACGATGCCCGCGCGTACATAGTCCCGTATCTTCACCGTTGATCTAAACCATCGACAATGCCCCAGTGCCAGTTCCTGTTTTCTGCTGTTTTTCCGTTTCAGAAAAGTACTTAAGGAAATATTCTCGGAATCGGACGGGACAAAAACCCAGGATCTTATAATTTCGTCACACACACGGAGTCCAAAGGGGAGCCGAAGACGCACCAGAGGGCGACCACACCCTAGGGTGGCGCGGCCCACCTGTCTGCCGCGCCACCAGGTGGTGTGGCCCCCTCGGGCCTCCACCGACGCCGCCCTTTCGCCTATATAATCCATCCGACGAGAAAACCTTAAGTACCCTATCAAAATTCCAGAAAAACATCCGTCGCCGCCGCCGTCGTCAACCCTAGTTCAGGAGGGTTCTGAAGCTCTCCCCGGCACCCTGCCGGAGAGGGGAATCATCGCCGGAGGGCTCTACACCACCATGCCAGCCTCCGGACAGATGTGTGAGTAGTTCATCCTTGGACTACGGGTCCATGCAGTAGCTAGATGGTAGTCTTCTCCTCTTGTGCTATCATGTTTAGATCTTGTGAGCTGCCTATCATGATCAAGATCATCTTATTGTAATGCTACAAGTTGTGTTTGCTAGGATCCGATGAATAGAGAAGTAACTTGTGATGTTGATTATTGATATTATCATGTCTATGTTATTTGTGATCTTGCATGCTTTCCGGTACTTATAATTGCCTTGATCAAGTAGTTGCTTGTATCTCCAAGAAGGAGTATTTATGCTAGGTAGTGGGTTCGGTCCCTGTGTGCCTTGGCTTGAGTGACAGAAACATATAAGGACGAGGGAGTGCCGTTGCTACTAGGGAGCAAACTTTATGCACAGTTCTTTATGCAATTGTCTGTTGCTTGCAACTTAATACTGGAGAGATTTTACGGTATGTTATCTCAAAGGTGGACTATTTAGGCATAGGTGTATGCTTGGAACAGCTATCTATGTATTTTGTCGTAATGCCCAAAGCATCTCATATAGACATCATCATCCTCTGTATTATGCAATGTTCATGCATTGTCATGCATTCTCTATTCTGTCAATTGCCCAGCTGTAATTTGTTACCCAGCATGTGTAGCATTTTATTTATGGAGAAGACACCACTAGTGAACTGTGGACCCCAGTCTATTCTTTTACATCTGAAATTAAATCAACTGCTCTACTGCTTTCATTTACTGCAAACAAGCTTCCTTCCACACATACATTTAATCCTTTGTATTCAGTAAGGCCGGTGAGATTGACAACCTCACTGCTTCGTTGGGGCAAATTAGTTTGATTCTGTTCTGTAGGTTCCACTGTCTCCCCTGCAACAGCTCTTTTTCTGACGTCATTGCAGTTGTGGACAACGTTTTGAAGCATTTCTCACTCCTACTGGTTTGATAACCTTGGTTTCTAACTGAGGGAAACTTGCTGCTGTGCTCCTCAAACCTTCCTCTTGGGGTGCCCAACGAAGCGTGATTGATTAACACCTCTCGCGCTATCAACCATCTTCTTACAGCACCAAAAAAAATAATTAAAAGTAAAATGTTCTAAAATTATCCAACAAATAAATATTTTGTTCTAAACCAACACAACGATTTTTCACCAAGGGTGCGGAGCCTTTGTCCAGTCCTAGCAAAATTCAAACATGATCGACCATTACAACCTACTACATATTTGAAAATTCTACAAAATATTTCAAAAATGCTCACAAAAAAATGCTACCTATCTACAAGAAAATAAAAACATGTTTAAACACTCCAAATTGGCTAACATTTTGGTGAACAACAAATATATATTGTACAAAAAAAATCACCAAGGGCATGGCGTGACGCCATGCCAAAATTCAACTAGTATTGACATAATGTGTAAGAAAACTGCACTGATATACATCAACATTCGGGAAACAAAGACAAGTACACTATAACTGCAAAAAAGGAAACAAATCCAGCGAAACTCTGTTTTAGAATGCAGATTCCAGCATACCAGTGAATACAACGGGTTTTGGTTAAAAGATAGATTAATGGAGCCAATCTATACCGGTGAATCCTGTGCGGTATTTGTCTTGTCCGAAACTCTGTTCTCCGTAGGTTCTTCAGTTACGTTCAGTTTAAACACTTGTTCAAAATACCGATCGGCAGGTTATGTAAATTCTCTAGCTTTCAATTAGCCTAGCTTTCTGTTAGCCTAGTGCTCGCCCTCGTTAAGCCGGTCAAGGGATGCCACTTCCTTTGTTTTCTTCAGGAGAAATAACAGAGAAAACAGAAAACGCGGCAAGCTTTTGAACGCTGCACAAAAGTTCAATTCGCCTAATCTGCAACTACAGTTTGCCAATTGGGAGCTGAATGTACTGTCAACTGTATTAAGCTCGATCCAAATCAGCAGTTTATTGATAACATGGTGAATACAGAGAACAGTCATCGATCGGAGTGACACTGGTCATGAGCTAAACACTTTATATGAGCTTGGACTTGACGCGAGGCGGCTTCGATCACAGCCATAGCTTGTAGCGCTCGAGCAGGCAGCGCCGGCAGCAGAAGACGGCTATTCCGGCGATCGTGATGGCGAGGACGACACAGGCCGCGACGACGACCGACCACCAGCTGGTGGTCGGCGCCATGTCGGGAGGCGGCGCGGCGCTCGAGTAGTAGCCGGAACCTGTGGTGTCGAGGGATAATTAGGCACATGATTACGTACTTGAAACTTGAAATATTTTGCGCAGTACATAATGTTTTCACTAGTGACCTGATTGCGCGGCGTCGAGCGAGTTGACGGAGAGGGAGGAGACGACGGAGTCCGAGGCGGAGGCGACGAAGACGGTGCCGCGTGGCGCAGAGGCGGAGGTGCCGGACCCGAGCACCGGCGTGTCGATGTCGGAGGCGGCGTTGGAGCCGAGCGCCGGCGTGTAGACGGCATGTGCGAAGTTCGCTCCGAGCGTCGGCGTGTCGATGTTGGGGGCGTCGACGGAGTTGACGGACAAGGAGGAGGCGACGGAGTCCGAGGAGACGAAGACAGGCCCCGCCGACGCATCGGTGCTGCGTGGCGCAGAGGCGGCGAGGGAGGAAGCCGTCGCGTCCGCGTTGACGGTGACGACGGGCCCCGGCGCCGCGTTGGTGTTGACGACGGACGGGGCGTGGTAGAGCGCGGCGTAGTTGGAGCCGAGCGGCGTGTCGACGACGGCGGCGAAGAATGGTGCTGGCGCAGAGGAGGTGAAAACGGGGAGCGGGCGGCAGGATGCTTTAGCGAGGAGGGTGAGGAGTAGGAGGAGGGGGAGGCCGCGGGAGGCCATGGCGAGGAGGAGGGCTCGATCGGGTGCTTGTTGAGTAATTAGGCAATAATTTCATGATTAATTCCAGAATATTAAGCATGACAACAATCGCTACTAACATGTTAATCTCGAACATACTAGAAGTATTAACTAACATGAACAGCAGCATACTAGCAGAAAACATGTTAAGCCAGCAGATTGGATCACGCAACACGTACCGATCCGTGGTGCAGGAAGTAGTCATAGCCGTTGACGTACCGATGTTGTTGACGACAACGTTGGCGATGACCGGTCGAAGAAGACGGCGTTGAAGACGACGAGCTTTAGGTCCCACCGAGCGACCAGGAAGACGAGCCGTGATGACGAATTTGAGCAGTCGCGCGGAGCGCTTCCCAAAAACCTAATTAGCCCTCTCCCGTACAGGATCGCAAGAGCTAAGGGTTCCGGAGACCTGCTCTCCCGCTCGCCGGTGCACGCCGGCGATCGGGATGGAGTAGACTACGGTGGCGGCGCAAGGCACGAGATTGGCAAAACCTAGATTGGTTCGGTGGTTGTGCGGCGCACGCAGTGCACGACAATATATAGTGCGGCTCGGGAAAAACCTAACGGGTACAACGTGGGCCAAGTCCACGTCGCAGGTCGGTTACAGTAGCCCACGATCCGGGAGCGACCCGAACCGACTAACTGTGACGCGTCCGTCCAGACCGTTTTTCCCGGACTGCAAAAATAAAGCTCAGCTCGGCGAGATTCCCGCAACCCGCGTCGTGACGAGACGGGCGGGCGGTGCGTGCGTGCGAGCGGCGGAGGAGGAGGAGGAGCGCGTGAGAGAGCCTCCTATTCTCACTCACTTACCAAGTAGTAGAACACTACACTATATAAGTTGGTACAACTCCTCTCAAACTAGCGGGGTGGGACTAAACTTTAGCTCCCACTCCACTCTCATGTGTGAACACACAAAATTCTGCCACCACAATTGGGTTTTGAGATTTTCTGAAATTGCTATTGGGCTGCCACAAATGGGCCCAATTCTAACAATCCCCCACCAGATCTCAAATCCCTATTTAGAGATATTTGCCAAACCTCGTTTCTTGTTTATATACCAGTGTTTCGGCAGAGACTGTTAAGTTGAACTTCCGCCTAGAGCTTCAAGCTACATCTATCAGCAACTTGAACAATGGACGAACCTTGAATTGCAAGTTTAGTGCCAATAGACTTCACTCAAAGTCATAACCAGTACGTGTCTGCCAGTAGCCTACCCCGAGGGTGGAGCATATGCGTCATACTCCCTGGTCTCTTCATGATTTTACTAGAGATCACCCAAATCTCACAGACTGCGACGTTTTACAGTCGGAACTCATATAGGTGTGTTCTTTCAAGAATGCTCTGTAGTACAATCTTTGCTATATAAATAGCCAATAGAACCACATTAAGGCATATGGACAACCTGCCTTACAGCTATCTAAGAGCTTGTGCATCTTCACTTAGAGAGGGTAACATAAAGCTCTCCTCCGTTAAACCACTAGATTGTTTTTTTCAGGTCCTACTTCACGGGATCTCCGATCACATAGGTTGGGTTACCACTATGATGTAACACTCATGGGTCTCATACCCATCTCCCTCGATGCACTCTCTATCACATTTCGTGATAGTCCCTTTGTAGAGGGATCTGCCAGGTTTTTGTCTGTTTGAATATACGTAACAGTAATTACTCCGGAGTTTTTCAATTTCCTGACAGATTTCAAACGTCTTTTAACGTGTCTTGATGACTTCGCATTATCCTTAGCACTGTTCACTTTGACAATCACCGTTTGGTTGTCACAGTTCATAAGGATGGCCGGCAATGGTTTGTCAAACACCGGCAAGTCCATCAAGAGCTCACGCAGCCATTATGCCTCTAGAGTGGCTGTATCCAAAGCAGTAAGTTGACCTCGTCAATATGGTCTGTTTACAAGACCTCCATGACACTGCGCCATCTCCAAGGGTAAATGCATACCCACTTGTGGCGTAGAGCTCATCAGCATCTGAAATCCAGTTAGAGTCACTATATCCCTCTAGCACGGCAGGGTGCCCAGAATAGTGAATCCCATAGCTCATTGTACCGTTCAGATAGCGCATGACCCTTTCAAGTGCATGCCAATGATCATTACCCGGGTTTGACATGAACCTGCTCAACTTGCTTACAGCATATGAGATATCAGGTCTCGTCGCGCTCGCGAGGTACATGAGTGAACCGATTATCTGAGAGTATCTCAATTGATCTATCGATTCCTTCTTGTTCTTTCGAAGTGCCACACTAGGATCATCACTACCACAGAACAGGCTATCTGTGGCGCACCATTTTGGTTATCTGTGGCGCATCTGTGGGCTACCCTGGTGCGCCACAGAATTCTCGCCACAAAAATATTTTCTGTGGCGCACCAAGGATATGCGCCACAGAAATCTCAACTTTCTGTGACGCACCCCTGTCTGTGCGCCACAGAAATAGGTCGACAGGACCCTATGGAGAGTCTTTCTGTGGCGCACTGCCCTTGGTGCGCCACAGAAAGTAGTGCGCCACAAAAACTAAAAAAGGTGCGCCACAGAAGTATTGACCAGAAAAACTGTATTTTTATTTTGCTGTATAAATACACGTATATACAGTATTTACAGGTATATTTGACAGGTATATAAACAGACAATGATATTAATCAATATGTCATCACACATATATATTACTTAATTAGTGGCCCGATCGAGATACATATATATATACACATAGTCACAAAAGTGCCGAATGTAAACACAATTAGCTAGTCATGTATATACAACCAAAAGTTCAACATTTCACACTACACATTACAAATCAAGTGTTCGCCGCCTAACTATGATCCGGGAGCATGCATAATCATGGAGTCCTCTACTTTCGCGGCTCCGGCAACTGGTAGAAAGCCTTGTTTCGTCCTCCACTCCCTGGTGTCATACTGTGCCTCTAGTCGTTCTTCGATACTCCTCTGAGACAACACTGAAGATAAATTAGGATATATATATAGGTTAGTGATATAAAATAGAGTATAATTTATTCATCTAAGTAGAGAGGCAAGACAATCATATGGCTATCCTATTTGGGTTTCATAGCATAGCATATATATAATAGATAACCCTACGCATGCACTTCTATATATAATACCTCTGTGGTGGTGGTAGGACCCTGATCTGTGAAGGACATCTTCGAGGATGATCGTTGTCAACTGCAGCCGGATGCGATGGAAGTCTGCTCTGTAATCAGCATCGGTGAGAGCATCCTCTGATTTGGTGTATTCTGCGAGACCCGATGGAAACTTCGTTTTCTCGCAATCCCGGACAATTCCTTTAAGGTGATGGAGGGCGTAGTAGGCCTCCTTCACGCTGCCATCCAGTTGCTTGATGCAATGGACGCCGGTCCCATGCTGAAACTTGTGTGTGTTGTCCTCCGTGAAAAATTCCGACTTGTTATGGAATGGGCCGCCCTTTTGGGCATAGGCCTCGAGAGCGTCATCCAGAACACCCTTTATTCTGGTGTATCGTCTCGGCGTGGATTTATTCCCCGAGTCCAAATAAGTGGCAATGGACCACCTCGGGGATACGCAGATGAGTGCGCAGTACTTGTCCCTGCTCAACACAATTGAAACAGAATGTTGGACAAACGATGAGCGATGGAAGAAATGCACAAGAAGGCATAAGATCCGACGGTGGCGAGCGGATGTGTACTTACTCGAAAAAGAAAGGCAGAAGAAGGGCGTTCTTCCTCTTGTTGGCCAGCATGACCCTTACAAGGTACTCCGTGGCCGTTTCCCTTGTCTTTGACCCTTCCTCCAGATGGCTGTCGCGCATGTAGTAAGGATCCACTATCGCGACGTACGGGGTCGCATCTCTCCTGATCTTCATCGCCATATCGAGCGCATATAGACGGACCATGTTATAGTCCAGCCGTTGAGTGTGAAAGAGTTTGAAGATGTCCTCGTACGCGATGAAGAACACATCCGCAGGGTCTTCCTGGACGAAGTCCACCAGCTCCTTTGGCACCTGGACCGCGAACGCCGGGTAATCTCGGATGCTTTTCTTTAAGAAGCTGCTCCTCCAGATACAAGATACTTTGCTGCAAAGCAATCATGGGTCCTTCTGCGAGGCGGAGCAAGTCCCCAGACAAGATAGGTTCACCAAGCTACATGAACTCGGGGGAAGCCATCCGCACGGGGTGGAATCGTGTCTTCAAGACCCCGGATCTTAGGAGCTGGCTGGCTCGCAGAGGTGGAGGATCCTTTTCTCTTCCTATGCTTCTTGATCTTGTTCTTCTTCTCTGGGGATTGTGGGGGTGCAGTGAACCCCGCTTTAACAGTTTCCATCAGAGTGTTAGGGCTGAAAACGTTACCCGGGGGAGCTTGATGATCGCCGGCATCCGGAGGCGTGAAGGCCAGGCGTTGTGTGCATGAAGTGGGACGAGCAGCTTGACCGCGGTGGTCGCGGAAGGGTTCTTCATCCACATGAGGCATGTACATATCATCCTTGCAGGCGCCAGTGTTGATGTAGTCATCGAGGTTGACATCATTGTCCTCATCCTCGTTGCCACCAAGTTCAGGTGCAACGGCTTTGTCCTAAACATAAACGATAGCACATCCGTTAGTCGGGAAAGTCAGAAAGTCGGGGAATTCGGAAAGTCAGAACTAACCGGTGAAGACGTTCCCAACAACTGTTTGTGGCGGTTGGTGGCGGCGACGACCGGTGGTAGCTTCCGGCCGGTGGTGGCTGCGACCGGCGGTAGCTTCCGGCCGGTGGTGGCGGCGACCGGCGGTAGCTTCCGGCCGGTGGGGGCGGCGACCGGCGGTTCCTTCTGGGTGGTGGCGACGGCTACTTGTGGCGCCGGTTCCTCCGCAATAGTTTTTTGCGGCTGCCTCGACGGGGGCCGAACGAGCGGGAGCCGAGGCCTCGAGGTGGCGCCGCCGGAGCTACCGACCCCATGAATAACATCCCCAAGACGAATCTGGGTCTTCGGCCATTCCATCATCCACTTTCCGCATTCGCCAAGCTTCATGTGTTTCTCAGCTCCCGGAGGTTGCGTGGGGGGGTCGATGTCACGGAACTCAGGCAGTACCTCCGTGACATTGACTTTCATCACGGCCTCACTCATTCGAGTGTTGTGTATATCGCGGGTCAGAGGTTGTACTATCTTGGCCAACGCGACTTCCTTCAACTCTCCGCCGGCCCCCACCCTATGCAGGAGTATGCAAGGCGTGTCCTGGGAGTCAACACATGTTGGGCACCATGCATGCATGAGATATGGCAGTCATCAAAGGCATATGTAGTCATAAAAGATGTCGCGGACTAACTAATTAGTTACCTTGTCGATGGCGTTGAGCTCGGCTAATGTCGAGACAAGGGCGCCGGTGCCGGCGGCCGGCCTATCATTGTCCGGGCGCTCGTGCGCATTGTCATTATTCTCCGGCCGGGGGGGCACCGGTGGGGTCACCAGGACCGGCGACACGACAGGGGGCAGCAGGACCGGCGACACGTTATTGCTGGAGGTGCTGCCGTCGAAGCTGGGCAAGTGTATCGGCCCCTGTTGACCTCCCGCTTGCCAAGCAGTTAATCCCTCATACAATCCAGGGGGTAAGAAACTCCGGAGCTTCTCGTCCAGCTTCTCGGCCACTAGCTTGTCCACCATGCTGGAGTCCACCTTTTCTGTCTCTAGTGTCTCCAGCTTCTTCCTTAGCTCGAGAACCTCGGCTTTATCTTTAGCCGGCTTCCTCCTCTCCCTTTTCGTGTCGGTGTCCGTGCTGTAGTACTCGATGAACTTCATCGACGTACCAAAGCCGGTCACACGGCCTGCTGACGTCGGAGGCTTTGTCTTGTCCCTCCCCTTGTAAACGTTCATCGCCCGGTTGAAAGTCGTGTCCCACGGGCCGGCTGCCTCCTGGGACGACGGGCCGGCCTCAGCCTCAGCCTTCAACTCAGCCTCCTGCGGACAAAGCAAATAAACGTGAACCCATGTATAGAAATCAACGAAAATGGACTTTGAGATATCCGCGGTAATTAAGTTCCTTACCAGAACTTTCTCGAAATCCAGCACATCTTTGTAGTCGGTAACAAATTCCCCCGTCCCCGGCTTCAGATAGTAGCGGGACCGAACAAAGTTCCTAACTTGCTCGTCCGTGATTTTATGCCAAGGGTTCTCTTTCCCAAGTCTCGCAACCTCGGCATCCTCCTTGTCCCAAACAGGCTTTTTTCCTGCGTAACCGCCGCTTCCCAAATGGTGGTTGCCTAAGTTCATTGCCCGCATTTGCTTCCCCCACTCGGTCCATTTTTCAGCCTCCGGAGATGCCAAGGACAACTTCAATGCCTCGAACTCTTCTATGTCGATGTACGGCTCTTTGGCACTGATCTCTTCCCAGCTAAGACCCTTTTCAATCTTCGCCTTCACCCGGCCTCTCCAGCTGGTCAAACAATTGTTCATCTTCGTGATGGCGAAGCTGTCCACCTTTTTGTTTCCATCGTCCGGGAAAATGTATCGTTCGTGAAGCCTCTTGAGGAGTTGTGTGCGCAAAGCCTCATTCTCCGCGCTCCTGAGGTCATACGTGTTGATCGACACGGTTTCCCGGAGGATGCACCCTAGTTGCATTCCGTACCCTTTTGCGACGCCCCATGGCTCCTGGGGTTGGCCACTTTTGGAGACCTTAGTGAACGTGTCGGTGACGGTGCCGACCGCTTGCGGTGTCCGCTCCTTCCTCTGCTTCTTAAGCTTCTTAGCGGTCGGGTTACCACCACCGCCATCCGTGTGGTCGTCACCCCCGACATCCGTGTGGTCGCCGCCATCGGTGGTGGTGGTTGCGTCCCATCTCCGTCGGTGTCCTCCGCATCCTCCATCTCCATCTCTAATTGGAAGTCACCATCGCCGTCACGAGCCAGTTCGGCGGCCTCCGCATCCCCCATCTCCGGGTTCACGTCCCAGAACGACATGTTCTTTTCTCGTGCTTCTTCTTCGACGCTCATGTGCTTAGAAGGGCCGGGCGCGTCGGCCGACATGTTTGCACTTCATTAAAAAGAGGCAAAAGTTAGTACAACAAATATAAAAAAACATCACTTAATTTAGTACTAAGATACCCCGGCCCATGCATTAGTCGCAATACCCCATATGTCCCTTTTTTTTAGCAAAGTCATGCCAAAATTCACGAAAAATTTCGGCATGACCTTTGCTAAAAAAGGGACATATGGAGTACCCGAATTTGCCGGAACGGAAGTTAATCGACGTTCCGGCAATCTCAAGGGCCTCACGGGGTACCTGCACAAGCATTTCTGAAATACTATCAACATCTCGACGACACGATGGTCGGAGCACAAACAACAACGACACGATGGTCGTGGACACACATATATCATCAACACATTCACACACACATTTCTCACCACTTGTCGATGAGCTCCTCCGGTGGCGGCGGTGGCGGGCGCGGCTGCCTAATGCATAGATAAATTAGGTTAAATTAAGGTTTAAAACAGATAAAACATAGCATTTGCCTACATGATTTAGTCTGTTATTGTTTAATTTGGACAAACAAATTGCTTATGAATCTATAGGTTTAGCTCTTTCTAATGATATGAAATTTACAAATTTGGTGGAGCAGATTCCCCAATTTGCATGCAAAGTGGGCTAATCTACACTGTTTTTCAGACTTAGCAGTTTTTCAGGTTTTTCAGAAAACAGATAAAACATAGCATTTGCCTACATGATTTAGTCTGTTATATTGTTTAATTTGGACAAACAATTGATGTCTATGAATCTATAGGTTTAGCTCTTTCTAATGATATGAAGTTTACAAAATTTGGTGGAGCAGATTAAACAGAATTTGCATGCAAAGGGGGCTAATCTACACTGTTTTTCAGACTAGCAGTTTCTTCAGGTTTTTCAGAAAACCGATAAAACATAGCATTTTGGCCTACATGATATAGTCTGTTATATTGTTTAATTTGGACAAACAATTGATTCCTATGAATCTATAGGTTTAGCTCTTTCTAATGATATGAAGTTTACAAAATTTTGTGGAGCAGATTAACCATAATTTGCATGCAAAGGGGGCTAATCTACACTGTTTCTTTTCAAAAAGGGTAGAAATGAATCTTAAACTATTTAGTGAATAAAAGTTTTTCTGAAAAATTGGAGAAAATTCCCTGAACTGCCTATGATCATATAGCACCTACCTGTGCAAAAACCTCATCAAGTTATGTTCAAAAATTTGGAGTTATTTCAAAAGTTCAGTTCTGCACATTTTGCAAATTCAATTAAAATAAGGCCAAATAAATTCAGAAAAATGTGAGACTACTTTCCCTAGACCCAACTTTTCATCCTGAATCTACTAGACATCATTTTGGTGCCTTGTTGTATTCAAAAATTTGAAGTTAGACACACAGGCATTTCCACAAGCACCTAGAGTGCATAGTTCGGTAGAGAGCAGGGAGGAGGAGGAAGATGGCAGGGAGAGAGGAGGGAGGAGGGAGGAGATAGACCTGCGCAGGGGACGGCGTCGAGGCCGGTGTCGAGGTCCTCCGGTGGCGGCGGTGGCGGGGAGGCCGGTGTCGAGGTCGTCCGATCGAGGGCGCAGGGGAGGTGCTCGTGCACGGGTGGCTCCTCCGGTGGACGTCTCCTCCGATGGCGGCGGTGGCGTCAGGCTGCCGGCGACTCCTCCGATGTCGGCGGTGGCGGCGGGCTGCCGGCGGCGAGCGGTGGTCGTCGAGCGCGGGAGGCCGGGGTGCGCGCGGGAAGTTAGAGATCAAATTGGGAATGAAACGGCAGCGCGGGGCTGGCCCACATGTAAGTGGCGGCTCCAAATTTCTGTGGCGCACCACGGGCGGGGTGCGCCACAGAATCTTACATTTCTGTGGCGCATGTCCTGGGAGGTGCGCCACAGAAATAGCGGTGCGCCACAGAATTAAAACGCCTAAACAGTTAAAAAAACTGTGTGCTGTATCTTGACAGAAACAACAAAGTAGCCTAGTGGTGTGGTTCCATTAGTCTAAACCTTGACAGCCAGGTTCAAATCCTGGCTTTCTCAGTTTTTTTTCTTTAATTATTTCTTTGAAAATATTTTTGGTTAAATTTGGTTAAAATACACACACACATATTCATTGGTTACAAAATACACACAATGTCTCTTATGCTTGCATATTGTCTCACACACACACATATTCATTGGTAATGAGTTTTGCATATTGTCTCACACACATATTCATTGGATTTGAGTTTTGCATTGGATCTCACACACAAATACACACATATTCATTGGATTTGAGTTTTGCAACACAAATACACACATATTTATTGGATTTGAGTTTTGCATTGTCTCACACACAAACAATGTCTCTTATGCTTGCATTGTCTCTCTCTCACACACACACATACAAATTAAATACACCAAAAAAGTCGCTTCTCCGTCTCGGTTCCGCGAGCTACTTTCTCTTCTTTCCCTTCTTCGCGGTTGAAAACTTTAGGCCGGTGACCTTGAGATTTCTTCGCGTGAACGGACAACCTTTAGTAGGTACGGAGGTCTTCCTTCTTTCTGTACTACTAGTAGGCATGTCGAAGAACTTGTCGAATTCCTCCTCGATCTTTGGCTCGTTGTCCAAGTCTTGCTCGGTGGCGCCTCCTTCCATTCCGATGATGCTCCTCTTGCCCCTCCTCACGACAACACGGCTAGGCTTTGACGGGTCGGTAATGAAAAAGCATTGCTCGACTTGGCTAGCAAGTACCCATGGCTCATTTTTCGCGGAGGCGTTCTTCGATTTGGCATCGGGTATTACCATGGTGGTGAAATACCGGCTTTCTTTGACGACGTCCTTGGCCCATCTTACACGGATCATTGGCACCAACTCTCCACAGTAGTTGAGCTCCCATATGTCCTCAATCCTTCCGAAGTATCTTTCCTTGACAGTAGCCTCCTCATCGCCGTAGGATAGCATAGTTACTCCTGAGTTTTGATATTCTGACTTGTTGTCCTTTTCCTCGATGTAGAATCTGTAGCCGTTGATGTCGTACGCCTGATAGGTCTTTACGTTGTGCGAGGGACCCAGTGATAAGGAGAATATGAGTCTTTCATCTTCCGTAGATGGTGCTTTCTTCTTTGCTAGCTCCAGTTGCTTTTGCTTGAACCAACGCATGAAGGTAGAGTTGTGCGCTCTGGTTACGTCTCCCTTCTTCCTCGGTCGGCCCAGTTTGATGTAATGTTGCTCGAGTAAGCATTTGTGCTGTTCCACCCAAGTTTCGATCAACTGTAAGTGTTGTAGCGCGACCCGGTGAGCCCTGTCAAAGTCGTCCTTTTGACCCTGCGTGCTGACAAAGGTTGTGCTGCTGCCCTCTCGGTGACCACATCCATTGAGCCTGCCGAAGTGTTTCCTCGTGGGCAGACCAACATCCTGGTTCTCGGTGCTTAGATAATTCTGGCAGAAGGAGATGCACTCGTAGGTTAGAAAGCCCTTGGCTATGCTTGCGTCTGGATGGGACCTGTTGCGGACGTATCCTTTTATGACATCGTTCATCCTTTCGAATGGCATCATGTAGTGCATGAACGTTGGTCCGAGCTGCCTGATGTCATCAACAACATGCAGAAGGAGATGCACGCAGATATCGAAGAATGAGGGCGGAAAGTAAATCACGAGCTCCCATAGTATCAGCACGATCTCTTCCTGTAGCCGGTCGAGCTGCCTCACGCCGATCGTCTTCCTGTTGATGACGTCAAAAAAGTTGCAAAGAGCAAGCAGCGTATCACGGACATGCTCGTCCATTATCCCTCGAATCGCAACGGGAAGTATCTGCGTCATCAGCACGTGACAATTGTGAGACTTCATCCCGATAAACCTCTTCTTCGTTGCGTCCATATATCTGCTTATCTTCCCCGCGTAACCATGAGGAAATTTGACTCCTACAAGACACCTGTAAAACTGCTCGAGCTCCTCCAGACTCATAGTGAAGCACGTAGCGGGAAGCACCACCGTGTTCCTCTTTAGCCTTTTGCGGTGACCTTGAGTCCCTTCAGTCTGATCATCATCACCATCGTCGTCGTCATCACTATCGGGGGACTGGAGATCTTTCCTGACACCAAGGCATTTCAGATCGTATCTTGCTTTCGTCCCATCCTTGGTCTTTTCCGGCATGTTGGAAAGAGTGCCAAGCAGACTCTCGGTGACATTCTTCGTAATGTGCATCATATCGAGGCTATGTGGCGTCTTGAGGACCTTCCAGTATGGCAAGTCGTGGAAAACAGACCTCGCTTTCCATACACCCAGCAGCGGATCTACCTTCGGTCGTTTCATTCCCGGCGCGGGGCACTCCTCCCAATTTCTCAACAGCTCGTCGATTTCTGTACCGCTCCTTGGGCTCGGGGCTCCGTCGAGCTCGTCTTTACCTTTGAACAGGTCACCGTGTTTTCTCCACGGGTGATCCATGCGAAGCCACCTTCGAGCCCCTGGGTACACAGTTTTCGAAGACCCGGGATTCCTTGGTAGCTGGAGATGCGGGGTCCTATCCATGCACCTGACACATGCGCAGAATCCGTGGCCTACCTGGCCAGATACATATGCGCAACCAGGATAGTCCTGCACCGTCGTGAGCAACGCGGCTCTCATGGGGAAATAATCTCCAGTGTAGGCATCCCACGTACGGACTGGCGTCGCCCACAACGTGGCTAACTCCTCTTTCAACAGCGCGAGATACGTATGTATGTGGACACTTGCTTGTTTCGGCCCCTGAATGAGAATACTCATATGTATATACCTTTGCTTCGTGCACAACCACGGGGGAAGGTTGTAAGGCCATACAAACACGGGCCAGGTGCTATGCGTGCTACTCTGGTTACCGAACGGATTGAGTCCATCGGTGCTCATACCGAGCCTGACGTTCCTTGCATCGCCTCCAAAATTGGCGACGGCGTCCAACTCTTGCCACTGGCTAGCGTCTGAAGGTTGTGTAAGGATCCTGCCCTTCTCCGGATCTTCTTTGGGCTTCTCCCTTTCCGCGTGCCATTGCATGAGCTTTGCTTACTTAGGGTCCACGAAGTACCTCTCCAGACGGGGAGTGATATAAAAATACTATACAACTTTTTGAGGAACTTTCTTCCCACGGCTTTTGTACCATCCTTGGCCGCACACCGGACATGTGGTTCGGTCCTCGTACTCGCCCCGATAAATTGCGCAATCATTGACGCAGGCGTGGTATTTAACGTGCGGTAGGTCAAGAGGGCAAACGACTTTCTTGGCCTCCTCGATACTAGTTGGCAATGTGTTCCCCTCGGGAAGACGCTCGTGGAAGAATTGCATGTTCTTGTTGAAGCTCGCATCGGTCCATTTGTTCTCCGACTTCATCTCCAGAGCATCAAGCGTTACTTGCAAGCGCGTATCCTGTGGTCGACACCCAGGATACAACGGAGTATTCCCGTCTATCGCCATTTGCGCCAGCTTGGATTTCTCTCTATTGGTGTTCGCGTTCTTCAGGAGGAGTTCTTGAACATGAGAATCCATCAAGGCCGACATTAGCGAGCTCTGCGACGTGTCAACGTCTTCTCCACCACAATCATGACCATGTATGTCGGCATCTCCATCGTCACGATCATCTTGCCCGCCCTCGTCTTGGTTGAAGCCTTGCATGAAACCGCGCCTGAGCAGGTGTTCCTCCAATTGTCCGGAATCAGGGTCGATCCATCTCACAAGTTTGCAACTTCGACACGGACATCGTATCTGGCGCTCGTTGCACCGTCTCATTTCCGCCTTCGCTTCTTCCTTGTAGTTGTCGATTCGACCGGAGCTCATCTTGATGACCATGGTCGCCTACGCGGTATACATATAGAGTATGTGTTATTAATTAGAATTAAGTACTCGCAACATGCACACACACATACAAGCTTCTCATGCGGGAAGTCAAAAGTCGGAGATGTTCGACGGAAAAAATCGGCATGACTTCCCCTAAAAGTAGGACATATGGGTGGTGCAAAAATTCACCGAAATGGAAATGAATCAACATTCCGGCAAACATCCATGCACCACGCCGGCGCAAGCTACAACATGCAAAGATTCAATCAAACCACACACACAAGTTTCATGCATATACGTGTAAATCGCCCGCCGACAAGTTTCTCATGCCTTCAACAAACATCAATACACCAATACCCACCTTGTAGATCTAGATCCGTTGCCGAGACGTGACCGTGATCGATGAGAGAGAGTGTATGGTGATGGAGAGAAAATAGTGGACAAAAAGAGAGGAGGAGAATATATATGGAGACTCTCCCCAAGCCCTCACCAATTATATATATAATTGTGGTAGGTTTAATAACAAATAATGGAGAATAGGATGGTCAAAATGGCATGTGAGAGAGAAGGAGCTCGGGTTAGTAAGATGGGAGCTAGGAAGAAGAAGGGGGGTCACATGGGGAAAGGTGGTCTACCACCTTTTTGTAGATCTGGGCGTCCACATTCTGTGGCGCACGGGCCCTCATGCGCCACAGAAAGTAGCTATTCTGTGGCGCACCATGGCTAGTGCGCCACAGAAATTCAACTTTCTGTGGCGCATCCTTCCCCATGCGCCACAGAAAGATGAATTTCTGTTGCGCACCAGCCACGGTGCGCCACAGAAAAGGCCGAGATGGACCACGGCCCACTGATTGAAGGTGGGGCCCACACGTATTCTGTGGCGCATGAAGAGTGGTGCGCCACAGAAGTCTCTCTTTCTGTGGCGCATGGCGTGCAGTGCGCCACAGAAAGTTGATATTCTGTGGCGCATGGGCTAAGGATGCGCCACAGAATGTTCAAATTTCAGTGGTGCATCGACAGCCATGCGCCACAGAATAATTTTTTGTGGCGCATAAATTAAGGGTGCGCCATAGATAGGCAACCTCCCTATAATGCTTTTCCTGGTAGTGATTGTTTCCCAAAGAAACTCGTACTTTATTCAACTTAGAAGAAATATTTGAATCTGAAAAAGTAAGAAAAGATTTGGAACGACAAGACGTACCAGCGGTGTTGGTGAACTGTTCAGCCTTGCGCCTCATCGCCCTGGCCAAAGCATCCTCGTCAGTAGCGAAGACTCATCAGCCGCCACCACGTGACGGGTACTACGCCTAAGCGTAGGCGGCGTCGGGGGTGGGAGTGATGAGGGAGCCATCGAGAGAGGAGCAACCTCTAGCACCGGAGAAGTCGAAGAAACACCGGGGGCGGAAGTGGCGAGGAAGCCACCCCCAGCGTCGTATAACTCCCCCCGGCTAAAGGAGAGGACAGCGGGGAACCCAAAGGCGGAGTAGAGGGCAGACCCGCCTCCTCGGACACCATCCAATGCTCCTGCACCACACCCGGTGAAGGCACCGTGGCGCCGACTGCCACCAGCGCCACACCGGGCTACACCACTCCAGGCTGAGGCGGGTCGGGGTAGACCTCCCCTGGAGCAGCCTTCTACAGCGTCGACACCCCGGCACACGGCACCGCAGCACTAGGCGAACTGATGGGATCCAACTCAGCCCGGGGTAGCAGCGCCGACGACGAAACGAGCGACGGGGTCGAGGTCAACGCTGCCCCCCCATCGTCGGCAAGGTGCAGCAGCGCCAAACCCGTCCCGACAGCAGATGGAGCCAATGGCGAAGTAGAGGCCCGCATCCTGACGACAATCTCCTTCCCCTTAGGCGTCCGCGGGTTCGGGTTAATAGGTGTCACCGCTATATCCCGAAGCACAATCGCCGGATCAATCAGCCCAAGAGAAGTAGTCTGTGGGGTAGTGGTGTCCGGAGCCTGCGTCATGTGAGTATCACCATCGACCGACTTGGGTGGCTCCTGCATATTAGAACCATCACGGTTCCCCTCCTCGGAACCTCTAGGATCATCATCCTTCTCATGTCGCCGCCATATAAAAGGTACAAAATCCGGCTCCGGAACGTAAGTAGCCGCCTCCTTGGTAAACCGGAAAGCATAACCTTTTAGCATAATAAAAGCATCAGCATTGATAGTGAAGTTATCAAAGAGCCTCGGATCCGGGACAGCCACAAGTACCCTGACAATATTGTGTCGACGAAGAGCAAGCAAGTCAACATCTAGCGTTTGGCCAATAAGAGTCCCCACTGCCCAGAGCTCCAGAAAGTGGCAGACCGTGTGAGGAACCCCGGCCACATGGACCCAAGTAGTCAACAACTCCTGAGTGTGCTTAATCTCCTCCTCCCTCCAAACTCCGAAGGTGATCCGGGACTGATGTTTTGGCACCCCAAGCTCGAACCCATCAACTCTCTCCAAATCATCCATCGAAGGGAAGTTAACTAAGAAAGAGTCGGCCTTATGGGGGATGGCCTCCCACATCCAAGCAGTCTACACCGGGCAAATCCGTGCAACCAAAGTCTGAACCACCTCTGCCGTCACCGCCTCCCCGATCACCGTCACAATAGTAATGGGTGAAAGACTCGGAGCCAGGTGTGGCTTAACAATCCCATCCGGCAGGTGATTAAACATGGTCTCATCAGAACCAATACCTCCAATCCCAGCAAAGGGCTTTGGCAGCATCAGTGTCGGACAACGAGCGATGTGGTGAATCATCTTGTCACAGACATAGCAGTAGCGATCGACAGTACAATCCTTAGAATCATGAGTGTCCATCTTACAGAAAGCACATCTTTGTTTCTTGATCTTGGCAGCCTCCACCGTCTCCACAGCAACAGATGCCGGAGCCTCGACAGAAGGCGCAGCCACAGTAGCTGCCGTAGTCACCACCGCAGCGGGGACCGAAGCAACAACAGGAGCAGCCGACGAGGACGCAGAACCCTTTTTATTCTTCCTCTTGTTATTCTTGCTTACAGCAGTAGCCGGCGCCCCTAACACAAAAGGAACAGTGATCGCCGGCGTACCCCCCATGCCAGCAGCAGTCGACGACGATCCAGCGATCCCAGCAGCAGGTCCGGCCACCGCCAGCCCGGAGCCAGGACCAGCTTTCCGGCCGATATGCAGAGTTGGGGTAGTCAAGGGGATCACCGGTGCCGATGAAACCGACCCCGCCGCCAAAGGCTGCGCAACGCTCGTGCTCCCCGACACAGCCGCACCCGCACCGCCCCCATGCAGCGGCAGAGGACCAGCCATGGCAGCGGAAACAGGGGGCGCCGGGACAACCTCCGTGAATGAACGCGATCCCGCCGACGGAGACGAAGCAGGCAGCGGAGCAGGGGCGATGCAGGCGTCACCGGCGACGAGGAAGACGTCGAGGTAGACGAGCGTGGCCCTAGCCTCCTTCGGTCCTCTCCATAGGGCAGCAAAGCGCCGGCCCAGTTAAGCCCACGGAGACGTAGAGCCGACCTGAAGAATCGGCCCGCTTGCGCCTCCCGAAATTTGAACGCTGCCGCTAATCAGGCCGTCCGGCTCTCCGCTTCGTTCCGCCTCGCCGGCGTCGGCCAAAGCCGGCCGGACTTCGGCCACCCCAACCACACCCGCCGCCGTCTCCGGGAAAAACATCCCCAACACCGCCGGTGGTGAGATCTGAGGGCGGGGAAGAGGACCCCGCCGTCCCAACCGGACTGGACGCGTGGCGGCAAGGCCCCGCGGCGGTGACCTCGACGGAGAGGGTCTGGCCAGGGAGGATTGCATCCCCTCCGACGGCCGAAAAGGAGGAGAAGCCGCCGGCGACGAGCTCGGCGATTTTTCCCTAGACCGAGATGCCGACGTCGGATACCCCAACTCCTTCTAGAAATCATGCACTAGCTCGCTGTCCGATCTTCCCCGTCTCCGCGATACCCGACCAACCGGCCTCCGGCGCCGACGAGTCCTCCAGCACCTCCATGGCTACCTCGAATGGAGTCACAGATGCGCAGTCGTCCTCCCCCGAGGAGTCCGCCTCCGACAAGGACACGAACCGCGATCCAGAGCAGCGGGACGGATCCCCCAACGAGGCCAAGGTGAGGCGCCGGCGCCGGCCGGCCGCCGATGGCGTGACCCGGCCCCAACGGATCGCCATCCGAGACGCCCGCCATCTGTCTTGATTGAGGCATGCCTAGAGACAAACTGTGTTCTACAAATACTTGGAACAACTAGTATACGTGCATGTGCAATGCACGTATTGTTAGATTTCGAAAATTATAAATATTCAAAGATTATAATTCTCACATCTAACTTTACATGTGCAATGATTTGCATGCATTTCATAAACACTCGCTCGTTCAAATCTTTAAAGGAAACTTACAAAAACTCTACATTGTATTATAAATTAATCCATTGACAACATCCATCTCTCTTAGTGAGAGAGTCAGATCCAAATGCGTAAATGAGGCATTACAAAATCATCATCAAAGGCATCCTACCACCTAATGGTCCTCCTATCCTCCTCAGTCGCTCATCTAGGCGACGGGACCTCAAGGTTTGGAATCCATCCTTTCGAACCGCAGATACACAACATATTACCAAATGCACCCGTAAAAATAATGCACATGCCATGTCCTCCTCACCACTCATTCATGCGTCAAGGGCTCAAGGCTGCATGGTTTGAATACACCCTTCCCTGCCATAATACTTCTCACAACATTTAGTTATTGGCAGATAGTTAGATAAGAACATGTATTCACTTTATCATATAGTGTCAAAAGCTAACATATTTATTACAAGAAATGTTTTCAGCATTGAAACTCAAAGTAACATGTATTCACTTTATCATATAGTGTCAACAGCTAACATATTTATTACAAGAAATGTTTTCAGCATTGAAACTCAAAGTAACCGTTCGTGAACAGCTCATCATGGAATACACACAATGTAAGTAGCAAGAAATCTAGGTGAAAAAAATAGCTAGAGGTCATAAACTTGGTTGCAAAAAATGGAATGAGGAATAAGTATACCATCAATTATTGATGCCTTGTCACACCCAAATGTGAAAGCACTACACCTCCAAGATGTCACTTAGGACGTGTTTGGTTTGAACTTTTCGGTCCGTCATCCGATTACACTGCCATCTAATATAGTTAATCATGTTTGTTTCTCTCAGCCCGTAAACAAATCCCGTGTAAACAGATCTCACCGTATGTCAAGTACTTAGTATTCCGCTCTTCCTTTGCATTGTTGGAAGTTTAACCTCCACATGTGCTTGTACAATTAAATGAAAACAGATTGGACCTTTGCTTTCACTCATTCAGATTTCTGCAAACAAAATACAATTGCTATCCGAACTGATTATCTTTCAAAATGATGTAGGTTTGTTCTGCAAAATGCATTTCAAAAATAAATAATAACATCTAGATTCATGTATCTAGCTCATGAACATGTAATATCAAATATCACACACTATAGTATAGAGAGATGTATCACACTCGTCGCAATGCACGACTACAGTCAACATAGTTTAATTAACACATCTCAGCATGGCATTTACAAGATTGTCAATAACATTTGCATGTTCTATCGAAGATTATCAAACTGACAACCCAAATTGTATATTACTCATACGCCGCCGGAACACAAATTACAAGGAAATAGTGTAAACTTTCAGAAGTTATAACAATCTGATAAGCCACAAAAGCCTTGTAAATATACCCAGATAAGTATGTAATTAGCATGTTAAGTACAAACACACCTTATATCGTGCACGTGCAACGCACGATTATCGAGATTGGAGTTTTGGACACATCACATGATGAGATGATAAAATTGGGATCACTAACCATGGTATTTAGTGGAATCTGGAGTATCATATCACTCCCGTGCTCTGCCCGCTTGATCTTCAAACAGAACATGTCGTTGTAGTCCTCTCCATCGGATAACTCACGTCAAAATGTCACACACAGGTTGTAGGAACATTCAGCATACAACGTTTGCCTTTCAGAAAACTCATCAAACACATAACGTGCAAGGACGAAGGACCCCACATGAGACAATCTCTACCCGATTTCATCAGCAAGCTTCCAAATATAAATCAATATTATTCTCATTCAGAGCAGGATCCAACATTGGTGATTTTAATCCGCATATTAGACTAGAGTCAAAATCCCAAACCGATGAAGTTGCAAAACATAAGCTGGGGGATACTGTCTGATTGTAAAACATAAGTTGCAAAACATAATCTGTCTGATTGTAAAAAAAAACAGTCTGATGTGGCAAACCTGAAGAAAGTGCGGCTGTTGTAGGGGAAGTTCAGGGCGGCGCCGCCTACGGACGTGCAGTCCGTCGCAGTGGACGGACCTCGAGCGGTTCTTTGAAGGTGGGGATCCGTACCGTAGGGCGTCGAGGGCGGCAGGACTGCTGCGCGGCGACGGTCGCCGGAAGGGCGTCGAAGGCGGCAACACTGCGACGGTTGCCGGACTGCAGCGCGCCGTGCAGGGTGCAGGAGACTACAGGGTGCCACCTCGGTTGTGGCCGGCGTGCAGGGCGCCGCTGTTCCGTGCAGGATACGGCGGAGGGAAGGCGGCGGCTGGTGCAGGGCGTCGGCGTCTCGATTCGCTGGTGGCCGCGTGTAGGCTGCGGCCAAAAGTAGAGACTCGGTGGTTGGGATTCGGCGGCGACGCCGGCGAGGGGATGGCTGTTTATGACGGGAGAGGACGATGGGCGAGGAGGCGAGGATGAAGGCGCGGGAGGACGGCGGCTATTGCGATCGTGGTTAGAGGCATCCTGGCTAGCGGCAGTTTTTCTTTTGTTTTCTTTTGTTTATCCTCTGCGGGGTGGAGGTGGAGTACGATTCAGTCAACCTAAAATGCTCAGTGCACACGGGATGTCTGATTGGTTAATCTGCACGGTTAGATTTAGTTTGGTGGGTTAAATCCAGCGGTTGGAGTGATTCGGGGTTATTTTGTCGGGTACATCTAGCGAAAGTGATGTTCGCTTGTTTAATAGTATAGTAGAGATTCCTGCAGCTCAGAGTAGGAGTTGAATGATTAAAGTTAGTCCTAAAAACCATGGCTCCTCATTGGGCTCTCCACTAATTATCTAAGAGCGCCCTCAGGCTAATAGGATTTCCGGCCGTCCGATCGTACCCTCAATCCCGTCAGATTTGGTTTCAGCCCGTAGTGGACCAAATATCCCTAGGGCAGCTACTCTGTGAAACAAATCGGCCAACTGTGGTTAACTGGGCCTAAAATCGTACTAAAACCCAACTGCTTCAAAGAAACACCGTTAGCCTTTGGTTGTAGGGTTCATCGCTTCGATACGGTAAACGGCAGAAGGCGATGCGGCGTGCGGGGTGCGGCAACACTTGGGGATGCGGCGAGCGACGGCTTCAACCAGCGTTGCGGCCAAAAGGCCGAATCCATGGTTCTACAGGTCTCCTTAATCTCTCCTTTTCTCCATCCTTTGAATTTCTTATTCTCGTTAGCTTACTGATCTTTATAATCCTGTCGCTGTCGTGAAAATGCTGAAAAATTATGCCCAACCCCCGCCAAAGCTGACACCAGACTATGACCGCTCTATTCTCAAGTCGGTTCGGGCAAATAAACAGCGGTCGAAGAGTATTAGTGCAAGCCGGAAGACAGTTGCCCAGCTAGGAGAACAGCAAAAACAATCGTGCCCCCCGCTCAAGTGTTTTCCGATACCAAGGTGGGTCGAGCAAACCTGCGGTCGGCATCGATCCTGAGTTTGTTGCAACGTACGGAGAAGCAGCCGCTGCTCACGGCTTGTCTATTGCTCAGTACTTAGACCAATTACAATTCCACGAAGAAATAGTTCCAAAATACAAATACCGGCACGGGCATCCTCTCGTCAAATCTCAGTTAGTCAAAGATCTACCAACAAAAATGCGAAGATTGCATAGTTGGTACATGGCAGCCTCAAAGAAAGGGGAAAATTGGATCTACGTGGGATATAAGAACGAGCATTACGGGCATGGAGATGACCACGTAATGATTGAATTTTGTAAATTATTTCAGTTATACCAACAAAAAGCCCTTGACAAAGCTATCATCAGCGCCTATTGTCTGTAAGTATTATTTCTGTAGTTAAGTCTCTACCTAGCTCACCTTGTTCATTGCATTTATAATCTTACTTATCACTATATTAATTATGCAGAATGAAGATTCTCCAATGCAAAAGAGGACAAATCTATGACATTGGGTTCGTTGATCCAAATACCGTTCATGAAAAAAGTCTCCTTGATTTTTACGACGAAACCGAGAATAACTTGGTAAATGCGTTACGGTTCAACGAAATCAAAAGAGAAATATTATTTCCTTACAACTTCAAGTAAGTGTTACTGTCTTCTATATATTTTATTTCGCTTAATTTCTCGATGTTAAGTGTATAATTGATGACTTATGCGTGCGCAGCTTCCACTTTATTTTGCTAATCATTATGCCTGACAAAGGAGTAGTACAAGTCATGGACTCCTTACATAAACCCCTTGAAAATTGGGCGGACATGCAGGAATGGCTCCAGAGGTAATTTCAATCATTATGGCATTATCGGCAACTTTCCGTTCATTTACTGATAGCAAGTAATTAATATATAACTCTTTTATTCATTTTCTTTGCCGGGCAGGGCTTGGAAACGATTCACCGCCAGAGCTAGGGGTGAATGGGCGGAGAAGCTTATATTTAAACCAATAAATGTAAGTACTACTATCTAGATCCGCGCATCTCTTTGATTCTAGTTCAATACCATTACCATTCTTGATTATTATTTTGATTGAACTCTGTTTCCGTAAAGTGTTTGAGCCAGGGAAGTGGGAATCATTTATGTGGATACTACGTCTGCGAGTTCATTCGTCAGACGTGCTGTGAGAAGGGCAGAATCTTATAACAACTGCAAGTGCGTATGCAATATTCATAATCTTAGTTTATTGCCATCAATTCTATTTACTTTCATTCATATATATTGACCCTTTTTTAATTAGATCGAACGGTTGCGGGATGGCCTTCTACCACACGATCGCATACGAGCAATTCAAGAGGAAATTGCCGGATTCTTACTTGCAGAGGTCCTAGATCCGAAAGGAGAATACTACTGTAAGGTTGAAATTAAATAGTGAGAGTGTAAAAGAGATGTATATATGTAGGACGACGAATGAGATGTGTGTAATATATATATTCGTGGCGATGATGTGTAATAGTGGTTACTCTTATTTAACTAGTAGTGGCATTTTTGTAGTTCTAAGAAATATTTAATTTAAGTTTTTTAAACATGCATGCATTTTTCATAATCAAATAGGTCTTATTTTTCTGAACATTTTGGTATTTTATTCATATTTTTATGAATTACAGAATAAGCATTATTTATTTTATAAATTTAAACAATTTTCTGAAATTTTTGGAAAAAGTAAAATCTGACGGGACAATAGTCCCGGTTCGTATTACGAACCGGGACGAAAGCCCCGGGCTTTCGTCCCGGTTCGTAATACGAACCGGGACCAAAGCCTCCGCCCCTGCTGCCTGTGGCCGGGCCACGTGCCCCCCCCATTCGTCCCGGTTGGTGTCCCAACCGGGACTAGCATTCGTCCCGATTGGATTGTCCCGGTTGGGGAACCGGGACCAATGGCCCAAACCAACCGGGACCAATGGCCCAAACCAACCGGGACGAAAGGGGGTTTTTCCACTAGTGTTAACTCTTGGTCCCATAGATGATCCCACGATGGTTGCTGAAGCGGAGGGATGACATGTACAGACGGAAAATACTTTGAAGAAAACCAGTGTGTTCATTGGCTGCCTAACGGACGTACTACGACGATTGGCGGCGCAGGCGCACAGATCTTCACATCGCCGACTCTGTTCATGCTATTTAGCGTCCCTGCACTAATTCGTGCAACTGACAAGTATCCATATTATTAAATCCCCATGCTCTACTTTACATGGTTAGGAACTAGATAATGTTTACAAAGTATAATTTAATCTATCTCCAAATATCCTATTTAGAAGCCAGTGTGTTTCCTGTATACATATGACTAATCTTGAGTTCTTTGGACAATTTTTTATATTTTTACAGAAAAGGGAACCGATACACATTGTGGGAAATCATGGACTACGAACTCAGCAGTTGTACCAACTGCCGGAATTCGAATCAAAGATTGAGGATGATTACCCAAACGTTTAAGGAGGCATTAAATTTCGGTTCTCTAAATACAATGATGACAGCTATGGTGCGCAGGTTCTGTTCATCTTGAGTTCTTTATTATACTTTAACCAGTTTTCGAAAAATATTTTTTATGTAGTGAATATATATATATATATATATTTGCATTACCGGTTGTATCTCTTTGATGTAAACTGGTTAAAGTCTAATAAATCGCTCTTTTTTCGAAAACATAAAAAATATTTACCTAATGGGTAGGCGCGGCAACCATGATCTAGATGTACCATGAAGCTCTCGGAGCTGGTCTCAGGCTGTAGTGTCAGCTGGTGCTGGAGGGGGCAACAAGCAGCCCCTAGTTACCAGCATGGTCCAGGGTTCAGAGTACCACCACATGCTTCAACCTTGCGCAAGCACTCCCGGTGGGAGTCGTCGGATGGCCGCAAATTGATGGAGCTCGTCGTCCAGCTCGAGCAGCACCTCGACGCTGCCAGCCGCCATGGACGGTGGAATGTGAGGAGTGGCACTCGGCCTCCTCGCCACGCAGACACACTCCATCTCCGTCGCCATTTAAATCAGGGGGTCAGCAGGGGCAGCCTCTAGGTCGCCAATTCCGCCTGGACCACGAGCTGGACGTTCTCTAGGAAGCACGCGTTCAGAATGTGCATGTACATTGTCCGATGCGTACCACACCACTCCCACCGAAAAGGGTGACGAGCTACTACAAATATGGGCTCAGAGCAGCAGCTTAAGTTCTCGGTTCACAGCTCCAAGCCTACAGCGCACCAAAGCCTCGATCACCGTTTATCCTGACAGCTCCCATTCCCATGTAAATAAAATGCTCGTTTGGACATCGAAGATGAACGAGACAGTTAACAGACGATAGCTGGGGAGACATGTAGCTTATAGACCATGTAGGGAAAAAGAAATGGAGAGAACGAAATGGAAATGGGAGGAGAACCATTTTGCGAACTTATAATAGCACTACTAGGAAACTAGCTATAGCTGGAATGCTATTTGTGGCGCACCATTATTCCATGCGCCACTAAATTGTTTTTTTGTGGCGCACCACTTGGCATGCGCCACAGAAATATGTCTTTCTGTGGCGCATGGGTCTAGATGCGCCACAGAAATATGTCTTTCTGTGGCGCATGGGGCCACATGCGCCACAGAAAGACATATTTCTGTGGCGCATCTAGACGCATGCGCCACAGAAATATTGTGGCCCCCGGCACCAATGAAAGGGTGGGTGCCCTTTCTGTGGCGCATGGGGCCACATGCGCCACAAAAATTGTTACTTTCTGTGGCGCATGTGGCCCCATGCGCCACAGAATTGTGCCCGGATTTCAGATCCCACCCCCCCCCCCCCCCCCCCCCCCGTGGATCGCCTTTTTAGTTTTGCACGGAGTGAAACAAAATGATAAAAAATTCAAAAAATAAAATCCTTTTAGATATATGGAAGGTTTAGGGTCTAGTTTGTAGGAAAATTTTGAAATACACATTTTGACCTTTTTTCCAATAGTAGGTGAAGAAATATTAAATTGGCCATAACTTTAGCATTTTTTTAGATTCTCAAAATTCCAAACGAAAAAAAAGTTATGGCCAACAGAAGAATTTTTCCAGCAAAATCAAAAAAAATTTAAAAAAAGGAAAAAAAATCAGAATTGTTGGGCGGGATTCCAAATTTCGAATCCCGCCCGCACCCCCTTCTCTCCCTCTCTTTTCTCCTTCTCTCCTCCACTTCTCCCTCCACTTCTCCTCTCCTCCACTTCTCTCCCCTTCTCCTCTCCTCCACTTCTCCTCTCCACTTCTCTCCCCTTCTCCTCCCTCCTCCATCTCTTCTCCTCTACTCCTCCATCTCTTCTCCTCCCTCCTCCATCTCTTCTCCCCTACTCCTCCTCCACCTCCACCTCCACCTCCGGCGACCTCCTCCACAACTCCGGCGAGCTCCACAACTCCGGCGACCTCCTCACCACCCCGGCCGGCGACCACCTCCACAACCCCGACGACCTCAACCCCGACGACCTCCACCTTCGGTGACCTCCTCCTCCACCTCCGGCGACCTCCTCCACCACCGGCAACCTCCTCCTCCACTCCGGTGACCTCGGCCTCCACTCCGGCGACCTCCTCCTCCACTCCGGCGACCTCATCCGGCGACCTCCGACGACCTCCGACAACCCCTTCCTCCACCCACGGCAACACGGTCTCCAACGAGCTCCGACGAAATTCCGGCGAAATTCCGGCGAAATTCCGGCGGCCAGATCTAGATCCAGATTTGGATCTAGATCTGGCCGCCCTTTTTTTTGAAATTCAAAAAAATTCTGTGGCGCACCAAGGTGGGATGCGCCACTAAAATATTTCTGTGGCGCACGGTGCTGGGATGCGCCACAGAATTTGGCATTTCTGTGGCGCACCACCGGCGTGCGCCACAGAAATATATTTTAGTGGCGAGGATTTAGTGGCGCATCCACTATTTCCAGGGATGCGCCACAGAATTGTGAAAAGGTGCGCCACTGATAGCCTGTTTCCTAGTAGTGTCGTGAGAAAGGAAGCTCGTGGGTGAAAGTAATGGAAATGGCGTTCCCCGGAAGATCATCATATCTTAACCTCATTGATGATACATGTACATCAAACTGAGACTCGACATGGCACCACAACCGGGAGTGGCTTGATGTGCACATCATTTACTTAGAAATGTCAATTTCAAAGACAATTAATGCCATATATGGTGTGAGTAGTTCTATGGTTTGTAGGAATACTAGTTGTTGTCGTACTAGGCTAGGAAAAGGTCAGCTCGAGTCTGACTTGAACTTGTCGTGGCTGCATATATATAAACGCATATGTGTGCTTTGTAATCAAGATTTATATACCATGAAATTGTTGAGAAGAGAAAAATAGAAGGACACGACAGATGTCCCTGTACATAAATCTTTCGTGTTCGTGTGATTTCTGATTGATCATGTGGGCGAAATCCTACAACCAATACTGAAACATGTGATGAGTAATAAATACAGTCTACTAGCTAGACAATGTTGATACTTTTGCGTGCAAATATCTTGCTCCATCTCAACTGAAGAGGCAGCCAGCCGAATCACCTGTCTACTACTCCCTCCATTCGAAATTGTAGAATGTTTTAAATATTGTTGTTTGGGATTTAAATGAATTTATCAAACATTAAAATACTTGTACATACATTCGAATCTGAAAAATGTAAAAAAGCTACAACATCTTATATTTAGGAACGGAGTTACTTCTTAGAGAACCACTTTAATTTCTATACATGCCTGACAAAGACGTAGAAACTAGCCCGAAGTGATGAATGACTGAAAAAACATAATAATGGACTAGAAATGCATAGTGGGAATGGGAGAATTCAGGAAATAGATGGACATTGCTTCGTGTAGCTACATCCATTCCATTCTGTTTAGATGGTTGACTCTTGAGTGGAGGAGCACAACTTTTTCCAAGGGACGATCCAATCCGGGATCAACTTGATCATTTCAGAATTTTTGAACACCTTGACCTTTCTAATTTTTTGAAAACAATTGCACCGTTGTAGATGCTCAGGAGCTACCAGGAGTTTCCAAAGGTAGAGCTTATAATTTGTATTCCACGTGGTACAATAAAATGAGTATCAATAATTCCATTCATCCACCTTGAGCATCGAAAGTTACTTCCGTTAGGACATGTACTACACCACCGACGCAATACTGAATCATGTGATGAATAATAAATAAAGATCTACTAAACCATGTCGATAATATTGCGAGCAAATACATTTCTCCTCCTCAACTGAAGAAGCAGAAAGACGAATCACCTATCTAGTAGATAGAGAACCACTTTACATTTCCATGCATGCTTGGTGAAGACATAGAACCTAGGCCCAAAGAGATGCATGCCACAAACACAATATAAAGGACTAGAAATGCATTGGTGGAATGGGAGACTTCAGGAGAGAGATGGTAATTGCTTCGTGTAGCTACGTCCGTTCCATTTTGTCCAGTTGGTTGACTCTTCAGTGGGGGAGCAGAACTTTTGCCAAGGGAAAAGGTGGCTGCGGTTCCTGGAGGACTCGAGGAGTCAGACATCCAGTGGGCTGTGTATTTCCACATGTCCCGCGACGGTACCTTCACCAGGCTATAACTAACCGTACGTTAAAGAAAATACAAATAGAAAATAGATAGCTTCTAGGCAAAGTTTCTAAGAAGGAAAATCCGTACGTTCGCCGATGATGACGAGTCCGACCAAAGAAAAACTTTAAGTAAGAAAAGAATGAATACGAGAACTATCGGCTAAATGACGCTTTTACGTGAGATAACTCTTCCATAGGTTTAGCAGCGACCTCAGTTGGAGACAACTTATTGTCCTGGAAGATTCGCCTGCTCCACTCATTCCAAAAGTTCTAGGTTATGTATGCAGCAGCAGATAAATTTTCTTTATTGGCTTGACCATTGCTGCTAGCCTGAATTTGGCTCCATGTACTGGGTGACTCCTGAACCATCTTTGGCTCCTTTTCCGAGAAATCCATCTAGACTTCCTTGAGAATAGGCAGTCCAGAATCAAATGAGTCGCTGATTTCAGGCTTTGGTCGTGTAGGCAGCCTTCATCGTCGTGAGCCCAACCCTGTTTGCGCATTCTGTCGATAACCTCTAGGATAATACACAACACAAAGTCACAAAACACTGCTACCAAACGAGGCCTAAAGAGGCAAATAAAGCGATCGGACGTTGGATGCAACATGGTGGCCACACTGAGCTAAAATTTGTTTTATAGGCCATATATGAAAAGCCGAGGTTGTTCATGAGCTCCTCCTACTAGGAGGTGCAAATTCCCAATGATACTAATCACCGTTGTGCTTTGAGCATCACCCCAACCGCATAGCGTCCACGGACGCTACGGACACGCCCCCAACGCCCTTCAAAGTTTTGCCCTACTGCATTTTTTTGGTGGCGCGACTGAAGCGGCCTCTCATACGTCAGTGTCAACTATTATCCTCACTTACGCTGGCCTCCTGTGGGATCCAGCTGAAAATTTTCTTGTTGGCCCTTGAGAACAGCTAGCTGGAGCTTCTCCACTAAAGACCCGAGCATCTGGAAATGACGGAATGGTGGGAGCTTTACCGAGCAATGACCATATCTTTCCTGAACTCTCCTATTCCCCCAATTCATTTCCAATACTTTATATGGTTTTCTGTCGTGCATTCCATGGGCATAACTTCCATGCCCTTCGTCATGCTTGGAGACGGACCTGTATATCAAGTAAATGTATCTACATTGTATACTTTACATTCATTATAGTGTTGCTAGATTAATAAATATCCCTTTTTCCCTTTTCATCGCGCATAATATTTAGCGATCCTGGTACAATGTTTCCCCAATTTGGTTGGTTATAAAACACCATTTTGGGTTCCCATGTAACCAATGGTCGGACACCGGGCCAAAAATCGTTCATGGACCGGAAAGAATATTGTGGATTACGAAGACATGAAGAAAACAAAAATTCGGTGATGTTTAAGGATGTATCGGAACCAGTATCAAGGGTCGGGACCTAGGATCTCAAGGCCTAGCAAAGTGATATCTCTCTAATAGTGGATCGACGTCATTTGACATTCTAGCAGCATCCCAAGCCTAAAGATGAGGGCTATAGCAAACAAAATTTGCTAAGAAAAATTGAGAACTCATATTCCACGTGTAATATCCACGTATCCTATTCTCAAAAGATGTTAATTCTGCTGGATAGTGGAAAGTTATTTGGCTCCAAAAATTAAATATCTAACAATTACTATTTTTTGTTCAAATTTAAGAGTTGAACTGGACAATGGAAAGGGAAGGGCTCGAATAGATGAATATAAGTATGTCATGGCGTGGTGAGTTTCACATTGAATTGGAGTACACCACTGAGTCATTCAATCATACCAATACTTGTACATCCTCGCTCTCCATTGTAACATCTACTTTGGTCTATAAAAGGGCATCTACATTGAAATGAACCTTCCATGCAGGGCAGTCAAGTGATTTTGCTTCAGTAGGTTTGGAAGGCACCAGGATTTCTCATATTGCTAGAATGATGTGTCAACCATAGTGATTGGAGTCAAATGAGGGAATGAAGTCACCGGAGGTGGCATGGGCCTGCCGGGCGTTGTAGTAATGACTCGACATTAGGAGACACAGGGCAACTAGCAGTTATCATGGAGAAGAACTACCTTAACCTTCCTTTCTCTATTCTCCCTGTTGTATGAACCCCATGTTACCGGTAATGGAAACCCGAATCTCTGGTGACTGTGATGGTGTTGCCTTCACATCACAAGGGTTGTTACATTTGGTATCAAAAGCCACCGGTCCAATAGAAGTATCCAAACAAAATCTCCACCCTAACTCGTGCATGCCACATATTCGACCAAATTCCAGGACCTATTTTATCACCCTAAATAACATCATCTCTCAATAAGATCCGTAAGACCAAGGCAGCGGGTGCTGATCTGTTTCTGATCAGCGCAAGAAACACAAAAGAAGAAACTGTCAGGCCCGAGGCTAATGATATGGATAACAGGAGTGCGACTGTGTCGAAACAGCGAAATAGGCTAGGGTGGATTTGTACAAGCGTGTTGAAACAACGGAAGCCGCTTGGGTGCATTTGGACCGAGAAAACAAAGGCGGAGGTGACCATGTACAAGCTAGGTGCGGATTAGAAGGCCCAAAACACAAAGATCGTGCAGGCACAAGAACGACACATAAATAGGCTCAACACCATGGTGAACTAGCATCAACCGCTGGTTGACACTATCTTGTGCATCTCAACACATGGACAGAGGGACTGGGTCGACCCCTCTCTACATTAGAGAGTTCCTCTCTACTGTGACCCGTGGGGTTCATAGCAAAAATGGGTGTCGCATGGACTCGACTAAACAAGGTAATGCTGCTCGTTTGTCCCACCATAGTATGCTTACCATCGGTAGTAATGCGCCTAAATTGTCCTACAATACATTTGAGCATGTGTCGGTAGAGAGCATACTTTCCATCGTGACCATCTTACTAGGGATAACCATATGGATTTCCGCATGCCCAAAACATCTTTCACTTAATTTGATTGTGAAAAACCAAAGATTTGGAAGGAGCAATGTGAGAAATATTTTCACATGTTTGATGTCCCAGATGATCTTAAAGCTTGTTATGCTACTCCACTTCAGGAGCTCATGAACACTGTGGTTACAAGCTAATGTGGCCTAACATGATATAGATAGTTGATTCCAGCTCTGCGTAGCAGTGGATGGAAAATTTGGAAACTATTAGTACTATTTCCAAATGACACAAGCATTAGGCATTAGAAGATGCTTACTACAAAGAATTTCGATTGCTCATGCAGAAGCTCCATTCGCCCAGGTAGGAATAGGAGGTAACAGGAACCGACTCGAGTCGTATATGTGATAAATTATGCAAGCCAGCGCGGAACTGACAGTAGCTAAAACACAAGCCCATCATTCGCATGAAGCCAGCACATACTTGTGCAGCGCAGATCCAACTCGTCTTCTGCCCTTCATCGAGCGGCAGAATGTACATATGTACGAGTACGACTCGTCTGACCATTCTGTGCCATATGTATGAGTTCGTATACATACGACAGCACGTACATGTAATGACCACACGTCCAAGTAGTTCGACGTGTATACTTGTGAAGCTTGGTTGCTGGTTCCTGAAAATTTTGTTGTTTCTCACCATCCTAATCTCCCAGGCTGGAATAATCATGTTTTTTATTAAAAAAATGGCACTTTCAGCTTGCTCTTTAAATCTGCAAAAATGTCATGAGTTCACGGCCTCCTCCCTTCATGAAATAGAACACAACGACACAATGCAATCCAGAAACTGTTTTCAACGAATTTCCTGCAACCCGTCACTAGTATGATGTTTTGGTGCACAATTTATATTTTTAGTTAAGAGTGTCTTGTCCAATGTGACCAAAATATCACAATTATGGCAAAAGAGCTCATTTTTTTTCGAAATGGGACTACGCCCAGCCTCTGCATCAAAATGATGCATACAGCTTTTATTGCTTTATTTTAACATTCGTACATCGTTCAGAGAACGTTACAACTCAAGTATCTGAGAGAGTTGAAACATGAAACAACCACCTAAACAACAAATGAGATGTAGCCCTAGTGCACATTAGCAATCAATACGCTTGTGTATACGCCAGCCGCACAGGTTGTATAATTCCTTGGCTACCATCTCCAAAGTGCTGCACCCAGAATCCATGACCGGGCGAAGCTCCACTGGTTGGAGATAAGACCACGTACGGATCCATTGGGTAACAAGATGAATAACCTGCAAAAAAGATGTGGAGGTCTGTTTGTTAAACACATGGTCATTTCGGATATTCCATATAGTCCAAAGCACAGCACATACTCCCACCCTAATATTTTTAAGATCATTTTTAGGAATGCCCTTGAGCCAATTACCAAAAAGATTTGGAATATTTTTGGGTGGAGACAAACCGAATGTCATATGAACTATTCGCCAAACTGTTTTTGCGAAATGACAGTCAAAGAACAAGTGATTAATGGACTCATTATGATCACAAAAGCAACACCCTTGATCTCCATTCCAATTTCTTTTTGCCAAATTATCCTTTGTTAAAATTACTCGTCTTTGTAAGAGCCACATAAAAATCTTGATTTTCAGTGGAACCTTTATTTTCCAAATGTATTTACTTGAAAAACGGGACTGGTTATTGAGAAGATCAAGGTACATAGACTTAACCGAAAAAATTCCAGTCGATGTTAATCTCCAAACAAACACGTCCTGTGTGTTTGTTAAAGAAAAATGCATCAAACGGTTTACTAACTCAAGCCATTTCCCCCATCTATTACCCATTAAGGATCGACGAAAAGTGATATTCAAAGGTGAACTTGATAAAACGTTGGCAACCGAAACTTGTTTTCGGTGAACAACGTTATAAAGCATTGGGTATTCCTGAGCAAGAGGTGTATCACCCATCAATGTATCTTCCCAGAACCTTGTGTTCATACCATTACCCACTTTAAAGTAACCTCTAGTAAAGAACTCCTCTTTAATTTTCATAAGACCTTTCCAAAAGGGGGAATCAAACGGCTTTACCGTGACCTGCGACAAGTTTTTTGAGTGTAAATACTTATTGTGAATTAATTCTTGCCATACCCACTACTAGGAAAACGCTTATAGCAGCACACGTTACCGCTGGCTGTTTGCAATATTTGTCGCCGGTGGTAATGGGTGACGGGCCAGCCTCAACTTACCGCCGGCGGTTTGGCCCAAAACCGCCGGGGATAAGCTAACTTACCACCGGCGGTTTCAGACCAAACCGCCGGCGGTAAGTGGGCCCCGAAACTGGCCAACTGGGCCTCAACTTAGCGCCGGCGGTTTGGCCCAAAACTGCCGGGGATAAGCTAACTTACCACCGGCGATTTTGGGCCAAACCGCCGGCGGTATGTGGGCCTGGAAACTGGCCGACTGGGCCTCAACTTAGCGCCGGCGGTTTAGGCCAAACCGCCGGCGGTAATTTAGCTTACAGGTGGGTCCCGCTCCGCGGCCTTACCTTTCTTCAATCGTCCGCACCGTCGCCATCCCCAATTGCGACCGCGATGCTCCCCTCCTCCTCCCTCCCAGCCCTAACCCTAGCCTCCCGCCAGTCGTCCTCTTTTCAGATCCCTCCCAAGGCCTCGCCCTCGCGGGGGTCACCGCCGATGGCCGCGTCGCCCTCCTCTCCCCGATTCGATCCCTCTGCCCGGCTACACCACCGCGTCCCCAACATCCCCACTTCCTCTCTGGAGCACGCCCTCCTATTGATCGAGCCGATTCGGAGCTGGTAGGAGCGGTGATGGAGGCGGTGAGGTGCCTCCAGAAGTCGACGCCATACGTGGCGGCATCTGAGCGAATGCCGGCGCCCTCATCTGCCATGAGGGCAGCAACATCGAGCGGCAGATCTGAGCTTCGCCCTCCCCTGCTCCATGCGGGAGATCAAGATGCAGAAGCTCGCCCTCAATATCTCCGTCGGCTAGTCAAGATCGCCTCTGCGCATCCAAGGTATAAATACGGCCATTTATTTATCCTATTCCTCTCCTGGTTGATTGTGCTCGTGCTTGTGGGATTCAGATTAGTTCCGTCTGGATATATTCCTATGCTGGCTGTTAGCTTTGGTGATCCGTAGCTAGTATCAACATGCACGGGGTATTGTTCTATGTATGTCTGTAGAAGTGCCTTTGATAACGCATCCAGAGAGAAATTCTTCCATTTTACTGATTGTATGTGGCGATCTCATCTCGGGTTGTATGTGTCTACAGTTTTGTAGAGTATCTTCATTTTTGTCTCGTGTTCTGTAGAACATTTGGCTCATAATTCATCTCTGTATAACATCAGCTTTTACTTGTTAATAGTTTAATTGATTAGCTCTTTGAGCCTGTATGCCCACTAATTGCATGATTGTCGCTTTCATTTACTAAATTGTTGTTCCTATAAGTTTTCTTAGATTGGAGAATCATGCACCAGTAGAATATGTATGCTATTTACTTCAGAATCATGCACTTGCTGTCATTTAACTCAAGTGTATAAATTTTCTTATCTTGGTTGCCATGTGTCACCTTTGATGCATCAAATCCTACTTTCAATTATCAATAACATTGTTCTCTGTTTTGAACTTGTTCAGTTTGGCATGGTAATGGCCATGCTATGATGATTTCCAAATCATATTTCTCCTTTCTCTGCTTCTATTGGACTGTTTCTAATAGTTCTGGGTATTAGTAATTTAAAGTTTGGATTTTCCTTCAGATTTGAGATAGTTCCTATATGTTGTCTAAGGATATTAGGGGCACACGTGTGGTTGTGGTGTTTTCTCTTATTCCAAGATACTAACCACGTGTGTGTTTGTTTGTAGGCAGGAGGAAAAGAATGAGATAGGAAGATATGCTTGTGTGCTGTCATATTACTTTTTGCTGTTCTTTATTGACTGTTAACTAATTTAGAGTTCAAACAATTGTATCGAGGATTCTTGTGTGCTGTTAACCAATTGTTCTTTTGGTGTATATTCTTGTATCGAGGATTCTTGTATATTCTTGTGTATATCAAACAATTGAAAATGCGTCTCATGGGTACACCTAGTTTTGGTGTATATTCTTGTATATATTGTGTATATTCTGCATATTCTGTGTAATTTGAGCTTTTTTTTTGCTCCTGTTTAATATTACCGCTGGCTGTTTGGGAAACTCGCCGGTGGAACACAAACTTACCCCCGGCAGACGGGAAACAGCCGGCGGTAACAGTGTAGCCCTGGCGGTTTGAGTAAAACTGCCGGTGGTAAACTGGTTTACCCCTAGCGGTTTGCAAACCGCCGGCGGTAAGCTATTACCACCGGCGATATGGTCGCCGGCGGTTTGCAAACCGCCGGGGATAACCCAATTTTGGCCGCCGGCGGTAAGGGTTTCCCTAGTAGTGACCCCTTCCTCATTAAAAAGTTTAAAGAGCCATTTACCAAGCAAACACTTATTTTTTAAATCTAGGACTTCTACACCAAGCCCCCCTTGATCTTTCGGTCTACAAATAATTTCCCATTTAGTTAATCTATATTTTCTTTTTTGACCATCACTTTGCCAGAAAAAACGCGATTTGAACATGTCTAATCTCTTACGAACCCCTTTTGGAATCTCAAAAAAGGAGAGCATGAACATCGGAAGGCTAGTGAGCACTGAATTAATTAACATTAACCGATCACCATAAGATAGAAGCTTCCCTATCCAGCTACTTAACTTTTTTTCAAAACGGTCCTCAATAACCTTCCACTCACTATTCTTGAGTTTGCGGAAGTGTATTGGAATCCCAAGGTAGGTAAAAGGCAAAGCTCCCGAGTCACAACCAAAAAGCTGCATATAATCATGCTCCGCCTCCTTAGCATTACCAAAACAAAACAACTCACTCTTATGGAAATTTATTTTCAACCCAGATAGTTGTTCAAACATACACAAAATGAGCTTCATATTTAGCGCCTTTTCTAAATCATGCTCCATAAAAATGATCGTATCATCCACATACTGTAGGATAGACACCCCACCATCAACAAGATGGGGAACCAGACCAGCAACTTGGCCATCTTCCTTTGCCCGACTAATTAAGATGGCAAACATATCAACCACAATATTAAACAAAATAGGTGACAGGGGGTCACCTTGCCTTAACCCTTTGCGAGTTTGAAAGTAATGACCAATGTCATCATTAACTTTTATGCCCACACTCCCTTTGCTAACAAAATGATGGAACCATTGACACCACTTTGGATCAAAACCTTTCATGCGCATCACTTGTTAAAGAAAGGTCCAATTCACCTTATCGTACGCTTTTTCAAAATCTATTTTTAACAGGACCCCATTCATCTTTTTAGAATGTAACTCGTGTATTGTTTCATGAAGTACAACGACACCCTCTAGAATGTGCCTACCGGGCATAAAAGCTGTTTGTGTGGGTCGCACCACTGTTTGTGCAACCTGAGATACACGATTCGTGCCTACTTTAGTGAATAACTTGAAACTCACATTAAGAAGGCAAACGGGTCTGTACTGTTGAATCTGAAGAGCATTTTCTTTTTTGGGGAGCAAAATGATTGTGCCAAAATTTAAATGAAATAAGGGCAGAACCCCTTTTTGAAAGTCCTGAAAAAGCCCCATCAGATCATCCTTTATAAACTCCCAACAATGTTGATAAAATTTAGCCGGGAACCCGTCTGGCCCAGGTGCTTTATTTTTTTCCATTTGCATGATTGCATCATGAATCTCTTTCTCCATGAACTCAGCAATAAGGATTTCGTTTTCTTGTGGGGACAGTTGCGGCATATCATGATTATTTGATTCAAGTAAAGAAAAGTCATTGTCTGCCGGTGCCCCAAATAATTTCTTGTAAAATTCTGAAATGTATACTTTTAAATTTTCATGACCAATTATAGTGCCTTCATCTTGTTCTAACTGGAAGTCGGAACAAATTAGAACGGGCAATTGCTGTTATCTTGAATCAAATTAGAACGGGCAAAAGAGCTCATGAATAGTCGGAACAAATTAGAACGGGCAATTGCTGTTATCTTGAGAAGCCTGTCACTGCCATAACTTTTAGAATTTATCACATGAGTAACGATGTAGCCAAGAACAACCATGTTCTGTTCTCTGTGGATCTTTATCATGTGTATGCGTATCTAACAATACAGCCTCAGCTACAATGTATATCTGCATGCACACATGGTTTCTGAAACGTCCAGTGAATTGTTTCAATGATGTATTGTAGTATATATGGTCTAGGATGTGCAAGCATATGGTAAAAATAATCGTACAAACAACAGAAAAAATGGATGATTGATTGGATGCTAGAACATTGGTATCTCTATCCTTGGCCACTTGAATTGTTACGGAAGTCGAAGTCGCAGTGGTCCGCTTTGGCATTGTTACCAAAAATCGAAGTCGTCTTGGCTCCCCTTCGTATTGTCGCCAAAGTCGAAGTTGTAGTTGTCTCCCTTCGCATTGTCACCAAAGTAGAAGTGGTCATGTTCTGCATTTGTATTGTCACCAAAGTGGAATTCCAAGTGTTTTCTATTCCTATTCTCACCAAAGTGGAAGTCGACTTGGTCTCCTTTCGCATTCACTAGTGGAGACTGGACCTATTGTCCCGGGCCGTGAGGGGCATTTGTCGCGGTTGGCCAACCGCGACAGCGGTGGCGGGACTAAAGGTCCAACCATTAGTCGCGGACCTGTCACCAGCCGGGACAAATGGCCCTCATCCTGGGTGTGCTAGGGGCAGAACCTTTAGTCGCGGTTCGTATAACGGGCCGCGACTAATTGTTATCTGCCGCGGCAGAAATTTGGGCACTTTCTGTGCCGCGGCAGAGAGTTCATTTTGGTTAGGGTTTAGGGTTTACTAATTCTCTGCCGCAGCAGAAATTTGGGCACTTTCTGTGCCGCGGCAGAGAATTCATTTTGTTTTATTTTATTCATTTATTTTCTTTTCTTCATTTTAAAATAGTTTTCGTATATTTCTACGCTACCACATACAGTACACTAGTAGAAAAAGGGGCATTGGTCCCGGTTCCAAAGGGGCATTGGTCCCGATTCATACATAGAAACATAAGCCCACACGTCGAGATCACGTTCAAGTTACTAGAACGATATCACGTTTCTCACACGTCCAGATCACGTCAATTACATTGGAGGCAAAAAATAATTGCTTTTGTGATAAAATTCTCCAGTTTTCTTCAGGACCTCCGAGTTCAAAAATCCCACCAATTCCTCTTGAATTGCTTTTAGGCGCTTCGCTGGTATGAGCAGGTCCCGCATTCGCTCCATCTAGATCAATATGAATATGTGAGTTGTTTATAACTGTATATATGAAATCATAATAAAATAATTTATGAATGGAACTCAACACAATATGGTAATAAAAAATTGCGCAGAGTGTATACATACATAAGCTGTTCTTTGTTCTCTATTCCGCTCACTGACAAAAGAGCGCATGTACTCAAAAACGTAGTATGCACATAAATTTGTCCCCTGTTGCTGCCTCTCACACCACTTTACAGAAAATAGAATTTAATCAAATAATAATCAAGCATGATAATGGTATTGAAACTACAATTAAAGAGTTGTGCGGACCTATATATATAGTACTACTTACCTTGGTGGTATAAAAATACAACTTCGGTTTCCATTCCACTGGAACCTTCACGATGAACCGTTTCCAAACCCTGGCCGCCAAAAGAAAATGATTAAAGGAGTTATTAATTACTTAATATCAGAAAATGAATGAAAGAGACGATATAGAGCGATAATGATTAAAATTACCTCTGGAGCATATCTTGCAAGCTTTGGTACTCTTCCATGTTTTTCCTTAACGAGTCCATGACTTGAACGACTCCTTGGTCAACTCTAATGATTAGCAGAATCCAGTGGGAACTGCGCAAGTTTATATGTCCATAACTCATCGATTACATTAAACATGGAGTAAGCAAAATAGAATGTGTAGAAGGTACAGTAACACTCACTGGAAGACGTAAGGAAAAAGTATTTCTTCGCAAGTATTTAGTTTCACTAACCACCGGAACAAGTTATTCTCTGTGTCCTCGGGATGGTTATTTACGGTCACTTCATTAATATAATATGGGTCAATGAACCCGATGTCATAGATGCGGCGTTCCCTGCATTCGACAATCTTCATTCTACAGTATAAAAAAATGTAGTGAGATAATTACAGGCAACGAACGAGCAGAGCTAGAGACTTAATTAAATTGCAGAAATAAATCACTTACAAACAATAGCAACTGACGAGGGATTTGTCGAGGGAGTCTTGATTGAATAACTGAAAAATTTCAGAAAACGGAATATACATCGCGTCATCCGTGAAGTAATGCTCTTTCTTATATGACACCCAGAAGTGCTCATGCCCGGCCGCTACGGCTTTCTCGTACCACAGATGCAATCGACGCAATTGTGTTGTTAGAGAATTGACCTGCTCAGGTCTGACCAGGGACTTCCCGTAGACATATGTCCATGCATACTGATACTCTTGGGGGCCGCCTATGGTGCCAGTGTCGTGGTGAACTTTCTTATCGGATATCACCTTCAGCGGGGAGATCGACTGTTTTGCCTGTTCTCCGAGCTGGGCCACCTTTTTCCCGCATTTTGCCGCCTTGAACCGCTCTTTCTTTAGGCGATCTGCCGCCTCCTTCTCCTCCTGCATCCGCTGCCTCTTTAGGCGATAGGCAGCCTTCTTCTCCTCCTCCTCTTGACTAATTGTCTTCTCCAAAACACGATCATAGTCATCTCGCAATTTAGGCGGCTCTGGCAGGGGACCCGTTAGATTTTTTATAAATCTCTCAACTTTTTCTGCTGGTATTATCTCTTCAGGCGGGGGCCGTTTCGGAGCTAATTGTCGGGCCACATCGGCACGCACCGACTCCTCGAGTTCCTCTGGAGTTAAGTCGTACGGTCTCTTTGGAAGAGGCTTTAGCAACTCGCGTTCCGCTCGAGTTAACTTATCTTCACGCGTCGACGTGAAGGATAGTTTCCGCTTTGACGAGAAGGTCTTAACAAGGGGCGGAATCGACGGACGGGACGTCGCGGGCGATGGACTCGCGACGGATGGGGCATCGAGGGATGGATCTTGATGTGGGGAGGATGGATCTTGTGGGGGTGGATCTTTAGGTGGGGGGGATGGATCTTTAGGTGGGGGGGATGGATCTTGAGGTGGGGGGGGATTGAGGGGGGGATGGATCTTGAGGTGGGTGGGATGGATCTTGAGGTGGGGGAGATGAATCTTGAGGTGGGGGTCTGCTACTCGGAGGAGTCAAGTTTGGAAACATGATGTTTTTCTTGTTCCAGAGAGCGATACCCTTCTCGACTTCTCCCAGTGTCTTCTCGCCGTCACCTCCAGGAATGTCAAGTTCCAGATTAGCATATAACGGCACAACTTCATCCACCCCGACACGAGCATAGCCAGGTGGAATCCCTCCGAGATGGTAGCTTGCTCCAGCTGGATTAGGTAAAGCATAGCCGACCGCCACCTTGAAAGACACGTTCTTCATTGACATGTGTAGCTCACAGTCTGTCTTCTCCGTGATATCATCCACGGGGTAGTGAGCCGCCGACGGTTGGAATTCAGAATTTTCTACATTCGTGGAACCCACGCTGCTTTTCCGCTGATCAGATGGGGCGGCTTCAACATGACCTTCTAGCTGCAGCTGAGATACCTTTTGCTTACTAATTGAGTCTAGTTGCTCCTGCTGCTGCTGCACCTTGCGTTCCAGTGCTGATAACCGGTCAGACTCCTTCTTTTTTCTCTGACGGCTTCTATAAGTATGAGCGTCTTCCGGAAAACCTTGCTTCAAGGTGACACCGGCTCCATAGCCTCGTAATCGTCCAACGTGTTCAGGATTCCCGAGTGCTAGTGACAGCTCGTCATTCTCTCTGTCGACCACGTACTCTCCCCTTCGAACTTTATCTATTGCGTCCACGAGTTGTTTGGTTATATACTCAATTTTTTCCTTCCATTTTCCCTGAGCAACAATCAACCCTGTCTGTGGGTCCAACCCTGCCCCATGCGCGAACAACCAAAACTTGGACCTCTCGGGCCAGTCATGTGTCTGTGGAATGATCCCGTTATCAAGCAGTCGTGCTTCCAAGGCTTCCCACTTAGGCACGGCAGCCCTGTAGCCACCTGCCCCCAAACGGTGGTGATATTCCTTCTTCGCAGCATTTAACTTATTCTGAACCGATCGGGCCACAGCGGCCTCCGATTTTCTTTGCTCCACAAATGTGGGCCACTGCTGTTGTATCTTCACTAGTGGTCCAGTGAAAACTGGATCTTTCTTCTCCGCCTTTAGATAAGCTTTCCATAAGTTTTTCTTCCAGGTCCGGAATTGTTCGGCCATCTTACTAAGAGACCACTCCTTCACTTTTGTCTTCAAGTGCTCGGGTAGATCTGGCGGTAGGCTGACCTTTGTCAAGAGCGTGTCCCAACACAATTTTTTTAGTCCCTCGTCGACATAAGTAGTTGGGTTGTTTTCATCCTTCGGCTGAATCCATTCTTCAAGGTTGATCGGGACAATGTCCCTAACAATAACCCCACATTGATTAATGTATTTGCGGCGGCAATCTATGGGTTCCAAAGGTTCGCCACTAGCACTAACTTGGTCGATCACTATCCTACGACCCTCCTTCAACGGCTTCGTCGGGCCTCGTTTCGGCACTGCTGTAGATTTGCTCGATCCGGAGGGCTAAAAGAAAAAATGGTTCGTTAATAACTGCAATACAACTCAAATAATACATCTAGTGTGATCGATGTACAGAGGCTTAATATACCTCGTCGGAGTTTGTTAAGGGCACTTCCTCCTCTCTACAAATTTCTTCTTCGTCAACTCCCTCACCGGATTCGTTCAGAAATTGGGAGCCGTAATCTTCTGCAGTTACGGCATCTTCTTCACCGACAGGCGCGGCCGCACGTCCTGCTATAATCTGAAGCATTCGCATTTCGCACTCCTCGTCTCTGCCGGCGACGTCCGGACAAGTTAGATCCATCTGCTCTTCACGCTCCTCGTCTCTGCCGAAGGCGTCCGGAAAATTTGGATCCATAGCTCAATGTCCCTGCAATCAATTTTGTAAAAAGAATATGAATATCAAAATTTGCATCTAACACTATTTGTGAATGCAAAATTATAGCAACTACTTAACAATGTTAGCATTAGCAGAATAATTGTAATAACATTTGAAGAAAATTTGAATGTTTGCTATCAAAATTTGAATGTTTGCTATCAAAATTTGAATGTTTGCTATCAAATTTGAATGTTTGCTATCACAATTTGCTATGCCACGAACTTTTCAACTTTGCAACTTTCCTAACAAAAATTTTCCAGCCACGAACCTAAATACTCACCTAGCCTAAATTACACTAACCTAAATACTCACCTAGCCTAAATTTTTCTAACCTAAAATTACACTAACTTAAATATTCACCTAGCCTTAATTACACTAACCTAAATTTTCACTTAGCCCAAGTTAAACTCACCTAGCCTAAATTTTCACTTAGCCCAAGTTAAACTCACCTAGCCTAAATATTCACCGGGCATCTACAAAATTCTTATGCCACGAACTTTGCAACTTTGCAACTTTCTTAACAAAAATTTTCCAGCCACGAACCTAAATACTCACCTAGCCTAAAATACACTGACCTAAATACTCACCTAGCCTAAATTTTTCTAACCTAAAATTACACTAACTTAAATATTCACCTAGCCTAAATTACACTAACCTAAATTTTCACTTAGCCCAAGTTAAACAAACCTAAAATTCTACAAAATTTTCCTAAAAATTAGAGGAGGAGAGAGGGAGGAGAGGAACCGTACCTTGCAAGGATACCAATTGGGAGGGGATCGGCGGCGGCCCGTGGAAGGGGAGGCGACGGAGACACGGCGGCGGTGGCTCGTGGGAGGGGAGGACACGGATCGAGTCGCGGCCGATGTACAGAGGAGGAGGCCGGGCGGGGCAGCTCGAGAGGCAGGGGAGGAGGCCGGGCGGCGCAGCCCGCGGCCGATGTAGAGGAGCAGACCGGCGGCGCGGGCGTTGGACGGCGTGGGCGCGCGGCGTGGCGCGGCGTGGGCGGCTGGCGCGCGGGCGGGCGTTGGGCGGCGCGGGCGGGCGTGGGCGCGGCGCGGGCGGGCGGGGCGACGGCGGCGACAGAGGCGGCTTCGAAAAAACGGCGGGGGCGAAACTTGTGAAATTTTGGGGCGGAAGGAACCAAATCGACGAGGAACGGACCTTTGGTCCCGGTTCCAACCACGAACCGGGACCAAAGACCCTTTGGTCGCGGTTGGTAACACCAACCGGGACCAAAGGTCTGTCCGGGCCGCGAAATATTGCGCGCGAAGCCCAGCGGGCCTTTGGTCCCGGTTGGTGTTAAGAACCGGGACCAATGGTCTTTTTTTTTCTTATTTCTAGTTTCTTTTTCCTGTTTTCTTTTTTGTTTCTTTTATATACTTTGTTTTCTTTTTTAAATATATGAATTTTTACATGCTTTTGGAATTGTTTTTTTCTAGTTTATTTTAAAATGTTCCAATATTTGAAATTCATTATCTTTTTATTATTTAAAAATTCATATATTTTTATAGTTTCATTTAATTATTTGAAAATCATGTTATAAATTCAATATCTTTTCATCTGTTTATCAGAAAAATGCAATTAAAATATCAATATTCATTAATTAAACTTATATATTCATTGAAGTCCGAAGGAGGCGGGCCGTCCCCCTCGTACCTGGCGAGACCCAATATTTTGCATACATATGCATGAATATCACACACATCTCCGGAAGTTGATAGTTTAGGTCGCAAGTTTTCAAAAGCAAGTAGTAACCTAAACTACGATCACAGACAAGAGAACTGCAATGGCGATCACAGACTCTGAAACTAACTTCGACCGGTTCCTGAGCCGCGGGGTGCTGAGCCGCCGGCGCTGCGCATCCAAAGAGAAGGAACCCTCACAGGGTCATAGCTCACGTGAGAAGGAACCCTCTGAAGAAACGACCACCTACTGTCATACTGCCTATCCAATAGATACATGTAGCGACGGACATGCTCATCCTCCTCCCTGATACGGCGACGTACCACCTCCTCGGAGGCCGGCTCCCTCTGCACCGAGCGTGGCCCACGCGACTGCCACCACAGAAGATCCGGGTCGACGACGTCACCCGGATTCCTCACCAAGCTGCGCGTCCCGGAAGGTAGCACCTCCCAGTGCCAGCCCGGTGGAGCCCAGTCCCGCACATCGCCCCTCTGGTCCAACATGGACATCGTCGCCGACCCCTAAGTCAAAATTTTGTTACAATGGAAGAGTGATGAGGTTGCAGATATGAGTTTAGATGTGATATGGCAATGGCGGCCAAGCCTACATATATATAGTGAGAAATTACGGGAAGACGAAGGCGGGAAGCGGTGGAAGAAGCACACGGATCGTGTGTTTCCTTCGAGCACTTGTGGGCCGTTGGATCGGAAGCACACGGATCGTGTGTTTCCTTCGAGCGCTTGTGAGCCGTTGGATCAGGGCCTTTATTACCGGTTCGTGTTACCAACCGGGACTAAAGAAGCACACGGATCGTGTGTTTCTTTCAAGCGCTTGTGAGCCGTTGGATCTGGGGTGTGTTTCTTTAGAGCGCTTGTGAGCCGTTGGATCAGAAGCACACGGATCGTGTGTTTCCTTCGAGCGCTTGTGAGCTGTTGGATCAGGGCCTTTAGTACCGGTTCGTGTTACCAACCGGGACTAAAGAAGCACACGGATCGTGTGTTTCTTTCAAGCGCTTGTGAGCCGTTGGATCTGGGGTGTGTTTCTTTTGAGGGCTTATGAGCTGTTGGATCTGCACTCCCACCTCATCCACAGGTACACCTTTTAATCGCCTATAAATAGCGACGTCCCTGCAGCGAAACGGCACACAACGAGCGTCTACCTTTGCCACCGAACCCAATGGTTGGATTTAGCCTACCCGCTGGCATGTTCCCTAACACAAGCCCTCGGGTAGGTTGAATCCAACCACTGGATTAGGGTGACACAATGATGAATTGCCGAGGAGGTGGGAGTGGTGGTGGTGGAAGTGGTAGCCATGCCCCTCGGTCGGATCCAAGCAGCTCCAAGGCTCTCTGATGATCTACAACATTCCCAACACTTTTTGGGACGGTCGTTAGATCATCAGAGACGTCTTGGGGCTGTTTGGATCGAAGGTCGATTTGCTGCTCACGACGACGCGAGACGGATGCGCAAGCTTCCGGATGGGCAAAACCAGTGTTGGATCAGCCACATGACCCTATATGCAAATCATTCGGATTCCCGTCATACAGCCCAACGGTGCATTTGATATGCAGGCACTCACGAGCCACCGTTGGGCTGTATGACGGGGAAACCGTGTGCATTTGATAAAAGGTTTAATACATTAATTATTACTTGCGGCTGCTTGGATCGAAGGTCGATTTGCTGCTCACTTCACAGCCCTCAACAAAATACTTGCGGCTGTTCTATCTACAAAATACTTCAGTTCATCGACCGAATACAAATCATTCGGATTCCCGTCATACAGCCCAACGGTGCATTTGATATGCAGGCACTCACAAGCCACCGTTGGGCTGTATGACGGGGAAACCGTGTGTAATTGTAATGCATAGTCCTCATAAAACATACATTAATTGAAACTAACATACAACTATCTAAATAATTTAAATCCAACACCAAATGCGATCAAAATCGCAACTAAGGTAACTACTGAACCAACAACATAATGGTACCAAGCCTCCTGACTAATGGCATATTTTCTAATCTTTTTAATCTTCAAGCGCATTGCATCCATCTTGATCTCATGGGCATGTGCGACGTCGGCAAGCTTCAACTCGTGTTCATCGATGATGTCGGCAAGCTTCAACTCCAATTTCATCTTCTCTTCTAGGCATTGCAGACGAAGATCTTCACTTCTTTCCAATTTTGCTTTCAAATCATTGTTTTCTTTTACAAAAAACTCGACAATAGGGTCGGTTGGAATTTCCGGTTCAACTACCTCCTAGATAAAAGTGTCTATGTCAAGTTGGTAGGTATAGTTGTTATAAACACGAAATGAAACAAATAGTTATGAAAATATACCACATCCGAATCATAGACCGGACGAGGGGCGACGGGGGCGGATATCAAAACCATGACACTATACATATAAAAAAACATAAGAAAATTATACAAGAAATAAATATGCTTTTAAATCATACAAATCATTTTTCTTAAAATAGAAGATAAAGAAAAAAGGCTCACCGAGGTGGTGCCGGTGACGAGACGATGCGGGCTATCGACGACGGTGAGGACGGGACGACACTAAAATCCACAAATAATAAATTAATTTGAGCTCAAAATGCATATAAAAAAATTACTCTCTAGCTTAGGCATTTCATCAAACACCTTGCTAGAAACACAAAAAATAAAATGAGCTAAAGTTGCAACTTCGGAGGAAAGGATGATGTTGCTAACCCTTGAATAGATGGGTGCCTTCAATGCTCACAAATGGAGTAGAAAAATGGGCATTTACTTGAGTGAGTGAGAGGAAATGGAGGAGAAATAAGTGATGAACTCGAGCTCAAAAAATGGTGGTGGCCTCGGGTGGAAGAAGATATATGTGCAGGGAAGACCTTTGATCCCGGTTCGGGTCACAAGAATTTGTCGCGGCTCGTATACCAGGCCGCGACTAATGCTCGCGGCAGAAATTTGGGCAGTTTTCTTTGCCGCGGCAGAGAATTCATTTTCTTTTCTTTTATTTATTTATTTTCTTCATTTCAAAATAGTTTTCGTATATTTAGACACTACCACACATACAGTACGCTTTTGCATAAATATTAATGATTAAGTAATAATAATTGTTAACAAATAATAATCGTTGATCCACTTGGGCAAATTCAACAAATTTGTAGTCATTTAAATCCTTAGAATGTGTAGAACACTTTATAATAAAAAAAATTCATACGAGCACAAACTTGCTATTGCTGAATATTCGTACGGACCAGAGATAATTATCAATATAAAGGGAAAACAAGTGCTAAATAAATCCAAAGATCACACAACTTTTTATAATTTCAATCAAACGTCTCACATATGACAATTATTGTTGAGACGATCTAGATCGACACATTGAGACATACGCACATACCACCGAGACACCTCCTAGCAATCTCGTAGCCTAGGCGAGCGTCCAGAGCGGCATACTTGATGCGATAAAAGCTCAATGGAAAGTTGCCCCAACCTCTCGTGAGGTCCTCTTCTTCCTCCTTTTTCTTCTCGTCCTCCTTCTTCTTCTTCTTCTCGTTGTTGATCTTCTTCTTCTTCTGAAGCGTTGTGCCAATAGTAAAATTGGCTAGAGCATAGAGACTCGGAAGATTAGGGTACGTTGGGTTAGGGTGAACAGCCCGCTGGAGGTCGACGACGGACGGAATATGAATTCCGTAAGGCTCCAGCATACGTTGATCGTTGTTGATAGCCGCGCCGCAGAATTTGATGGTTTTGTCCATCAAGAAGTCCTTGAGGGCCTGCGGCACCCGATCAGCGTAGCAAATATGGAACACCAACGTGTCGGTCTCCACGGAGAGTTGCAGGACGGCGGCACGCTGCCTCTCCTTGGGTGCGGCGTCGGTGAACTCGCAGTCGAGGCCCACGATCTTCTTCGGTGCGGCGTCGAGGTAGCGCCTCTTGACGTCGCGGATCCATCTCTCCACGGTTGATGCGCGGAGAGTGACCACGACCTTGAAGTTCATGTTGACGGCGTCGTCCTTGTAGTGGAACACCTGGGATCGAGGTGGGCGCGCAAGTGGCTCCATGGCGCGCGGCAGCGATTCGAGAGAGGATTTTTGAGTAGAGATTAGAGAGAGGAGATGGTGCATTTGGCAAATGGCACTGTAGCTCTCTATATAGAGCTAGCAGGGGAGATGAGGAGGCTGGCGCGCCGTGGTAATTAATCGGGCGTGTTTCAACTTCCAAATTCCTAAGCGTTTTGATCAACTTCCAAAGACATTAATCGTTCTCTTCATTCCCCGTGTGATCAACGACTGGCGGCGGGAACTCAAAGGGTTCAAAATACACGAACTGTCGCGGTGCGCGGATTCTAGTCCCGGTTCGAGATACGAGCCGGGAGAAAAGGGGGGCACCTCCTCGCAGCGGGACCGCAGGCATCTTTTGTCCCGGTTCGTATACCAAGCCGCGACAAATGGTTCCTAACGAACCGGGACAAATGATTCGCCGATTTTGGGGCGACGTGGCCGCATTTGTAGTCGCGGGTCGATACACGTCCACGACTAAAGGCCCGGGCGAAAGGCCTATTTTCTACTAGTGGACATGTCAGAACATGAAATCAAAGTGATAGATAAGAGATGGACAAACTGTAAACGATAACACTATGAAAGAATTGAAGTATTTTAGACTATACCACTCTCCCGTCTTCAGTCACAAGTACTGCTCCAGCACCAGCTTTTCCTGGATTCCCTTTTGACGTGCCATCAAAATAAAGAACACACACCATCTAAATTATAACCAGAAAAAAATGCAGATGTCAGTACAACTTGTACATGAAAAGGTTAGCTCGTGTGGACCGCCAATTGAGACAACTTTTACATTTTAAAAAAATACGACCAAAATTAAAATGAAAAATCGCTTCTACAGTTTGCCGGTAACAATAACAAGGCTAGGTGGCAAGAAGTGGGCACACTTGAAACCCTATTTAGGGCCTTCTTGATTCACATATATTCAAAATGCGGGAATAGGATATTTCTAAGGATCCTTCCCCATCCCATCAAACGCAAAGGGTCTCTCTCCCTCCCTCCCTCCCTCCCTCTCTCTCTCTTCTTTTATGCAATTAAGAGAGAAAGAGCAGTGCAAATTAGAAAAAAAGTTTTGTAAGAAAAACTTTGGTTTTGGCTAGCTAGTCTGGACTCAAGAACTACTCTAGGTGATCTAGGTCTTATTTCTGCAGCACGAGAATGATTGTTTCATTTTATATAAATGGAGCCGGGGGAATCGTCCCCTGATGAAATTCCTTTAAATCAAAAGGAGTGCTGAAGGCTAATTGCCTCAACTCTGTATATTATTAAACGGTAATAGTTCTTTTTTAATGTGCTGTGTATAGTATATCTGCCAAAAGATGCGAGCAAAGCGCATCTGAAAAGCACCTCCTCAAGAGTTAAATTGATATGGGAGGTGGTAGAAGAGCAAACGAAACATGATCATGCATTTACGTGTTTTGAGTAGGTCTGGTTTTGAGGCAGGTTGCACATTGTCGCAACCCCAACAACATAGTAGTCGGGATTCTCTAACTTTTTTTTTTCGACAAAGTGATTACACCCGGGCTCTGCATAGCAAAGATGCACACAGCCCCCATAAGTCCACAAGTCACCGGGATTCTCTAACTTGGTGTTACGAAGTTAGAGCTGTATAGTACCTCTGACTTTGCTCATTCATCCGTTTGATTGAAAAAGCACGGTTTAGATCAGACGCTACAGAAGCAGTAAACAGTACCCGCCATAGTATTTTAAACAGTGAAATGTGTGAGCAGTGTTTCGAATAGTACATACCCATAATCTATACCGTCCGTTTTTCATCCTGTGGCCAAGTCAGGGGTGACTTTGTCACAGCAAATCAGGAGTCGAGTCTATTTAGTGAGAAATAGTCCTCCAAAAGAAGCCCATTGTATACTAAGCTAATACAGATATTATAATTTATAAGTATACAAGTTATTCAGCAGGTAGATATATGAACTTACATGTGAGGAAGCAGCATCGTCATAGCTAATGGTACTGTGGAGCGTATCACTGGAGAGGCTAGACATAGCGTCCTGCGATAAATTGTATTTTGGTAAGATTAGATTTGGGTGCATGAAACAGCTTGACCATTTCTGATGAAGAAAAAGAAGGAAAAAATCGCATGTTACTTATGTATGTACATAAGTGAATCGACACTTTCCGCACATAATAAATGTGTAGATACGTACATAGTACAGCATTGTGTATTTAAGGGTGAGACCAGCTGGAAAACACATGCCCTGAAAATCCAAATGCCTGCTTGGTTGTAATGCTAACTATGTCACGTCTAATGTATTTTATCGCCATTTGTCGGTGGACTGCAGGGCACATAAGCCATTGTCCTCATCTACAAGAGCAAATAATGAGACTTTCACGGAAAAGAAAAGGCACAAATCAAGCAAAAAAATTGGCCGCAAATTATTTGCATCCATCAATAAATCTAATTTGCTAGATACATAAGCGGGAAGATAATACGTTTGCTGGATAACAGTCCCTAGAAAGGTATAGTCCCTGTGTTACAAAGTTCTGAACTATCGACATTGTTTTGTTTTTGCAGAATCGCCGGTCAGACAAAAAGAGAAGTGCCAACTTTCACCCAGGCTATAGTGATGCTATTCTACAGCCTCAAATCTACACTCACAGTCCAACAGATTGTTGGATCCAGTCCTAATTAACTTACTCGTACATTTTTTTGGAAACAAACTGCTTGTGCTAGGGTTACATCAAAGCAACGAGAAACTAAATGCTACCACGAGCGGATGCAGTGCATCACCAGCATATTTGAAAAAAGAAACACTACCTGGCTGGCTGCGTTCGGAGAAGATAAACGACGGGAGCAAAGTGAAGAGGAACGCGAGCACGCTAGGGCCAGCAAAGAGGAACCAGGCGCGCGTGCTTCGGCGGAAGGTTTGGTGGGTTCGGGATGGAAGAAGAAGGCGACGCGATGGGGGAGAAACAGCAGCACACACCGGGTTCCCCCAGGTGCCATCTTACATTCAGTTCATACAGATCAATAGAAACACAGATTTCCCCTCGCGTCCCTCGCGTCGTCTCCTCTGGGCGACGGGAGGGGCGAACCCTAGCCCGCCGCCGCCGCCACCCTCCCCCCCGCTTCCCTCCCTCGCCGTCCCCAGAGGCGGTCGCCGGCTTAAGGCCGTGCGCCGCCGGTGAAGGGGGCGGCAGGGATCTTCCCTCTGCGCTCCCTCGTCGCCGGTTGGAGGTAACGGCGGCGCCGGATCGGGTTCCTCGCGCGAGTGGATCGTGGTGCTCCTCTCCGGCTCGGCTGCCGGCAGCGCCAACGCGGGCCTCGCGCCCGGCGTTCGCCTGCTCGCTCGTCCGCACGGGCGGCGACTTGAGCGCGCGGCGGCCGGCTCGGCGCCCAGCATCCCTGGCTGGTCGGAGGCGGCCGGCTTTTGATTCGGCTTGCATCCGCACAGCGGCGGTGGCTCGGGTGACAGCCGGCACAACGTTCCTCGTCCCGGATCGTCGGTGGCCTCACGGTCATCTTGATCCGGCCGGTTGGCCACGAACGACGGAGAGGAGCACCTGGTGGACAAGCAGGTCCAGATCAAGGTGGGCAAGTTGGACTGCCGGACCTCCGACGGCGGCGCCCGTGGGCGTCGTAACCTTGTTGAAGGCGTCGGCGACGGAGTACACGGTTCTACCAAAGTCGCTCCGGGGGAAACCCTAGATCCGTTCAGGATCGGACGTTGACGTCACTAAGCGTCGTTCTCCCCACTGGGGCAACGTGTAGGAGTTGGAACTGTCTTGGGGGACCTATGGCAGATGGCGGTGTTCGAGAAGGTGGAGCGGTGTCTGTCTACCACGTTACCATTGGCGAGATTTGGCGGCGTGGCGTTGCGGGGTCTCGGCGACGGACGTGTGATGATGTACACGCGCAGGTTGGTGGAGCTGTTTGGCACCGTGGCGGCGTCAATAGCGTGCCTGACAAGGATAATGCTTTGGTTCCTGTCCTCAAGATGAAGATCGGTTAGAGGAAGATGGCGGCGGCGACTTCTATAGCGCGTGCATCGGTGCCGCTGAGGGTCTGCTAGACTGGTTGTGCTCCTTGCTCGCTATCAGGCGGCTTGGTGTGGCCTTCGGTATTTCGATGAGGTGCGTTGGCGTGTCGTCAGGGCATACGGCTCTGTTTTTCGCCACCCCCTTCATCACTGTTTTAGGTATAGCGAGTTGTCGCTAGGTTGGTGGCTTCATTTCGGATTGATCATTGTATTCCTCTTGTAAGGTTTTGTTGAATAATCTAATAAAAACGGCTGTGTGCATCCTTTGGATGCAGAGGCTGGGGGTACACCCTCCATTTCGAAAAAAAACCGGGTTCCCCCATTTTGGCCTCTAGAGGTCGTAATAACTCCGTTGTGCAGTGTATTAAATGCTCTACGGATAGCTCGCTCAGTCTCTCTTCAATTGACCGCGGTCACTCCGCCAGCTGCTGGATGGATTGGCTTGGCACGTAGGGTTGTAAGAGTATCACTAGCAGAGACCTTAAAAGGGCCAAACCCTTATAATAACCATTTTTTTACGGATTCGATCGAAAATAGCGCAGATCAGAGCCCCTAAACCTCTAAACCTACAAAAAAATTACAGGGCCGACCCTTGTTTTGCTCATCGACCTGTACTAGTGAGGGTTGGGAGGTGACGGACCAGGCCACCCGTATCCTCCCCATCTTTTTCGCGGGAGGGATTTTTCCGCTCGGTTCTCCTCCTCTTGCGCGCCGCCGGCGGCTCCGCCTCCGTGCCCCCGCCGTCTCCCGTCGCCGCCCGATCCCCACCGCCGCCGGTGCTCCGCCTCCCGCCGCGGCCCCTGCTTTCGCCGCTGCTCCGCCTCCTGCCGTGGCCCCGACCCACGTCGGGTAGAAGAGGCGGAGGGCGGGCACGCACGTGGTAGCCACGACAGCGACCGCCGCGCCCCCCGCTATGGGAGCTTCCCCGAAGCTAGCTTCCAAGCAACGCCGCAAGCCCTCGTTGGGGCCAAAGGTAGCAGCCGCCGCCATGCTCGCTCCCTCCGAGCTGCTGAAGATGAAGAAGACGGTGAGCTGCAAACCGCCGCCGCAGCCAAGCGTCGCCACTCCGCCCGGCGTCTCCGCATCTCCGGCTCCCAACGCCACGAGCGCGCACGATGTGTTCGAGAATATGTCTGAGCCAACATCTTCGTACATGGGCTTGCTCAACGATGCGGAGGTGAACCTTGGGGCTCCTCCCCTCGATTCGTACGACTTCCATGGTGATGAGGACGAGGGGGGAGGTGATGAGGAGGAGGCGGTCGGTGATGAGGAGGACGGGGAAGGTGATGAAGATGTGGCCGAGATCGAGGAGGGAGTGTTCGAAGCCGCCGCAGCCAAACCAACGCGCTCGTTGAACTACACCGAGGTAGAAGATGTCCTATTGGTTCATGCTTGGTCGCAAGTGGGGATGGGTGCGGTCACCGACACGGATTAAACCGGGAAACGCGATTGGCAACGCATTGAGGACAGGTATTGCAAGCTCAAACCCAAGACTGGATCATTGATCTCTCATTCGTACCGATCGCTTCAAGGCCGGTGGGAATTGATGAAACCCGCTTGTGCTCGTTGGAGTGCGGCTATGGACCGGTGAAGCTTGCACAGGTGGAAGCTCGGCGAGAAGAAAGAGGTGAAGCTTGCACAGGTGGAAGCTCGGCGAGAAGAAGCCAAGCATAAGGCCGACTTGGAGGAGAGGATGATCAAGATCAAAGTAGCCAAAGCATGGAAGGAGCTCATGGCCGAGGAGAAGGAGCACATGATGATATCTAGAAAGGACATGGATGAAGACCAATTGATGTGGTGGAAGGAGTACAAAGAGGACATCGCGGAGAGGAAGCGGCTACTGTGTGGTGGTGGTGTGTTCTCTACTCTCCGAGGTGAGTCTCCAATGAGTGGTGGTGGCGATGGAGGTGTGGACAACTCCACCGGTTATTGATGTTCGTATGCGTTCTTGGTGGTGGTGGTGGTGGTGCCAATGTTCAAATTTTTGGTGGTGCTGTCGAGGAGAAGGAGCAGATGATGATTATGTGATGTAAAACTATAACCCATGCATCATGTTGTTGTCATTGTGTTTTGCTAGTGATGTTCAATGTATGTTGTTGTCATTTTGAAGGCCGAAAACACAGATCAGTGCCCTCAAACCCAACCCGTAACAGAATATTCTGTTATACGGGTTGCGTTTGAGGGCACTGATCTGCGCCCTCTGTTTTCGGCCCTCAAAAGTTGTTTTTCTCGACCCTTAAACTTGTTTTAAGGGTTTCCCTTTTAAGGGCACTGCTAGTGATGCTCTAAGAGCATCTTCCACTCGGCCAATAACTCTTCCCGTGCCGGACGAAAAAATGCGCCCGCTTTAGTCCGATTTCATCCGGTGCGGTCTAATATTTTGTTTGGGGCGCCCAACCCACGTCCTTGCATAGGGAGCCGTTTGAACGTGTAGGACAAAGCCGTGCGCGAGATTGCTCGCCTACAGCGAGGTCGCGTCTTCCCTCGGCTGCCGTGACGGCCCAACCTCCTACGCCAACCAAGCCTAGTGCGACAGTCCGGGCTGATCCACCATACATGTCCACGCCTGGTGCAACGCCCCAGCAGGCTGCTGTTGAGGCTACATAGGTCAAGGGGGTAGCGCGACGGCAGCTATCGAGCAACATTTGCATGTATGAGGGGAAATCTTGTCAGCAGTGTCTTGTAGGAGCTACGGAAGACAACACTCTAGGGGAAGGTCCTTCTTCTAGGGATGGGGCTGCTGCTTTGGCGTAATGGCGCGCCGATGACGCTGTCACTCCTGCTTGCGCGTGAGGAGCATGATGCCTCCGTCATCGCTCTGATACGAGCCGCCCTCCTTCTTGGGTGAGAGCAACGGTGCATGCAACGGCGCACATGACAGGTCGAGCGGGATAGACACGTAGTCGTCCCGATGTCGCGCCAATGCGAGGACGTCCTCTAGTGTGCGGTCGCACCACCAGTTCCTTTTTGGAATTGGAGCGAACACTTCTCCATGTCATCCCAACACTTGAGAGCCTCCTTCCTCTCCCGCCTGAACCGCTCGAACCATGCTCCATATTTGTTCTTGGTGTTGTCAGGGTGGCTTCTCTCTGCCCGCATCATGTGCTCGCGTCGCTATGGTATGTGCTTGGCGAGCTCTGTGCCGCTCGGCAGCACGATGCGACCGGAGGGACTCAAGCGCCCCCCCCCCCCTTGTGAGTCGGTAGTCCGGCGGCACGAGGAGATCTTACCATTTGAACAACCTCGCCCGGTCGAGTGGGAGGTTGTGGGCCTAGTAGCTTTCACTAGATCCATAGCCGAAGTCGTCAACCTTGTCATTGTGCGCCATTGTTGGGCGGGGAGACAGTGGAGGCTGGAGTTAGAGGGGGGCTATGGCTGGCACAGGCGTCGTGACTTGGCTTGTAAGTCGGGAAGGAAAATAGTTGAGGTGGTGGGTGGTGACATCAATGTCGGTATGGTAATGGATAGACGTGTGGGCAACAGGTCCCCGCCTGGGAAACCGACGAGGTGGCGGGTGCACCATTAACCCGCCAAGATGATCTAGCATGGCCAGTCAATGGCCTCCCTACATGCCTAGGACACGTTGAGCCCGCCTATGGGGAGGCGTGTCCTAGCATTGTGCGGCGCTCCGAGCCGGCCCTGAAAGTCTCGGTGTTACCAAATCTTTGTGTCGTTGTTGTGTTGCTTGGCCTCGGTAAAAAGTTTAGGCCCATTACGGTTTTGAATTGCCCCTTCAAAATATTCACTAAAGTTCTTACTAATAGATTGTCTTCCATCACTGGTAGATTTCTTTCCTATCAACAATCTGCTTTCGTTAGAGGTCGATCTATTTAAGAAAGTGTTGTAACTGCTCGTGAGGTAATACATGAGGTCCACAAGACGGGGGATACAGGTTTAGTTTTACGATTGTTTATGAGAAAGCTTATGATGGAGCTAACCTTGATTTTCTGTATGAGGTTCTACAAGGTAGGATCTTTTGGCCTTTATTCATTAGATTAGTTAGATACAAATCTCTTAGGGAGGCTCTGTTGGTGTAGAAAATTATACTGAGAGTGACTTGTTTATGACTGGAAAAGGTTTGAGTTAGGGAGATCCTTTTGAACGTCTCATGTTCAACATGCTTGTTGTTGTGTTCTCTTGTATGTTGATTAAAGGTACCAATCTTGAACTTATTAGAGGGCTTTTCCCTATCTTTAATCCTGGTGGGGTGGTGTGTTTGTAATGTGCGGATGATACCCTGGTGTAAATGACCCTAGAGTTGTCACTAACTTGAAGTGGATCATTGCCTGCCTTGAGGAAATTTAGGAATGAAGATTAATTATCACAAAAGTGAACTTATTCCTATTAATATGAGCAGTAAGGAAACCCAACCTTTCATTTTCAATGTGTTTCTGGGGCATTTCCAGTTAGGTACTTCGAGATTCCTCTACATTTTGATTGTTTGGGAAAAGAGGATTTGCAACTTTTGATCGAGAGCATTCTAAGTAGGATAGCCATTTGGAGAGGGAAGTTGTTGTCCTCTACTATTAAGAGAATTTTGATACAAGCATTTTTAGCTAGCATTCCCATTTACCTCTTGTCCTTTCTTAAATTTCCCAAATGAGCTCTCCAGATGATTAACACTCAGATGTCCAACTTTATGTGGAATTATGAGGAAGGCAATCATATAATCCATTTAGCTAATTGGTCTTCTATTTGCATGAAAAAAGAGTATGGTGGTTTAGGTATCCCAAATCTCCAAGACATGACCATTTGTTTGATATGATCTTGGATCAAAAGGTATATTCAGGGTGAGGGTGCCCTTTGGAAGAGAGTCATTGATTCCAAGTATTTTGTATTGTAATGATGTGCAAACATCAACCTTTTGGAAAGGTGTGACGTGGGCCACTAAGGTAGTCATAGTAGGGTACAGATGGCATGTGGGAAATGGTGGACTAGTTAAATTCTAGGATGATATCCAGTTTGGAAACTCTCACCTGGCCACCCAATTCTGGAATATCTACTTTGTGTCTAATCATTAGAGCAAAATTACATATAAACTTTGAGATGATAATCGCCTTAGATGAAGTTTTAGAAGGACTTTCACTAAATACATGATGATTCTGTTGCAAGAACTTCTGACTGTAGTTAGGAGTTTTTATCTCCCTCTCGAATGATGACGACCAATTAATTTGGCAACATGAGTCAAAAGGGGTGTACTCCTCTAACTCAGTGTATTCGATTGTTAATTTTAGAGGTGTTTGTCAGTTTTTTTTGGCATGCATGATGTTTGGTAGTTAAAAATATCTCCCAGGGTCCAAGTCTTTCTCTGGATCTTTTATCAAAATAAATCATGACTAGAGACAATTTGAGAGAGAGGGGCATTGCCAATCCTTTGGAATGATAGCTTTGTAAGGAGATTGAATCTGTTAGACATATCTTTTTCGAATGCATTGTGGCAGCTGTGGGTGGAAGCTTTTGAAGTTTAAATCAGTGTCACTAACTTTGAATCTATAGCATCTAGGATGTGCAACATGACCTTTATGCATTTTAATGTAGTTTCTTCTGCTATCCCGTGGGGTATCTGGAACAATGGAAAGGTTTGGCATCTAATCTCGCCGTATCTGAGGAACTGGAAACCCCCTTTAAGGAACTTGAGCACGGAAAAACTGCGCAGTTCATGGAGATGTTGATCACCAAGTGTCGAGGGGTTAACTCGACAGTAACCCTCTGTGAGGGACTTGGGTTTTGAGATGAGAACGTCATGGCATAGGCAAGTTCGTCAAAACGATGAGATGCACTGAATATCCTGCTTGAAATAGGAAGCTGAAGGTGCTGCTCACTACGAGCGTGCGACCCTGGAATACCTGTAGGGACACCAAGACGAAAGTGATTCCATCCATGTAGTGATCTAGATTCTAGGCCGTAGTTTGTAGTCGTTGGCTTATGGAGGGAAGAAAAAACCTGAAAACTCTAGTTTCCTAGTTTCATTACTGTTTCTTTCTATTGTAAAAGACTTGTTGGTTTCATTTATCAAAAGGGGGCATACATCCCTTTTGATCTAAGAATCTACGCCTAGTTCAAGAATAAGTGGTATAGCAAGATTGGAAGACGATTGAAATTTGATCTAGGGCTGCTGCAGTGGATTCATTGGTTTCGCTCGCTCGTCATGACACAACTAATATAAAGTGGCAGCATCAAAGCGATCTGAAGCAGCAACATCTTCGATTAATATAAAATCAGATCGGTTCTCTGTACTGGACTTTGAAGCCCGTGTGTCGTTCATGTAGCAGCGAGTGTGAAGCCTATCCGAAATCTACACCTCAACTCTTGCCAGCTCTGAAGTGTATAAACTAGAAAAATCATTAGGAGAGTAACTTGCAGGACATCAGTTGGTATGGAGCACAAACGAGGCCATAAGAGATTGCAACTGGATTAAGTTCGAGTCCTAGCTGTTGACGGAAAAACGACCGTTGTTTGACTCCCATTATAGTCTTTGATATCTTCAATGCAAATTTTGGCCATCTAAAATATATTCTATGCAGCTCAACACGGCTGGCTGTCTCTCCGATGTGCAATTTGTAAGCTTATATACTAGCATCGTTGATGTTACTAATCTTTTATATGTGGGTTAAGTGCACTTTTAGTCTCTTAAGTGTTGCAAAGGCCCATCTTTGGTCCCTCAACTCTATTTTGGTCTAAACCCGATCCTCAAACACTTAATTAGATCTAATTATAGTCCTTAATGTGGTTTACTGATTCTCAAACTAAGTGAGTGGCATTCAAAGCTCCTTTGATCTTATTTTTATCCTCACAACTGGAATCTTAGAAAGAAATCATGTTTCGTTTGGCTACTAGCTGTCGGTTGGTTCAATACATATCAAAATAGGATCGTCGTTATTCCCGACCTATATTTCCCACTGAGTCATTCCTACACAGAGCTCTACTTAAAGCCCCACAACTGCATCGATCAACTCCACCGAGAGGTGCTCCAGGTGATGCTTAGCATGGCTGAGTTCTGCGGTCACGCAGACCATTCTCAGGGCAGCTAGTGCTCGCGGATGCATGGCTTTAGAGGTCGAGGAGTCTAGGAAAGGGAGTTGTGCTCCACGGACGTCCAAGGTGAAAGAACATTTCCTAACCCTAGTTGGTTTTGTGTGTTAGTTAACAACACTAATGATGATTTAATGTGAAGTCTAGTGATGCAGATTAATAAGCTAATTTATCCATATCAGCATCAGGCACCAAAAAGGAAGAAATGGCAAAGTTTCCATGTTGCAAGAAAAGTCCAGGCCGGAGTCTCCGATCTGCCAGGACCGGAGTCTCCGGTCCCAGGATTTCCCTGCCCTGTGCCAAGGTGTGGCGCGGTACTGGACTCCAGTCCGGAGGGACACCGGAGTGTCTCCGGAGTCTCCAGTCTCTGGGGACCGGAGTCTCCGGTCTGTCTACTTCGCCACCATCAAGACACAAGTGTGGCGCGGTACTGGATAGTGGTCCAGAGATACACCGAAAGGTGTTCGGAGTCTTCGGTCTGCCCAGAAGACCCAAAGTGACCAAAAGATGTCCGGAGTTTATAGCGCTGGTCCGGAGTCTCCGGTGCACTTACACCGGAGTCTCCGGTGTAAGCAGTGTCCAACGGCTAGAAAATGAAGATGGGTATAAATACCCTTCTCCTACCTTGGAGAGGGTTAGCTCGACTAGAAATTGAAGAACCCTAATTTCCAAAAGCTCAAATCCTCAGATCTCCCAATCCCTCCACCCAAACTCGTTGATCTTTGGAGGATTGAAGGAGAAGGCCAAGATCTACATCTTCACCGACCGGTTTTCCATTTCCCCCTCATTTGCTTGAGGGATTTGTGGCTAGGGTTTCCACTAGGAAAACCTAGCTTGTTGTTCTTACTTGGTGTATTGTTTAGACAAATTTGTTGGTGATTTGGGAGCCCCCGATTAAGTTGTGGGTGTGTGCCCCAAGAACCTTGTAAAGGCTCTGGATTCCGCCTTGAGGATTCCGATACTGGAAGGTGAACCGAGCCTTTGTGGTGAGGTTCATCGGAGAATAGGGTGAGGCCTTTGTGGCATGCTCGCACCCCTCCAAACAAGATGTACTCCCCTCAAAAGGAGGAACTCGGGAATACATCCTTGTCTCCGCGTGCTTCACTATCGGTTACTTCTATCCTTTACTTGTCTTTACTTGTATGTTGCATAGGTCTTGTGCTTGCTTGTCATATAGGTAAATTCACCGTAGTTGCCATCTACAGAATTTACCTTTTGTGTCAAGCCTAAATTGAAAAAGAATTAAAATTTGGTGTAGAACCTATTCACCTCCCCCCTCTAGGTGTCCATATGATCCTTTCAATTGGTATCAGAGCCTTGGCTCTTTATTTAGGATTTACCGCCTAATGGAGTATGGGTAATGGGGATGGAAATTCGGGTGGCGATACTAGCCCGGTTTCCATGGATGATCCCAAGAAGTTGGAGACAACCTTGACATCATGACGCTCAAATAAAGGAGTTGCGTGAAATGATGGCGCAACTCTTGGGGGCTAATAAACCCCTCGCATATTCCACTCCCGAGGTTAATGCTTCCGTCGCACAAATGGGGTGGGTGAAAGAATTTCTAAAGACTCCCCACCTAAAATTGTTGATGGGAAGGAGGTGTACAATGCCATTCCTCATTTGTACTCCTCCGACCCACCTATCCCTCATCCTCATATAAACAATAGGGGTGATCCACCTAGGTTTAATCCATCTTGTTTTGTTAATTGGCAATTTTCTATGAGATCGCATGTGAACAGTGCCTCGATCGAGCTATGGAGAATTATTGAGGTTGGGTTGAAGGTCGTGGATCCAAGCAACTTGACAAGAAGAGAAGTTGTGGATAGCCAACTCAATGCTTTGGCTCTCAACATGATCCAAACTGCCATGGGGCAAAAGGACATGCCCCACATTCGTCACTTCACCACCGCCAAAGAAGCTTGGGTTGCTCTCTGCGATGTGTTTGTTGGAAATGAGAGTATGAAGAGGAATAGATATGATGCTTTGAGCAACCAAGCCGAGGGCTTCTTCGTGGTAGAAGGTGAAGACCATGAGGACTTGTACCAAAGGCTCAAGTCTATTGCCACACAATTTAGAGATCTTGGTGACTCTCATGTGGATGATGCTTGGATCAAGAGAAAGTATGTGAGTGCTCTCATGCCCTTTGACCCACCGACTTGAAGAGTCTCCAAGGAAGGCACAACTACCATCTCATGTCCTACAATGAAGTTGTGCAAGAAATGGCGGCATTCAAGGTGGCCGCCAAGAATGCTGAAGATGCTCGAGCTCGGGCTATTGGAATGCACAAAGGAACTACTCTTGCTTTGAAGGCCAAAGTTGTTGAGCATGAAGAAGTGGCAACTATTGAAGAAGATGTGACCAAATGGGATCCCAAAGATGTCGAAGATACTCAAAAGGATTACATGACTCTTGCTTAAAGGACCTTTTGGAAGAGCCCGGCCAAAGCAAAGGAGCTAGTCAATCAAGAATCATGGACAAGTGGTAGGAAGGATGGTGGTCCTAGAGTGAGATCTTGATGCAATTGCCAAAATCAATTTCACTTCGTGGTCGAGTGTCCTTTTGAGAATCGAGAACAACATGGAGGGAGGCTTGTCCCCAAGGACAAATAAAAGCTTACTTGCAAGAAACCTTTCTTCGAGAAGAACCCCACCAACAAGAAGCCCCAAGGATTGTGTTGCTTGCTCAAGAGGAGTACTCATCTGGGGAAGAATAAGAAGAAACCACAAGTTAGGTGGCCGCCATTGCCATCGCATCTTCACCTTCTCCTTCCCTCTTTGAATCCCCCAATGAAAATGTTCCCAACACTTCTGCGAGGTGTCTCATGGCCAAGTCCACCGAGGTATCATCTACTAGTCTTAGATTAAAAGAGGACATTGTTGCTTTGGACCATTTTATGGCTAACTTGCAAGGTGAAACCAAGAAGGACTTTGAGGATCTCATGAGCCAATATGATCAATCTCAAGCTATGCTTGAGGTCAAAGATAAAATAGAAAGAGAGGATGCCATCGAAATTGCTTCCTTGAGTGTCACTCTTGAGGAAGAGCAAGAGCTTAGGGCTTCTCTTAAGGAGAAACTAGAATCTATTGAAGAGTCACATGATTCAATTATTGCTAAACTCATTAAAGAACGTGACCATGCTATTGCTAAATATAAAATGTGTAAAAAGGAAAAGGTGGAGCTTGGGGTTGTTCATTCTAGACTAACTAAGGATCTAGAGAAGCTTTCCAAGGCTCACAAGGCTTTGGAGAGTGAACACTCTACCCTCACCAAGTCTCTTGAACAACTTCAAGCTCAACCATCTAAGAATGATGCACCTAGCTCCTCTACCTCTACATGTGATCATGCAAATGTTATTGAGGAAAATGCTAGGTTGAAGGTTTCTCTTGCCAAGGCCGTCTCACAAGGTAAGAATCCTAGTGGGACTTCCCACAAAGAGAAAGAGGGCCTTGGCTATGTTGCTCTAGCAAAGAAGAAGGAGAACTTCATGAAGGATGCAAGGACCGCACAAGCAAATAAGTCTAACGTCTCGATTGGTGGTGCCACAAGGGGCAAAACCACTCGTGATGACTTTGCGGAAAAAGCTAACCCTCACTATATTCTATATGTTGATTATTATGGTGATGTTTATGCAAAGTTTGTTGGTCCACGAGATGTTTCTATTGCTCGTTCTATTTGGGTTCCTAAGACCCTTGTTGCTAACAAAAGAGGAACCATTACAAAATGGGTACATGAATCCAAGCAATGATTTCTTGTAGGACTATGCTTCCGGTGGGTCGAAATGGGTGCTTGATAGTGGATGCACAAGTCATATGACCGGGGAGATTTTGACGGAGTTGAGACCAAATCTAAATCATGCAACCGTCACATATGCAGATCGATCAAAATCCGAGGTATTGGGTTTTGGCAAGGTGGTAGTCGCTCAGGATATTTCCTTAGTGAATGTCATGCTTGTTGAAACCCTTGGTTATAATTTACTTTCAGTTCGTGCACTTACGAAGATGGGCTTTGCTGTCTTTATTGATGTTGATATTGTGGTACTCTTGTGGAGCAAGACTCTAAAGGTCGCTTTCGTTGGGTACGTCGAAAATGATTGTTTGTGGTTGACTTTTCGGGGAAAACCACTTCAAATACGATGTGCCTATTCGGAAAGGCCGGCGTGGGCTGGTTGTGGCATCGCCGCTTGGCCCATGTCAACATGAGAACTTTGCAAAGCCTTCACAAGGCTGGCCACATTCTCGAACTAAAAGAAAATGTCTCTTTTACCAAATATCGTGTTTGGAGGGCTTGTGTTGAAGGAAAGATGCATGATTCTCCCCATCCGAGCAAGACTATTATATCATCCAAGAGGATCTTGGAGCTTCTCCATGTTGATCTTTTTGGTCCCGTTCCCGAAGCTAGTCTTGGCGGGAAGAAGTATTGCTTGGTGATTGTTGATGACTATTCAAGATTTACATGGGTTTATTTCTTCAAGTTGAAGAGTGATACCCAACAAGCCGTCAACAATTTCTCCAATGAAAAGCAACGTCAACACAATGTCCCCATATTGGCAATTAGGAGTGTCAATGGCTCCAAGTTCAAGAACTACACCTTGAATGAATTTCTTAGTGAAGAGGGGATTCGTCATCAATATTCCGCCACTTACACCCCTTAAAAAATGGTGTAGCCAAGAGGAAGAACCAGACTCTTATGGCTATGGAAAGGTCCATGTTGGCGGAGTTAATGTCTCCATTGACCTTTTGGGCCGAGGCTATATCAACGGCCTGTCATTCATCCAACCGGCTCTACTTTCGCAAAGGTTTGAACAAGACTCCATATGAGATCCTCACCGGTAACAAGCCTAACATCTCCTACTTCCGTGTATTTAGTTGTAAGTGTTTCTATTTGATCAAAGTTTGTCACTTAACTAAATTTTAATCTAAAACACTAATAGAGTATCACATTTAACGATAGTAAAGAGACGAATGCAAAATAAAAGCAAAATCTGTCAAAAACTGAACAGTCTATAAAGATTGAATTGTTCGAGGAACTTCTGTAGTTCAAATCAGAAAACTCAAAACTAGCAAAAGATAGATAAAAGTATCAGGCTTGCTTTCTGAAAATTCCAAAAAATATAAAATTCAGAGATTTTTTGGATTTTCGAACAGTGAAGGACAGAAATCTGTTTCTGGACAGCAAAACAACACCTCGCACTTTCAATGCATTAGAGGCTAAACTTGGCACAAAAAACCAAAAGAAAAAGATACAATGAAGTTGCTACAGAGGCAACAACTTCAAGACTCAAGAAAAGTAAAAAGCAAACTGAAAGTAAAAGATGGGTTGCCTCCCAACAAGCGCTTTTCTTTAACGCCTTTTAGTTAGGCGCAATGCCAAATATCAAGTTTTTTTGGAGGCCTTTGCAACATCAAGAGCATAGCTTGACCTTATGATTGATTCAAAAGGAAGCTTTTTTATCTTTCTAGGGAAGTGCTCCATTCCTCTTCTGAGGGGGAACTGAAATCTTATATTTCCCTCTTTCATATCAATAATGGCACCAACGGTTCTAAAAAACGGTCTCCCCAAAATAATAGGACAAGAAGCATTGCACTCAATGTCCATAACAATAAAGTCAACGGGAACATAGTTATCATTAACAACAATAAGAACATCATCAACTCTACCCAAAGGTTTCTTTTTAGAAGATTCAGCAAGATGAACATTTAAATAGCACTCTTCCAAAGGATTTAAATTGAGCATATCATAGAAACTTTTAGGCATAACAGAAATACTAGCACCAAGATCACACAAAGCATTACAATCAAAGTCATTTATTTTCATATTAATAGTGGGTTCCATCCATCTTTTAGTTTTCTAGGAATAGAAGTTTCTAGATTAAGCTTTTCTTCCCTAGCCTTGATAAGAGCATCGGTAATATGTTTGGTGAAGGCAATATTTAATTTACTAGCATCCGGTGACTTAGCAAGTTTTTGTAGGAACTTTATGACTTCAGTAAGGTTGAAATTATCAAAATCAATTTCGTCATCTTTAAATAGGCTAGGAGGTTCCTCATTAGTAGTTTTGATAGTATAAACTTTAACAGTTTTCCTATTCATTTCAGCAATTGTAGCTTCTTCTTTCTCTCTAGCCCACCTAGCTTTCAAGCGAGCCATCATCCTTTCGTTCTCATTAATTTGAATAGAAATAGCATTTAAAGATTCAGTAGGCTTATCTTGAAGAGGAGTGGTTCTAATTTTTAAAATTTCAACATCATGAGCAAGATCTTCCACTTTAGAGACAAGTCTATCCAATTTTTCAAGTTTCTCTTCGATAGTTTTGTTGAAAGCTTTTTGCGAAGTGATAAATTCTTTTAAAACATTTTCAAGATCAGAGGACACATTCTTATTAGGATTATAAGAATTACCATAGGAATAGCCATAAGAGTTGCCATTATTGGGAGGATAAGGCTTATAGTTGTTACTACCAAAATTATTTCGATAAGCATTATTGTTGAAGTTACTTCTATTAACAAAATTAACATCAACTTGATCCTTTTCTTGGGAAATTAATGAAGCAAGTGGGACATTATTAGGATCAATATGGGACTGATTGGTAGCAAGCATAGACATAATCATATCAACCTTATCACTCAAAGAGGAAATTTCCTCGACAGAATTTACCTTCTTACCACTTGGAGCTCTTTCGGTATGCCATTGCGAATAATTTGTCATCATCTCATCCAAGAGTTTAGTTGCTGAACCTAATGTTGTGGACATGAAAGTACCTCCCGCTGCCGAGTCCAAGAGGTTCCTTGAAGAAAAATTCAAACATGCATAAAAGGTTTGGATAACCATCCACATAGTTAATCCATGCATGGGACAATTTTTAACCATAAATTTCATTCTCTCCCAAGCTTGAGCAACATGTTCATTATCAAATTGTCTAAATTTCATAATGTTACTCCTTAATTTTATGATTTTAGCAGGTGGATAATATTTTCTAATAAAAGCATCTTTACATTTAATCCAAGAATCAATGCTATTTCTAGGCAAAGACAATAACCATTCTTTTGCTCTCCCTCTCAAAGAGAAAGGGAAAATCTTCAGTTTTATGATGTCACTTTCTACCTCTTTATACTTTTGCATATCACATAACTCAACAAAGTTATTTAAATGAGAGGCGGTATCATCAGTACTAGCACTAGAAAATTGCTCTTTCATAACAAGATTTAACAAGGCAGGCTTAATTTCATAAGATTCCGCTTTAGTAGCGGGTGGAGCAATTGGAGAGCATATGAAATCATTGTTATTAGTGCTAGTAAAGTCACACAACTTGGTGTTTTCAGTGGAAGACATAATGATAAAATAAAATAACAAGACAGGAATAAAGTCTACACTAATTTTTTTGGGTTTTAAAATTTTGCAACAAGAAAAATAAGCTAACGAGAAATAAAACAAGCAAGACAAAAACAAAGTAAAGTGATTGAGAGTGTGAGACTCCCCTTGCTGTAGCTCCAAGATCCCGGCAACGGCGCCAGAAAAGAGCTTGATTGCTACTAATGAAGAGTTGGGTGGTGCCCCAAGCGAAGGCGGAGATGTAGCAAGCAGCAGTTTTCCCTCGATAACGAACCGAGGTTTATCGAACCAGTAGAACCTTGAAATCAACAACAAAGTGAATGTTGAAGATCTCTGGCGCTTAATCTTCAACAGACTTGGACCTGCACACACTCAACCAAAATACTTTGCCCCCAACGGCGGAAAGGTTGTCAATCTTTCCGGTCTCGCAGAAAACAAAGCAGTTAATTGTATAGTGAAATAGATGAATTATGAAAATGGACCAGAGGATTAATGATGGTGAAAAGTGTGAATAAAGGTTGCAATCAATGTAAAAAGATGGACCGGGGGCCATGGGTTCACTAGTGGAGTCTCTCAAGTAAATAGAGCATTCATATGATGGGTAAACAAATTACAGCTGGGCAATTGATAAGATTATAACACAAACTTAATCTAGCTATGACAAAGAGAACATGATAATATTTAAGTAGGCATCACGACAATTAACAAAGATTGTTGAGTCCAACTGCATCTTTGTCTAAAAAGTCCACCGTGGGATCGCTATCCAGCTTGTCACCCATCGGCATTAAGTTGCAAGCAACAGACATTTGCATTAAGTAAAGTGCATGAAGTAAGCAATATTAAATATCAAAATAGACTTAAACACCGCTGTTTTACCCTTAGTAGCAACAGCACACTCTCGCCCTTAGATGTTTCTGTCACTCGTGCCCAGGAACAAAAGGGGGCATGAACCCACTATCTAGCATAAATACTCTCTCTTGGAGATACACACAATCACTTGGCCAAAGTAACTACGCACATCGGACAGCATGCAAGAACATAAGTCAACATATAAGAATCATGCACAATCTGATCATAACTTTATAATCTATCGGATCCCAGCAAACACATCACATAGCATTACAATAATCGATCTTGATCATGTTAGGCAGCTCACAAGATCATAAGACATGAAGCACAAGAGAGAGAGACTACCATCTAGCTACTGCCATGGACCCAAGGTCCAAGGTGGGACTACTCACAAATCATCCTGGAGGAAGGCATGATGATGAAGAGCCCTCCGGGATCGATCTCCCCTCTGGCAGGGTGCCGAGATTTCCTTCAGAATCACCCCCGAATTAGGGTTTGAGGTGACGGCGCCACGGGATGACTTTTCTGGAAAATAATGGCCGCCCCGTCATTTTTAGGGTTTTTAGGATTTTATAGGCGTCGGAGGGGGCCAAGGCGGTGCCCAGGGGGCAGGGCGCGCCCCACCCGCGGGTCCAGGGGCTGCGGCAGGCACCCGCCTGTGGCCCCTGTGGGCCCCCCAGGTCGCCCTTCGGTCTCCGTCTTCGTCTTGGCGTAAAAATAATCTCCGTAAATTTTGGTCCAATTCCGAGAATATTTCCATAAGTAATTTCTGAAACAAAATGCATAAAAATGATGTGATATGATAATAGAAACATGTGACAAGATCACAAAATTAGTATGGATCACTCAAAAATTATAGATACGTTTGACATGTATCAGTGACTTCCACAATTTATCGGATCCATGCAAACACAATCATGTAGCAGTTACAGATAATATGATCTTGATCATGATAGGCAGCTCACAAGATATAATCAATGGAGTACAAGGAGGAGAGACAACCATCTAGCTACTGCTATGGACCCATAGTCCCGTGGTAGACTACTCACACATCACTCCGGAGGCAGGCATGGTGGTGTAGATGCCTCTGGTGTCGATTCCCCTATCTGGCAGGGTGCCGGGAAGAGCTGCAGAACCCTCTCGAACTAGGGTTGGAGATGGTGGCGGCCTCGGACGTCTTCTAGAAAATATGATCGGGTACTTAGGGTTGTCGGGGCGAAGACCAATTTATAGGCAAAGAGGCGACTTGAGGCGACGAAGGTGGGCGCCAGGTGGGCCCCAGGCGCGACCTAGGGTGGGGCTACGCCTGGAGGGCGTCTGGAGGCTGGGAGCCTCCCCTCCGGGCATCCTTCGGGTTCCGTCTTTGTTTCAACTTGGAAATAATCACGTAAATTTTTAGCGCGTTCCGAGAAACTTCACATAACAACTTTTCTGAAACAAAAAGACAGCAGAAAACAGGAACTGGCACTGGGCATCTTGTTAATAGGTTAGTTCCACAAATCATGCCAAAATGATATAAAAACATTATAAAAACTTGTGGCACTTATATATAATCAAGCATGGAACATAAAAAATTATAGATACGTCGGAGACGTATCAATAAGGTCGACATGGACAACCCTAAAGGGTAAGTTGTCAAGCACTCTAGATCTCAATACACTCGCCATTGGTGAACCTTGTAATCAATATATATAAATTAAATAACTATACAAACATGAAGTAGGTCTTTACCTCCAGAGCAAGGGGACAAACCTAGGTACATCATACCATGCCAATCTCACTCCTAGAATCTCATGAGTCGCCTAGTTCTGCACCTTCCGTTAGCCACCCTGATGGCTATTGCCGTGAATTTTCCACAACGGGCACTAAAATCTGCCGTGGTAGATAATAGTGATTCCCACGATGGAGGCTGGCAAAGCACGTCTAGGTGACTATTCAACCACGTCCAGCTGACAAGTGTGTACCACAACCAATGATAAATTGCACTCCTGATTATTTATCAATCACCCACCACTACACAAACATCCATCATCACCCACTCACGTCTCCTCCAATATCTCTAGGTTGAAGAATCTTTGGTGAGCGGTGGCAACGATAGAGGGGTGGCAACGACACCAAGATGCATAATCTAAATTTGGACAAGATGGCGGTGTTCTATGTGATTCATTTTCGCTTGTGATCTCACAATATCGATCAATTTTTTTGTTTCTGATCTCACAAACTTTTGGGTTCCGATCTCACAGAAAAATTGTGTTTTTCTTCTCACGACGACATTATACCCTAGGGGATCGGTTAACTGGAGTGGTGGAACAACACTAATGAGTAGTATCGATAGAATTGCAACTACAACAGAAGCCTACAACACCTCATTGCATATGAGTCCATGGACATCGACCACAAGTTCATGAGGTGCAACTATGAATCCCTCAGGTGCACTGTCCTGGCATGGATTAATCCACCAAACTAGTCAGATATTTCTCGTGTGTTGCTAGACATGTGGATGACGGGCCATGAACACATAAACGAGTTTTCCGACCATGAGTTAAGTTTTGTTCTTTGTACCTAGGCAGTGTGAAAATCCCTACACACTTGTTTAGTGTACTTTACTACCTTTTTTAGTTTAGTTATCATTTATTGTTTTAGTTTATTTTAGTTTACCTTGTTTAATTCCATACTTCATCTATTGATTATTTGATTATTTTCTCCTAAATTTTACTCCTTTTATGTTCCTATTAGTTATCGTTGAATGCTTATTTGTTTCAGGAATTAGATGGATGAACCTTACAAAAACTATTTCTTATATAGGTAAATTTTGCTCTATTACTGACTTAATACTAGGTTTATATTAATCATATGTTTGGTTTTCATCGAATTGAGATGATATCTATTTGTAATCATGTTTATAGATGTGCACATGCTTAGGATATATCATGTACATGTTTAGTTGTCATTTTAGATCATGTCTTTCATAATTAATATTCTAGAGATCATTTAACTATATTTACATTGTCTTAGTTTAGCTTGTTGTTTTAAAGTTGTAAAGTAATGCATTACTTTGTCTTTAGAGCGAGGTGGAAGCATACGATGATCCGGCAACCATGAAGACGTAGAAACGGGGCTCCATCCACGACACATCGGAGTCGGCATCGCCGGGAGCCTTAATTTTTTTCTGTGAGATCTAGGTAGAAGACGACTACCATCTGACGACCGTCAAGATGTAGGTCCAGGGCAGGGTTTTGTCCACAATGAATTGGATTCGGCATCATTGGGATCAAAAAATTTATACCTAGGCGAGTGTCGTGGTATTGTCGAATCTAGCCGTGGCAGGGGTCCCATCGAGCTAGGTAGAGAGAGGGGTTTTGGATACGTGGGGTGTTCCGGCGACATAGAGACGAGTTTACCCAGCTTCGGATCTCACGTCGGTGGCGAGATCCTACGTGCTGCTATAATTCACTATAAGGCAATATTGCCGAGTTACAGTGGATTGGGATTGAGAGCGTATGTGCCCTAAGGCGTCCCAGGGGCCGGCTTATAAAGGCGTCCAGACCCTGGGCTTACAGGAGGAAAACCTAACCGACTAAGTTCAGAGTCCTAATCTAATACGGCTTGGGCCCTGCCTTGTGGGCTAAGTCTTCCGCAATGCAGGCCGGCTTCTGGAACCTTCCCTTAGCTGGATGGGCCTCCTGTGCTTCAGCATACTGGGCCGCCCGGTTAAGCCGGATTCGGCTTACCACCACTTTGGGCCACCTTGGTCTGCTGGCTTTAGTCTCCTCTGCTAGGATACCTGTTCGGCATAACCCCAACAGTAGCCCCCGGAAAGCTTCAAGTACTTCAGCGGCTGGCTTCAATCTTCCGGCATTATGCTGTCCGGGAAATTCATCATCCGTCTTCAGTCTTGGAGCTTACCCAGAAACCTGCAATCATGCCGAACAGCTTTGTTGATTTAGTTGTGCCGGCTTTATATGCCGAAAAGCACTTTGGACGAGTAACGACACGCGTCCGCCGATTTGACGGCTGCGTCAGACCCATCAGTGTGAGTGGAGGAGCATCTTTGAATGCGGGGCTAGTTTCCGTTTTTCCCGCGCTGGAACCGAGGCGTTGGAGGGAAGGAAACGACTCCAACGGCTTGATCCCGTGACGCGTGGCGAAAAATCCGGCTCCTGACCGTTGCACAAATCTTGGCGCACCACTATAAAGGGAGATCGCCTCGTCTTCATCGCGACACCAGGCCATTTGCAACCCTAGCTCCGAAAATCCTCTAGATCTCATCTCTTCCTCCGAGCTCCAACTCCTCCGTTTCTTCCACGAGCTCCATGGCCTCGAGCGCCCCAAGCTCACCAGCGCTCGACGCTGCGGCGGTCGGTCCGACTCCGCCGATGAGGAGCCCCTCACCTGCGGCCGCCGCCACTCCCAAGCCATCCGCCGCTTCAACTGAACCTCCTTCATCTCCGGCGCACGCCTCCGCCGCCCAAGCCGCGACGAGGTGGCTTTGGCAAAAACCGCTACCGAAGCCGCTGCCATAGTGGCTTCTGCTTCCACTGCTGCTGACGCTGCCGTCGAAGACGCATGTGTTGGTGAAGAGGAAGAAGAAGAGGAAGCCGGCAACAAGGATGCAGCCAATAACCCGTCCCGTAACTGGGCCTGCTCGGTTGTGGACGAGGTCGAGTTGAAGGGGATGGAGGCCGACGGAGCCATTGTTCCAACTTCTGAGTCGAATCCGATTTGGCAATCCGCCTTCGGCGACCCCTATCCGACTCCCATCAGAGACGAGCGGGTACTCCTTTCTTCCCATGTAATTAGGGGATTTTCCTTGCCGCCTTCGGCTTTTCTTATAGATCTTCTAGATTATTATGGCCTCCAGCTCCACAACATTACTCCAAATAGCCTGTTGTACATCTCCGGCTTCGTAGCATTGTTCGAAGGCTATTTAGGCATAAAACATAGGTTAGACTTCTTCGAACGTTGCTTCTTAGTTAAGAGGCAAACTATCAACAAGGAGCTGCTAGTGGCCGGCACAATCAGCTTCAACTGCCACTGGGATATCAATTGGTACCCTCAAGTGCCAATCGTCGATTCGGCTAAGGGATGGGTGTCCACATTCTTCTACTACAAGGACGTGGCGACGCCAAACCGGCCGCAGGGGCTCGCCCCTTTCACAGACGAAGCCGGCACGCCGCTGCCCTCCTGGAAGAAGAAGCCGTCAGGTGTAATGCCGACGGAACATGCCGCCCTCCAAGCGAGGATTGCGCAACTGACGTCCGGCTCTCCTCCCTTGACTGGGGAGGACACCATCATCTGCTGGATGAAGAGGCGAATCCAGCCCCTCCAACATCGTGCTCGGCTTCTATGTGAGTACACGGATAATGCTGATCCCATGCGGATCAACGAGAAAGACCTGGAGCGGAGCCTCTTTGAGGCTCGCTTCAACAAACTCATCAAAGCCCGGCCTGGAGAAGGCCGGCAATATGAAGAATCATTGTCGATGTTTACGGCGACCAACCCTCCCCCAAAGGTACTTTGACTAACCAAAGTTCAATTCTTTGAGAAATTCGGGTTTGCCTTTTGTCGAACTAACATGTAATATGCCAGATTCCTGGAATCACCGACATCTGCCCTGCTGGGAAGCCGTCGTCCAGCAAGGCGTCCACGCGGCCCATCTCCATTTCCTCGGCTACCGCAGAAAGCCGGAAGAGGAAGGGCCAGTCGACCACGAGCGGCGCCAAGTCGACTGAGGACGACGATGCTCTTGCTGGGCTCAACATTCCCAGCAAGAAATAAGCCAACTGACAACATCTCCTTCTTTCTTTGCAGCAATGCCGGTTTTGCTAAATTTCACTTTTCACCTTTGCAGAATAAAGAAGGGCGCTCCGTTGAAAATAAAGACGGTCGCCACGAGGAAGAAAGCCTCTCCTGCCATCCCTCCATCAACTCCATCAGTTCCAGAGCCGAACCCAACAGAGGAGAATACACGCACGATAGTGCCGGCTCCGCCTGTTGGGAGAGCCAGGGTAACTCCTCCCACACAGTGGACAGAGATGACGGGGAAAGTGACTGAAACATCCTTTCCAAGGGCTGAAGCTCCAGCTAATGATGCCCCAACCTTTCCCCCCATCAAAGCCGAAGCCTTCGACGAGGAGGGTCGTATCAAGCCGGAATTCATGAGCCGGTTCATGAAGGCACCTCGGCTTCCCCGGAAGAAGGGAACAACCGTCTGGGACGACGAGCCGGATCACACCAAGGCCTATGACACCTTTGATGTCATAGAGATTCTTGAAGATCAGCAGAGCTACTTTGCTGATAGCTTTGAGGCCGGCATGACGCTTCTCCGCGAGCACTACCAGGTAAAATATATTACCCAGTAGCCCCCGAGCACTATGCCGGGTTAAGTTATTAAAACTAGCCGTCATAATGATCCGAGTTAATGCGCATGCACACACTTAGCCCCCCAGTCATGAAATGTCGTCATGTAGCCACCTTAACTTGCAAATATAGATTTAGGCTTTTAGCGATTCCTTACGCAGATCCATCGAAAAATTGGCGCTGAAACCATCAATTCTTTGGGTGTGCGAAATCAGGAGATGCGCCGGCTTAAGACTGAACTGGCGAACAAAGACGCCATCATTGAAGGGTTTGAAGCAGACCGGGTTCAGTACCAAGGTAACAATGCCGAATCTTTAACTTTGAGTGTCAGGCTTGTTTTTATACTGCTGATATTTTGTCTTGCAGATGCCATCATCAAAGTCAAAGAGCTTTCTGAAAATGCCGGCATTGTCGACCGGCTCCGTGACGAGAACATTGAGCTGAATAAGCTTAACCAATCAATGGTGGCGGAGCTGGAAATGGTCAAGAAAAATATTGCCAAAGCTGAACAACTTCTGGAGTCAGAGAAGCAGAACCACAAGGATGCCCTCACTGAAGTCCAGGACCGGCTTAACAGGCGCCTCGATGAATCGCTGGCTATCGACAACCAGGTTGTGAGTAAGTGTCGAGAAAACTTAAACTCATCACTGTCTTAGCCAAATATAACAGAACTTCGCCTTTTTGCAGCTCCGGCGGGTTACGGCCATGAGCTAACGGCATAAAACCGGCTTGACCGGATTCTGGAGGTAGGGGAGCTCATCCCAAAGATTATTTCTTCGGGAAAAGAGCTTGCTGAGAAATTCTTTCCCGGCAACCCCGAGCCCCCGACGAGTCTTGCCAGCTTAGAAGCTGAACTGGCCAAAGCGGCTTCATTCTTCGATGAACGGCTTCGATCCAGCGCTCGTGGAGGTGCCAAGACGGCCTTGGGCTTGATGATGGCACATTACCCAGAGGCGGAAGCCTGGCGTGTGGCGTGTGGCGTCCGGCTTCCCTCTGGAAAAGGAGGATGGCACACCCCTGGACGACCAAGATCGCAAGATGATCTTTCGCTCCGTCTCCGGCTATGCCAGCAAGATTGCCAACATTGTCTCCTTGACCACCATCTTCAAGGAAATGCCGTGCCCGCCGACTCCTGCTCAATCAGATGATGACAACGAGGCGGCGGAGAAATCTTCATGAGCCGAACTTGCTCGCTGAGCCGGCCATCCTGAAAATGTAATGGACACATGTAAAGCCGTCTAAACATTGTAAATGTCTAGAAATAACTTAGCCTTTTGCTGTATGTTAATCAGCTTTATATTTTTTGCAAATTTGCAATTTTTATGCCTCAGTTCAGTCTGGCCTTGACACCTTAGCTTTTAAGCGCCGGCAAACCTATGGCGAAGCTAACTCGCTGAGCAACAGGGTACGCAATGACCAATCTGTTTAGACTCAGAACAAGTGCCGCCTTTCGGTGCCGAAACAAACTTTAATTTGGCAAAACGTTGATTTTTCATCACCTTAAGGCGGATTCAATCATGAAAGAGTTTACCAACGAAAGCAACACAGGCAATTTCGGGTAAACAGATAACAACAATGAGATCATGGGGAAATAAAGGATGGTACAGATTCTCGAATTCGACATGAGAGAAACCAATTCTTATTTCATGATAATATTGACATGGTTACAATAGAATTTGCTAAGTGTAAAAAGGACGTAGCTGAGCGATATTCCACGGACGTTTCTTCTCATCTAAGTCGTCATCTACATGCCTTTTCCTCTTGCGACCTTTCTTCCTGGGATCTTTCTTTGAATCCCTTAAGTCGATGAGGTAATATGACCCGTTTTTCAGAACTTTGCTGATAACAAAAGGTCCTTCCCAAGGCGGGGATAGTTTGTGCTACCGGCTTTGCATGAGCCGGAGCACTAAGTTGCCCTCTCGAAAGGATCGATTCCGCACTCTACGGCTCTGATAGCGATGTAGATCTTGTTGATAGATGGCGGATCTTTGGAGAGCTAATTATCTTTCTTCTTCGAGGATATCTAAGCCGTCTTGACGTGCTTCTTCTGCGTCTTTTTCAACGTAGGCTGTGACTCGAGGCGAATCGTGGATCATGTCGGATGGGAGCACTGCTTCTGCACCATAGACAAGGAAGAAAGGGGTGAAGCCGGTTGATCTATTTGTGGTAGTATGAATACTCCATAAGACCGCCGGCAATTCCTCAACCCAAGCGCCGGCTGCTCGATGCAAAGGAGTTTCAAGCCTCGGCTTAATACCTTGCAGAATAATGCCGTTGGTGCGTTCTACCTGTCCATTGGATTGCGGGTGTGCCACCGAAGCCACGTCGATTCGGATCTTTGATCGGCTACAAAACTTCGATAGCTCACCGACGGCAAAGTTTGTGCCATTGTCAGTGATAATGCTATGCGGTATGCCGAATCGAGTTGTAATCTCGACGATGAACTTTGTGGCTGTAGCTCCGTCGAGTTTCTTGATGGGCTTGGCCTCCACCCACTTCGTGAATTTGTCGACCGCCACCAGCAGGTGAGTTAAGCCTCCTCTTGCCGTCCTGAAAGGTCCCACCATGTCGAGCCCCCAGACCGCGAACGGCCAAGTAATAGGGATCGTTCGGAGCTCCTGAGCCGGCAGATGAACCTGCTTTGCATAGCGCTGACATCCTTCACAAGTCTTGATGATGTTGATAGCATCCTCCTTAGCCGTCAGCCAGAAGAATCCGTGCTGAAATGCCTTGGCGACTAACGCCTTTGCCGCCACGTGATGCCCACATTCGCCGGAGTGGATTTCCTCCAAGATTTGCCGTCCTTCCTCTGGAGAGACGCATCTTTGGAAGATGCCGGATGTGCTCCTCTTGTAGAGTTGTCCATCAATAATTGTGTACGCCTTTGATCGGCGCTCAATTTGACGGCTTAGCACTTCATCGTCCTTGGGCAGTTTCTTACTAATCAAGAAATCAATGTAGGGTGTGGTCCAATCTGGGGTTACCAAGCACACCTGAACTGATTCTGCCGACAAGGGATAATCTTCGTCGCCACCTTTGATGGACGGCTTGTGTAGGTGATGGAGAAATACGTCTGGTGGCACTGCCTTTTTCCTGGAGCCTATTCTGGCCAAGGCGTCAGCAGCTTCATTGTCATCTCGAGAGATATGTCGAACCTCTAAGCCGGCAAAAACATCGGCCGAATTCATCGACTGTTCTCCCGTATTCCGCCATTGTGGGGCTCTTTGTGTCCCAGCATCCATCAAGTTGCTGTGCAACTAGATCCGAGTCGCAATAGCAGAGAATGCGTTTTACTCCTAGCTCCTTAGCCATATGGAGGCCATGGAGGAGAGCCTCATACTCTGCTACATTGTTGGTGGCATTGAAGTGGATTCGGAGGACATAGCTGAGCTTATAACCCTTAGGCGACTTTAGCACCACTCCAGCCCCCGAGCCCTCTTTCATCTTTGAGCCGTCGAAGTGCATTATCCAGTGCTGAGAATCCGGCAAAGGTGTGCTTTCCATCGCCTCTGTCCAATCTGCAACAAAGTCGGGTAGAACCTGAGACTTGATGGCGGTCCTCGGCTTGCACTGGATGTCGAAAGCTGCTAACTCGATGCCCCATTTGGCGACTCGGCCCGTTGCGTCAGCATTATTGATGATCTCTCTTAGTGGAGCCTTGCTGACCACCGTGATTGTGTGATCTTGAAAGTAATGCCGTAATTTTCTGGCGGCAAAGAATACACCATAAGCTAACTTCTGGTAGTGAGGGTAGCGTTGCTTTGAATCTGAGAACACCTCGCTAATGAAGTAGACGGGGCGCTGATCCGGCAATTGCTTCCCTTCTTCCAGGCGTTCCACTACAATGACAGCGCTTATGACGACATTCGTGGCCGACACGTAGAGGAAAAGCGGCTCTTTTTCCTTTGGAACTGCTAAGATTGGAGCATGCGTTAACATATACTTCAGCTGAGCTAAAGCTGCCTCTGCTTCCTCTGTCCAAACGAAATTGTCCGACTTTTTGAGGAGCTTGTATAATGGCAGTGCTTTGTCGCCAAGCCGGCTTACGAATCGGCTTACAGCTGCGACGGAACTCGTAAGCCGTTGAATGTCTTTTAGACAGGACGGCCCTTTCGATGTTCTGGATCGCCTTTATCTTTTCCGGGTTAACTTCAATTCCTCTTTGGGAAACAATGAAGCCCAGAAGCTTGCCTGCGGATACTCCGAAGATGCATTTTGCCGGATTAAGCTTCATCTGGTACTCCCTTAGATTTGCAAAGGTTTCCGACAGATCGGCGATAAGATCGCTGCGCTTCTTCGACATGACCGCTATGTCGTCGATGTAGACGTGAACATTGCAGCCAATCTGCTTGTCCAAACACCGCTGCATACACCTTTGGTAAGTAGCACCAGCGTTCTTTAAGCCGAAAGGCATTGTGACATAGCAGTAATTGCCATATGGCGTGGTGAAGGACGTCTTGATTTGATCTGACTCCTTCATCTTAATCTGATGGTAACCCGAATAGGCGTCCAGAAAACATAGCATCTCTGAGCCGGCAGTTGAATCAATGACCTGATCAATACGCGGTAAGGCGAACGGATCTTTAGGACAGGCTTTGTTTAAGCCGGTGAAATCAATGCACTTACGTAGCTCAGAGGTGTTCTTCTTTGGGACTAGTACGGGATTTGCCAACCAATCAGTATGGACCACTTCACGGATGAACTTGGCGGCGGTGAGCCTTAGGATTTCCTTTCCGACCGCCTTGCGCTTCTCAGTTCCGAGCCGGCGGAGGCCTTGCTTGACCGGCTTTGCGTCCTTTTTGACTTTTAGGGAGTGCTCGGCATGTTTCCTCGGGACACCTGGCATGTCAGATGGTGACCAGGCAAAAATGTCCCGATTCTCACGGAGAAACTTGACGAGGTCGCCTTCCTATTTGTCATCGAGGCCGGTACCGATGATGACCGCTTTTGACGGATCGTCTTTTGAAAGCTTGATCTTCTTGGTGTCGTCCTTCGGCTTGAAGCTTGACTCAACCTTAGAGGACGGCTTTTCTGTCGCCGGCATATCATCGGGACCAATTGTTTTCTTGAGATCCTCCAACTCTTCCCTGTAGATTTCTTGCTCAGCATGGACGGCATTGGAGGCCTCGCACTCTTTGGCTTTCTTGAAGTCACCTTTGATAGTGATGATCCCGCTAGGTCCCGGCATTTTCAGCTTGCTATAAATGTAGCAGGGCCGAGCCATAAACTTGGCAAAAGCCGGCCGCCCAAAGATTGCATGATACGCACTTCTGAAGGGAACCACCTCAAAAGAGACGTCCTCAGTCCGAAAATTATCGGCTTCACCAAAGGTGACCTTCAGGGTAATTTGCCCCATCGAGGAGGCCTGTCATCTCGACACAATCCCATGAAACTTCACAGTACTATGGGTGAGTTGTGACTCAGAAATACGCATCCTCTTCAATGTTGCGGCATAAAGTATGTTGATACTGCTGCCGCCATCCATGAGCACCTTTGTTAACTTGTATTTTGTAGCGCCCTTGCTTAGAAAAAGCAATGACACATCGTGAAATATGCTATTCCCTGGATCGAGTATGGATAGCAATTCACAAATAGATGTAATATCATGCATCAATGTCAAATAATTATTACATCGCGAGATCCATAAATAAAATATTCTTTACAAATTGCATAGCCAAAGGCTAGCTTGAATGTAAAGTTTGGCAGCGGAAACATAAGTAGCACAGAGAGCTTCATCATCTTCATGTGCCACTGGCATACATGTTGGTTGCAAGCTCGAAAAGTAGACGTCCTCACTCGTCATCGTAATAACCTGCAACATTAACGTTGCAGCCCAGGAGAATTTGGGTCAATACCTTGTAACAGGCCGGCAAGTGAATACTATGGTGGATTATAAAATGGCAAGACTAAAACTACATGCTTATCTGGCTGGTGGGGTTGAGGGCTATTGCATAAAGCCAATTTTGTCCTACTTTTCACAAACATTTTATTCTCAACTTTTCAATATGAGACACACCCATGGAACGCATCCAAGGTCTCATATACCCGAGTTCACCCATCAAATTTTATTATGAAATTGGAATGAGGAGATTTTCCATCGACATCCTTGTCCAGCTGCTCAGAATTGTCCGTAACCGGGGACACGGCTATGATCATAGTTTTACACTCTCGAGAGGTTGTGACACTTTCACCACGAGACTTCATCAACCCATTCTGTCCTTGACCTTCTTGAAGTGAAAAGGAAAGGTGAAGATGAAGACGAGACCTTTGGGAAACAGTCCCCTGTTCCTCTGGGTAGACCCATACCAGGGGTTCATCAGCTGAAATCTGCCGGAATCAGGTTCCTAGAACTTACTTAGTCAAGGCAGAGCCATAATACCAAGTGGCTGCACTGGAAGCAATCTAAACTTGGAGTGACTTAAATCTCTTTGTTCCTGGGTGGCCGTTCACAAGTGCACGTACTCAGGTACCCGCAGAACTGGGCCTGGGCAGCCACTCAACTTTAACCCACCAATAGAGCAAAACCAATTGCCACCCAGGTAGTTCATTAACTTAGTATAGTTTTTATCCTTTCGTACTACAATAAAACATTTCAGCATAGCAGTTCTAACTTCTACCTAGTGAATGGGTTCCTAAATCAACAGGAATAAAGGGTGATATACTAAACAGGTCTGCATAGCAATATAGTAGTACACCTATCATGTATACTACTGAAATAGTCTACAATGCATATATAATAAAATAGTAGGTCTTTCATGAAAGGGTGTATGCACTTGCCTTTTGGAACTTGTCGTTGCTCACACACTCTTTTTCAACGTAGCTCATAGCTCTCCGTTCAATCTATACAATACAAACATATGGCAATAAGCAACAATACAACAATCAAAAGAACAAACATAACAACAAACATAGATAGAAATAAACATAACTAGGTTGGTGGTCTAAGTTCAATACATGATTCCATATGCAAAAAGAATCAATGCATTAGGTTTGGGGTTTGCCATTTGGGTCAGGGGTTGGTCTGAAATCAAATTTGAATATTTCAAACTTGAATAGGTTGAAGGGTTGTTACAAAGGTTCTAAAGATTGGTCTTGATCAAAGTGATCACACAAGAAAGTTGGTCAAGAGTTTTAAAACATTTTGAAATTATGGTTTACAAAACATTAACATTTAGATGGCCTTTGGCACACTTTCAATGTTTATGTTTCAAAAGGTGGTAGCTAGGTATGGCTTTAGTCTCTCTGGACAAAGACAACTATTTGAGGAAGTTTTCTAAAAGAAAACTAATTAAAAGGATTTATAGAAATTAAACTATATCAGAAATACTCCAATTTGAGTCTCTGATTAAGAAATCTTTTTAAAACTATCAAAAATTAATTATAACAGTGGGATCATGTCATGCATGTTCCAAGGTTTCCAGAAATATTTTATTTGCAAAATTTGGACTTATAGATTTAAAACTATGCCAAATTTACTCAAATGACTCATTTGAAATTTGAATAAATTTGGATTTGTTACATTGAAAACTAATAGTGCCAAAAGATTCTACAAGTCCAGAGCTTTTCAAAAAATATAAAGTTTGCTAAATTTGGCCAAATGGTTTAAAAGATATGAAGGTTTGAATTTGCAGGGACTTTTCTGCAAAATAGCCATTTAAAACAATTCGGGAATAAAATTCCAAAAAGGCTGGCTCGGCTGGGCTCGGCTTCGGCTCTGGCTCGGGCTCGGCTCGGCTCGGCTCGATCTGATCGGGGCCGTTGAAGATAGATCGGACGGCTCTGGTGCTTGGGTTTACCACGTGACGGCAGTTGGTCACCGGAGGCGTGGAAGAAAGCGGCGCAACCACGTGTGGTTGACGGTGACGGCGCTACAAGGGTTCCCGGTTGCGCCGAGGGCTAGGATGGGCGCGGCGCGACGCGGCGAAGTGGAGGGTGGTCCTCGACGACATCTCCAGTGACTTGCTCGACGACATCGACGGCGGGAGTCCTCGGGGTCGCCGGCGAGCCCGGTTGAGGACGCACGCGTCACCCCGCTTGCGAAAAAAAAATCAAACAAGATTCAGGGAGATGCGTGAGGCCACGAGGAGAAGATGGTGAAGAAGGGGCGGCGCGGGGTCGTCCGTAGTCGCCGGAAACAACTCGACACGGCGGCGGCAGGCGAGCTCCGGCGAGGAAATTGGGCGGACCGGGGCTCACGATTCGAAGGGGTAGGAGAGGGGAAACGGAGAGGAGGGAGTGGGCTTCCAAGGGGCGTGCTCGGGGAGGCGAGTGTGGCTTCACTCGTGCGCCATGAAGACGGGAGATCAATCGGGGAGAAACGGCCGTGGTGGTGGATCTTGAAGACGATGACGTCATCATTTCTTTTTCTTTTCTTTTATTTTCTGTTTTCTTTTATAACTTTTAAAATATAGCTCCATTTCAAGTCAAATAAATTTGTAAATATTTGTAAAATTCTAAATATTCAAAATAGACATTTAGAAACTAATTTTGTCAAAAACAAAAATTACCAAAATACCCTTTTGGTCAAATTTGCCTTATATGATAACTCATTTTCAAATTAAAAATAATTTAAGATAAAACATTTTATAAAACAAGGATTGGAAAGGTGTTAAATCATTTTCACAAATAATTTAGGGTTTATAATATCCCCATATTATTTATTTGAAAACCAAATATCCAAGTGGAAAGTACTATTTGAAAATAATTTAAATATTTTATTTCCAAAACATTAAAGTTGAGATTTGAAGACAAAGTAATATTCAATTTAAAATATAACCTTGAAGATGTCCACAACAATCTTCTATAGAAACTTTTCTTGATTTTTGGAGACTTTATTTAATTATAAATAAAAGTTTTTAAATTTTTGTGATTTTTACAACATTCCCAAAATTTGGGATGTTACAAACCTACCACCCTTAAAAGGAATCTCGTCCCCGAGATTCGGAGAGTCTAGAAAGAAAGATGGGTTCGGATCTCAGTGTTTTAGACAACTGGGTGGGCTACCACCCTTAAAATAAACTTTTGTGGGCAGTCTTGAACTCTTGACTTCAAACAGGGCACACATCGGGCGATTCATGACTCCTTGTTGGGTCAACTTTTACCTTAGACTATTTGAGTTTTGCTTCATCATCCTTTTTCCATAGATATAGCATGTACCAACTCTTCATAAGAATTTGGTGATTATTTTCCTCCCTGGTTGATACTTTGAAATCCATATAGCGTAAGCTTCACTTCCAATTGGTGGGTGTCTCTTCAAGATGGCTTGAAATATTATGTCTTCCATCCATGTGATGTCTTCGGCAACTTTTCTTCTCTAGGTTGGCATCCTTCAGTGCAAACAAAGCGTCAATTCTAACGAAACTCTCATGGTAGGTCAAAACTTTCATTGATGGGTCTCTTCTTCTTCACGGGAGTTATGGTTTATTCCTCACCGTATATTTACGTTTTCGGCAACATTTGCCTCACATAGGGTTATAATATTCCGTTGGTTCATACTTATCCACGTCGTCTCTCTTATAGGTATGTCACTCAGATTTACCATTCCTCGTAGCAAAGCGAATGAAATGAGTAGTCGTCATGGTAGCTACTCCACATCGCACTCATATCATTACCTTGTACTTGGTTTGGAGAATCTCGTAAGCTAACACTTGGTCGATCTCACATGTCTAACAGAATGTTTCCAGTCTGTAAGACAACCTGAACTAAACTATTGATCCTTCAAACTATGGGGTTACGAAACTACTACACACGCTAGCTCACAAGCTATTGCTTCTTTGGTGATCCCTCTCCGTGGGAAACACGCTTCCCATGTCATCTTTGCTTGTCCTATTTTAGTGTCATGTCTTCATCCCTGATATGACGAGCAGGTTCACAATAATAGCTATTGTTTCGTTTAAGTTTGGCATAAGATAGTCGATACTATTTTCATTCATCCTGATATAATATGGTTATTACTTCGACATTACACCCCTCTTACATCACAGTACTTATTCTTCCACTTACATATAATTAGTGGCATCTATTACATCCTCAGAACATTTCCGTAGACTCTAGTCCTTCTTCTTGGCTAAACTCCTCATGAAAACTCAGTTGGTTTCTTTGCTTCTTGATTGAAACTGATATCTGATCCGCTTCTTTTCTGGTGTGGTGAGTGTGACAGCTTTACTGGCATGATCTACCTGACCATCATACCTAGACATCCAGTCCTTACCTATGATTATATCCAAGCCTTGCATGTCTAGCACAAACAACTCGCTAGGAAAATTGTGTGCCTCAATTTCCAAGGTCACGTTTTGGCATACGGTGCTTGCTGGCCGCTTCCCTTCTGTAGAGCTTACCCTGATGGGTCTTCTAAGTCTTCGACAGTGTATCTTATTTTTATTCACAAACTGTTTTGATATGAAAGAATGTGTAGCCTCAGTATCAAAGAGTACTAGTGCAGAACAGGAGTTGATCAATAATCCTTCAATAACAGGGTTTGGTTTCTTGAGAACTCTCTCAATGTTTATAGAAAACACATGTCCCTTTCGGAATTGAGTTGGCTTGGTTGCATTACAAAACTTCTTTTCCGGACAGCTTCGGGAATAGTGTCCCATTTTCTTGCATTTGAAACACTCCACCTGGCTGATGTCCTTCCTGTTGGGTTTGGGGTGGTGATTCTGACTGCTGTTTTCTCCCATAAGGTGCTCATTTCCGAGGTCATAAACCTCTTCAGTATGGACGGGGCTGTGGTGTCCATCGTTGATGTGGTGATCAATTTCTCCATGAAAGTCATGTCTATGAATATTATGACAAAGGTTGTTATTGTCTCCATGATAGTTGAACTCAAAATGATTACATTCATCATCTGAAGTGTGCAATTCCTGCTGTGATTCTGAGTGATGCTCTTCCACATTATGCTTTCGCTTCTTGTTCGCAACTTGCTTCAGTTTGCTCTCCAAGGTTATCGCTTGGTCAACTAGTGACTGGTAGTTTGGGGTATATGCAAATGTCAATAGAATGGATAATTCGTCATTCATACCATTTAGAAACCTTTCTTTCCTCTTAGTATCTATATCAACATCATCCGGTGCGTAGCGCGACAGATTATTGAACTCATTCATGTATTCTATTACATTTCGGTCGTCTTGTCGAAGATCGAGAAATTCTTCCCTCTTCAGCTTCATCAGTCCTGATGAAACATGGGCAGTACGGAATCCTTTTTGAAATAAATCCCATGTCATCTCTTCAATGGGGTAAGTGATCTGGTAGCTATCCCACCAGTCTGCTGTAGGTCCTTCTAGTAGGTGTGCCGCGAATCTAACCTTCTCAGCATCTGTGCATCCGATGGTCACCAAATCCTTATTCACTGATCGTAGCCAATCGTCGGCCAAAATAGGTTCTGCAGCTCTTGAGAACTTTTCCGGTCGAAGCTTTAAGAATCTGATCAACATATCCACCGGAGATGGTGGATTTGGTGGAATGTTCTTGTTGTTTTCTAGGTTCTGGGTCATCGGCTGATTCAGTTGATTCTGTACATCTGGGAATTGTTGTTGTATAGGCATCATAGATTTGTCAGAATTTGGCTGGGACATCTGTTTAGTTTAGAAAGGATGAGTAGAGATAGAGAGATACTAAGGGAAGCATTAATACCCATACACAGCAGATCAAGACAAATCATCTTACAAGCAACATCTAGCAAGCATCAATCAACAGTAAAACGACCAATAGAGATAAAAACAACTCCTCCTACTTAATTTTTCGAAATTATAGTTTAGATAACAAACAAACACAACAAGGGTTTTTCAAAATAAACACGATTGTACTGCCATACCACAATTTGGTAATTCAATACAATATTACGATAACGCTATTAGGGTAAAATGGTGGTCTAGTCTATCTCTTGCTTCAATGCTTCAAGATTCGCTTCTATTTCTTTGAGTTCGTCGAGGTACTTCTAGATGTTGTGAAGTCAAAATTTGAAGTCTTCGATCAAGGCGCTTGATGGCTTCTCATAATTGTCACGTTGATCTTCAACGTCTTCGGAAACATTTCTGAGTTATGGTCATCTATAAATAAGATAAGGTAACTTAGAAAGCAATTAGTTGAGATGGTTACAAGAAGATATTAGGGAAGATTTGGACAAGAAGAAAATAACTTTTGTTCCTATGGTCATTCTTATTTCTAATCCAAACCTAAGGTTTTCGAGCCTACAGGCAACATTACGCTCTGATACCATCTGTAGCGCCCTTGCTTAGAAAAGCAATGACACATCGTGAAATATGCTATTCCCTGGATCGAGTACGGATAGCAATTCACAAATAGATGTAATATCATGCATCAATGTCAAATAATTATTACATCGCGAGATCCATAAATAAAATATTCTTTACAAATTGCATAGCCAAAGGCTAGCTTGAATGTAAAGTTTGGCAGCGGAAACATAAGTAGCACAGAGAGCTTCATCATCTTCATGTGCCACTGGCATACATGTTGGTTGCAAGCTCGAAAAGTAGACATCCTCACGCGTCATCGTAAAAACCTGCAACATTAACGTTGCAGCCCAGAGAATTTGGGTCAATACCTTGTAACAGGCCGGCAAGTGAATACTATGGTGGATTATAAAATGGCAAGACTAAAACTACATGCTTATCTGGCTGGTGGGGTTGAGGGCTATTGCATAAAGCCAATTTTGTCCTACTTTTCACAAACATTTTATTCTCAACTTTTCAATATGAGACACACCCATGGAACGCATCCAAGGTCTCATATACCCGAGTTCACCCATCAAATTTTATTATGAAATTGGAATGAGGAGATTTTCCATCGACATCCTTGTCCAGCTGCTCAGAATTGTCCGTAACCGGGGACACGGCTATGATCATAGTTTTACACTCTCGAGAGGTTGTGACACTTTCACCACGAGACTTCATCAACCCATTCTGTCCTTGACCTTCTTGAAGTGAAAAGGAAAGGTGAAGATGAAGACGAGACCTTTGGGAAACAGTCCCCTGTTCCTCTGGGTAGACCCATACCAGGGGTTCATCAGCTGAAATCTGCCGGAATCAGGTTCCTAGAACTTACTTAGTCAAGGCAGAGCCATAATACCAAGTGGCTGCACTGGAAGCAATCTAAACTTGGAGTGACTTAAATCTCTTTGTTCCTGGGTGGCCGTTCACAAGTGCACGTACTCAGGTACCCGCAGAACTGGGCCTGGGCAGCCACTCAACTTTAACCACCAATAGAGCAAAACCAATTGCCACCCAGGTAGTTCATTAACTTAGTATAGTTTTTATCCTTTCGTACTACAATAAAACATTTTAGCATAGCAGTTCTAACTTCTACCTAGTGAATGGGTTCCTAAATCAACAGGAATAAAGGGTGATATACTAAACAGGTCTGCATAGCAATATAGTAGTACACCTATCATGTATACTACTGAAATAGTCTACAATGCATATATAATAAAATAGTAGGTCTTTCATGAAAGGGTGTGTGCACTTGCCTTTTGGAACTTGTCGTTGCTCACACACTCTTTTTCAACGTAGCTCATAGCTCTCCGTTCAATCTATACAATACAAACATATGGCAATAAGCAACAATACAACAATCAAAAGAACAAACATAACAACAAACATAGATAGAAATAAACATAACTAGGTTGGTGGTCTAATTTCAATACATGATTCCATATGCAAAAGAATCAATGCATTATGTTTGGGGTTTGCCATTTGGGTCAGGGGTTGGTCTGAAATCAAATTTGAATATTTCAAACTTGAATAGGTTGAAGGGTTGTTTCAAAGGTTCTAAAGATTGGTCTTGATCAAAGTGATCACACAAGAAAGTTGGTCAAGAGTTTTAAAACATTTTGAAATTATGGTTTACAAAACATTAACATTTAGATGGCCTTTGGCACACTTTCAATGTTTATGTTTCAAAAGGTGGTAGCTAGGTATGGCTTTAGTCTCTCTGGACAAAGACAACTATTTGAGGAAGTTTTCTAAAAGAAAACTAATTAAAAGGATTTATAGAAATTAAACTATATCAGAAATACTCCAATTTGAGTCTCTGATTAAGAAATCTTTTTAAAACTATCAAAAATTAATTATAACAGTGGGATCATGTCATGTATGTTCCAAGGTTTCCAGAAATATTTTATTTGCAAAATTTGGACTTATAGATTTAAAACTATGCCAAATTTACTCAAATGACTCATTTGAAATTTGAATAAATTTGGATTTGTTACATTGAAAACTAACAGTGCCAAAAGATTCTACAAGTCCAGAGCTTTTCAAAAAATATAAAGTTTGCTAAATTTGGCCAAATGGTTTAAAAGATATGAAGGTTTGAATTTGCAGGGACTTTTCTGCAAAATAGCCATTTAAAACAATTCGGGAATAAAATTCCAAAAAGGCTGGCTCGGCTGGGCTCGGCTTCGGCTCTGGCTCGGGCTCGGCTCGGCTCGGCTCGATCTGATCGGGACCGTTGAAGATAGATCGGACGGCTCTGGTGCTTGGGTTTACCACGTGACGGCAGTTGGTCACCGGAGGCGTGGAAGACAGCGGCGCAACCACGGGTGGTTGACGGTGACGGCGCTACAAGGGTTCCCCGGTTGCGCCGAGGGCTAGTATGGGCGCGGCGCGACGCGGCGAAGTGGAGGGTGTCCTCGACGACGTCTCCAGTGACTTGGCTCGACAACATCGAGCGGCGGGAGTGTCGGGGTCGCCGGCGAGCCCGGGTTGAGGACGCACGCGTCACCCCGGCTGCGAAAAAAAAATCAAACAAGATGTCAGGGAGATGCGTGAGGCCACGAGGAGAAGATGGTGAAGAAGGGGCGGCGCGGGGTCGTCCGTAGTCGCCGGAAACAACCTCGACACGGCGGCGGCAGGCGGAGCTCCGGCGAGGAAATTGGGCGGACCGGGCTCACGATTCGGAGGGGTAGGAGAGGGGAAATGAAGAGGAGGGAGTGGGCTTCCAAGGGGCGTGCTCGGGGAGGCGAGTGTGGCTTCACTCGTGCGCCATCAAGACGGGAGATCAATCGGGGAAAAACGGCCGTGGTGGTGGATCTTGAAGACGATGACGTCATCATTTTCTTTTTCTTTTTCTTTTATTTTCTGTTTTCTTTTATAACTTTTAAAATATAGCTCCATTTCAAGTCAAATAAATTTGTAAATATTTGTAAAATTCTAAATATTCAAAATAGACATTTAGAAACTAATTTTGTCAAAAACAAAAATTACCAAATACCCTTTTGGTCAAATTTGCCTTATATGATAACTCATTTTCAAATTAAAAATAATTTAAGATAAAACATTTTATAAAACAAGGATTGGAAAGGTGTTAAATCATTTTCACAAATAATTTAGGGTTTATAATATCCCCATATTATTTATTTGAAAACCAAATATCCAAGTGGAAAGTACAATTTGAAAATAATTTAAATATTTTATTTCCAAAACATTAAAGTTGAGATTTGAAGATAAAGGAATATTCAATTTAAAATATAACCTTGAAGATGTCCACAACAATCTTCTATAGAAACTTTTCTTGATTTTTGGAGACTTTATTTAATTATAAATAAAAGTTTTAAATTTTTGTGATTTTTACAACATTCCCAAAATTTGGGGTGTTACATATTTGTCGACTATTGGACCGACGACTAAGGCGTAGGTGCGCTTTGCCGGAACTCTATCCGGGTGATCGTTGCGATCCCATGTGATGGGTGTGTCGGACCAATCCAGATATTGGGGAACCGCAGGCACCGTAGCGTTGAGCTCTCTCCAAGCCGCCTTTTCTTTGCGTGAAAAATCTGTTGCCAAGTTGACGATGAGACTTTCGGCATGCTTAGGGAATTTGCTGCCCTTTTCTTTGGAGGCAGCATCATTGGACTCTGAAGCAGCTTCCTCCTTCTCTTTGTCGTCTTTCCTTGACTTGCGCTTGTTTCTTGACTTGCCGGCTTTGGGGTCCTTGGCGATGTCTCGATTAAAGTGACATTGCTGGAGCGTGTGGGAACTTGTTCCATCCGGCCTCAGATGATGGACACAAGGGTTATGCTTGATGTCGTCATACTTCACCGCTGGCGGCCGGGATGATTGGTTACTTGCCGGCTTCTTGCCTTGCCACTTGCCATTGCTTGAGCCACCTTTTCCAAAGGCGGCAGTGACTTCGTGAGAAGGGCCGGCTTGGTCTTCAATCTTCTTTTTCCCGGACTCGCGTCGGCGGTTTTCGGCATCCTCCCTGTTGTCATCATCAGCAACGGCATACTTGTTTGCACAAGCGAGTAAGCCTCCCAAAGTTTCCGACTCGTCGCTGTAGATCATGAAGCGAAAAGTCGTCCCCTTCCTCAGAGATTGCTTAAAAGCATGAATCGCCTGAGTTTCTGAGACGCCTTCGCAAGCATTCTTGATTTCACTCCATCGTGAGACGAACTCACGGCTAGACTCGTTTTTTTCTGCACGCACCGCTGTAAGTCAAAAATCGACTTTGGGCGCTTATATGTGCCCTGGAAGTATCAACTGTCCTTTCCGGCAAACCTTCAATCCACACGCTTCATGTCACCCCAGGTATCAACTGTCCTTTCCGGCAAACCTTCAATCCACATGCGAGCCGTCCTAGTTAACATCAGGGGAAAAATCGCACTGCGGAGTCGGCGCTGCCTTGATATATGTCGCAAGCACTGACGTAATCTGAGAGCCAGGTCTCAGGGTTAGCCGTACCACTATACTTCTCAACCATCTTTGTGACGTTCGACAAAGTGGGAGGTAGAATTTGCTCTCTGATTGTTCTGCTAAAGCACTTGGGGCCGAGGTATTGGGCGTCTCTAGCCGACTTCCTCTCCTTGATTAGGCTTCGAACATCATTGGCTGATGGCGGTTTAGCAACCGACTTTTCCTGTCTTGGTTCTTCCCAGTGACGGCTTTGGCTCGCCCGACTTGGGTTGCGCGGAGGGCTTGGAGTCCTTTGCCGTCGTGGAGGGGGTATGTACTTGGAAGGGTTATCTCCCTCTTTGCGCAGTGGAGGCAGCGGTGGAGGTGGCATCTGATCTCTATTATCCTCCCTTCGGGGTTGGTTTTCCCCTTCACGTCGTCGCTCCTGACGGGGTGGTGCCACCTTCTCCTTGCGAGGGTCCTCCTTTCGCTCGCGGCTCCGATGTCTTTTCCGACCAGCCTCCCGATGGCGAGAAGAGCCAGTCCGGGATTCCACACCTCTAGGCTGCTTGTCCTTCGGGTCCTTGCTGCCTTTGTTGTGGCTGCTTGAGCCGGCCGGGTCATCGTCTGGGTCTGCAGGGGTAGCAGCCATTGGTTTGTTGGCAGTCGACTTGCAAAGGCGAGAATCGTCAACAAGCCGTCCTATTTTGACTTGCGAATCATTTTGCTGCTGTTGTGCAACCTCTAGGAGATAAGCTGAATACTTAAGCCGGGCGTCACGATCCAACGACTTGTCGAACATGACTTCCTGGGCAGCCTCCATGTTTTTGGCCGGGGTATTGAAATAACACAGATTTGTCACCGGGTCACGTCGGTGGTGGTATTTCCTCCAGACTGAATCGACATGGTCTGCTTCCCACTTGCTGCGGAAATCCAACCTCTTATGCAGGTTCTTATCACGAGCCGGACGGAAAACATCGTCAGCCCCCTTTTCTCTCTGCTTTCGGATGAACTCCGTCTCCTTGTTTGTGAGCTCAACTTCACGCTCTACTATCTGGGCGGCTTGCTCCTCAAGTAGGGCGCGGCGCTTCTCAATGTCGTCCAGCGATGCGTTTGGAGGGAGTGGCGTTAACAGTTGCTTGTACCTTGCCATCTTTCTTTCGTGCTCCCTCTCCGCCGCCTCGCCGGTCGTGGCGTCAATGTCGTCTCCTCCAGCCGGCACTCTATCTGTCCCCTTCAATGGAGCCAGTGGCGGCACGAAATCCACCTTGATATTTCCGGCTTGAGGAGTTTTTTCTTCGCCATTGGCGGCTTTTGAGGTGTTGGGGTCGTCCTTAGGATCAGAGACGTTTCCCATCAAGACCTCGGCAGGGCGTCCTAAGCAGGATGCAACTTTCCGACTAAAATCATCGGATTCTCCTTCAGATTCGAGGTCCTGCTCCATATGGGCGGTGTCCCCTGATCCGGCTTCTGAATCCACCCCGGTCTGCAGTGCAGGGAGGATAGACTCAGGTTCAGTCATCAACTCGTGTGAGCCGGATTCTCCTACAACGCCGACGAAGTGGAAGTCCGGCACCGCCATGTTGGAACTTGTGTCATCTTCAGAGTCGTTGTCGTCAGCGTCGAAAGCCAGATCCAGATCGACGATCTCGTCAGAGTCCAGATCCGACTCCTCGTCGAGGTTGCTTGGGTGGGTGGTGGGCAAGCTCGAGGTGAAGCCGAGATCGTCCAAGGCCTGGGCGGTAAAGCCGACGAAGATGTCGAAACCGCCGATGGAGACCGTGGACCAGCCGGCGGGATCCTCCTTTGCCGGCGTCCAGAGGCCGTCGTCGAAGACATGGCCGGCTCCTGATTCGTCAAAGTAGCTCACCATGCCGACCGTGATGGTGTCGCCGACTCCGCCTGCAGCTCCTGGACAGATCGAAACCCCGGAGGTCTCCTGCCCCACGGTGGGCGCCAACTGTCGTGGTATTGTCGAATCTAGCCGCGGCAGGGGAGCCATCGAGCTAGGTAGAGAGAGGGGTTTTGGAGACGTGGGGTGTTCCGGCGACATAGAGAAGAGTTTACGCAGCTTCGGATCTCATGTCGGTGGCGAGATGCTACGTGCTGCTATAATTCACTATAAGGCAATATTGCCGAGTTACAGTGGATTGAGATTGAGAGCGTATGTGCCCTAAGGTGTCCCAGGGGCTGGCTTATAAAGGCGTCCAGACCCTAGGCTTACAGGAGGAAAACCTAACCGACTAAGTTCAGAGTCCTAATCTAATCCGGCTTGGGCCCTGCCTTGTGGGCTAAGTCTTCCGTAATGCAGGCCGACTTCTGGAACCTTCCCTTAGCCGGATGGGCCTCCTGTGCTTCAGCATACTGGGCCGCCCGGTTAAGCCGGATTCGGCTTACCACCACTTTGGGCCACCCTGGTCTGCTGGCTTTAGTCTCCTCTGCTAGGATACCTATTCGGCATAACCCCAACAGCGAGGTGGAAGACAACGATCGATGAAGCGACGAACGTGATGACATAAGGAGCATGGCCGCATCCCCGGTGCAGAGAAGCCGTCGTCGCTAGTTTTTTTATTGTTCTGTACAATAGACATCAGAAACATGTATTTATGATTAGTTCATGGCTTGTGAAGACACTAAGATGACAATTCTGAATTTTCTAACCATCACCATTTGTCATCCAAGATCACCGACATTGTCGAGGTAATGGAGCAACTCTCCATTGGAATGCATGTTTTGACCATTGACTATAGTGTGCGTTTGTACTAGAGTTGTCACCGACATGGCCTCACATCGCCAATGTAGACTAGTACAATTCCATTGGCGGTGGCGGCACATCGGAAATGGTTCAGCCTCCATTGCCGATGAGACCTCTACATCAGTGACAAGATTACAACAACATAGTCTACCCCCTTTGTGAAAGAAGGTTATGCCCCGTGTTTATAGGGTTGCTCTGTACTATTTTCCTGTGTGGAACACAATGTATGTTGTTTTATTAGACTTCTCTTCAGAGTGAAAACCCTTGATTTGGCCCGGTGTTTGGATCCAATGAAGGTCTACGTCGTGCATAGTTCGTTGTTATTGGACTACCTCTCCTGTTTTACCATATGGTGGTTGATATTGATGTTTGTTGCGGCTGTTTCGTTGATTGCTCTTTTTTCTTTCTAATACTTTGGGTGTGGCATATTCGATTTCTTGATTAGCTTTTGATGTAGAGTTCATGCAGAAACAGAGTGTAATTAATATCTTCATGATATTAATATATTTCTTGTATCGAAAATATATATTAGAGTTTCAGTGACTGATAATGATCGGAGACCTGTTCAAAGAAGGGTTTTTTTTTGGCTATATCGACACCATGTGCATTCAGAAGTCAGATCTATACGAATCGAAATGTACTGGAAAGAGTGTTGATACTACTCCCTCCGTCCCGGTTTATAGGGGCAGCACGAATCCCCAGATCGCTAATTTGACCAACTTAATATGAGTTATATATTACAAAAAATAAACCATTTGAAACTTTAGATGTTATATTTTCTAATGGTGTATTTTTTGTAATATATAACTCATATTAGGTTGGTCAAATTAGCGATCTAGGGACTCGTGCTGCCCCTATAAACTGGAACGGAGGGAGTAATCGAACTATTAAAGATCGGATCTCGTTCATTACAGTAACATGCATGACTAGCTAGGTAGGCAGCTAGCTATGGGATCCGGGACCTCGTTTCTGTAGATTGTTTTGGGGCTTTGTATGCATGCAGCTGGAGAATCGAACGCCAAGTCGGTCCTAGCCTGCTAGGTCAACTCGGACACGGTAGTAATTTTCTCCGATCGACGTCTCTCGTTGTTTGCGTCGCCATAACTATCCCGAGAAAACCTAGACCAACTACTCCTGTCTGTGTTTACTTGGTCAAAGTTTCTGGACCCGGCGACGCGGTAAACCGTACGTAGCTAGGTCGCCGCACCGACGTGTAACGGCGCCGCACAGCTAGCTGCAATTAATCAATTAAGTCAACACTCTGCCTCGTCGCTTACCGCAAGATTAACTGAGGTTACGGGTAGCAGCTGAGTTAGCTAGCTACAGCAAAGCTAAAACCCTGGTTAGCTTGCTCTTGCCCCAATATTAATTACACCGACGGAGAGAGCCTAGAGCACAGCTCATTTAGCCATTTGCACCAGTGTGGTGTAAAGTTAACTAATGCAGCTTTACATGCATTGATCCATCCATTCATTACCAAATCGATGTGCTAGATGTTACGCGAAAGAAAATTACTCCCAGCTGAAATGTACACATGACGTCTTAGAAACGGGCACCTTGAAAGTTTTGACCATTTCATCAAGAGTGTGCTGCTCACAATGTACAAAATTACTATGTTGTGAAAATATCATTTTCACCAATCAGATTCTAACGTTCGTGGGTCAGTTTTGTTTCTGTACTACCCCTAAAGGCGGGGCTCCACTATCATCAGGTAATGGGACACGGTTGAGAGATGGCCGGCATCCATGTGAAATGTATTATTGCGGGTTAAAGTTTGTGAAGATTGATTGACTGCAGTTTACGACTGATGTGAAACGTATTTACGAGCGAAAGTATTAATTACTCTAGTTTGCAACTCTTCATTACTTTTTTTTCTTCTCCATTTTATGTTCTGCGAGTGACGGTATTTTTTTTTGTTGGTCCAATGCTCTGTGCATCATTCATTCTGCTTGTTATGTTTTCATGTGGCGAGTCTGGTCAATAATGGCCACTATAGCTGCAAGGTCGGATTACAAGGCAATGCCAATAATGTCAAAGGATCATATTCCCGTGTGATCGCATCGACTAGATCGCTCGTATCCAGAGGGCTTCATGTTCATGTCCCGTGTTGGGATCGAGCATGAACTTTCTACGAAAGACAGGCTCTTTCATATCTACGAGACGGAAAGAGGAAAATTAATCGGTGTATGTCAGGAGAAGGGAATCTCATGCTAATTAATTGGGCCTTCTCTTCCACACTTGACCTTCATCATTTAACTACAAACTGGAGGGAAGAGAGAGATTTGCATGAGAATGAAATAGCTAGCACCTTGATCGATACAGTCAACGGTACCAGCACCCTGATTAGTAGAAAACTTCTCATCGAATAACCCACTCGATTCACAACCAAAGTGCTCGATCGCAGTAAGATATCCCACCCATGCACAACCTCCAGCACTATATATACCCCTCCAACCTTCCATTATCATCACCCAACTCGTCCCACTCCATCGAGCTCACTCACAATGGCTATTAGCACTAAGCTTGTTGCTCTTGGCTTTGTTGTCCTCGTGAGCATTGGGTTCACCGATGCTGCAAGGATGCTCGCTACCTCCTCCAGTGCCTCGGGTGGTGGAGGTGGTGGGGGAGGCGGTGGCGGTAGCGGTGGGCCTGGTGCGAGTGGATGGGGCAGCGGATCTGGATCAGGTGGAGGCTTAGGATATGGTGAAAGTGTTCAAGATTGGGGTAACAAGTGGAACTTCGCCACTGGAGCTGGTGGAGGAGGAGGAAGTGGTGGTGGAGGAGGATCAAATGGTGGATCCGGTTCTGGCTCTGGATCTGGTTATGGCTCCGGAAGCGGTGCGAGCGGCTCGGCAACAGCACCTAGTGGTAACGGATATGCCGAAGCCGATGGTAAGGGTGGGGGCGGTGGCGCGGGTGCTGGTGCAAATGGGTCTAGCGGATCCGGAGCTGGATCTGGCCTTGGAAAAGGAAATGGTGAGAGCGGTGTAGCAAAGGCACCGACTCCGGTTGCTGGTGGTGTCAGCTACTCTGATGCTGGCGGTAGTGGTAATGGTGGTGGTGGTGGGAACAATGGAAATGGAGGTGGTGACGGCAAAGGAGCTGGACAGGCAAGCAGCGATGACATTTCTGGAGGCAGCGCCAAAGGAGAAGGTAGCGGCAATGGTGGTGGCATAGCTAAAGGTGTAGCACACGGTCCAAGCATCGGAGTTGGGTCTGGTTCTGGCTCCGGGGCTGGACAGACCGGTAGCTTTGGGTCTTACGGTAAAGGCTATGCAACTGGAATTGGTGGTGGTATGGGCAGTGGCACCGGTGGGAGCAAAAACGGCGGGACTGGTAGTGGTGGAGGCAGCGGCTCCGGTTCCGGCGCCGGTGGATACCATTAAATTGTATTTTACAAACAGGCTAGACGGCCAGCCTACATGCATTTTTATTCTCTTCATTTTTCTATTCCACTTCGAATTTCACGCTATGGGGGATCTCTTGAACATCGATGCCAGAAGAACGGAGCATCATTTCTGGATTAGCATTTAGCTCCTAGACCGTTCTCTTGCATAGCCATGAGTATGCAACTCTGTAGTTTCTGAGAGCTATGTAATTTCCTTCATTGCTTTCTAATAAAATATTCCCTCCGTGTGAACATAAGATCGTTTCAGAACAGTGGCGGAATTTCTTTGCGAAGAGAGAACAACACATAACATTACATTAGACAGTGTGCGTCTCGTGGGACCTGAGACCTGAAATATAGATTAACGCATGCATGGATTATCTTAGCTACTTCTGCGCTTAGTATCAAGCATGTGTTTTCAAAATAACACCTACTCCCTCCGTTCCATATTAGGTGACTCCTAAATGGATGTATCTAGACATATTTTACGTCTAGATACATCTATTTGGAAATCATCTAATATGTAACGGAGGGAGTACGTATGTGTCCACGCTTGTGGTGGTATTTTTATAGTGTGTGACAAGAATGTTATTACAATAGTTAGCAAGGATCTGCGACACGCAGGTCGGAACCTCGCCGTTTAAAACACCACTTACACCACTCTTGCCAAGTTGCGCTAAAGCACGCGCTAGCCCGTTACTCACTCGTTCCACCTTACTAACTTCAATTCCGCTGTAGATCTTCAGTAGCTTCAGAATTTCATGGCAGCTGATCCATCACGAGGAGCTATCTTTGCCACCATCATGTATAGTTTTCACCAGGTGGAGACAATCCGACTCGATGATTGCAAGCCAATTTTGGAGATTAATAAGGTGCCTCAGGTCCTCGAGACATGCTAGTACCCCTGCCTCCTCAGCACTTGCACACCTAGGGACGAACTTCCACTCACATAATATTGCCGCACCTCAGTGATCCCGAATGATGACCCAAATTCCCGCATGTTTGCTGTGACGATGATCCCAGCCAGCGTCCAGATTCGCGTTGAACGAGCCTTCAACTAGTGCGCTCCAATATGAGGGCGCATTGGACAACATGGCTTATCTCACGGTCAGGAAAAGAGGTCGCTTTTCCTTTGCAATCGGTTGTCTTTAGTCGAGGTTCAGAGAAAGGTTCATGATAGGTACAAAGATAGGGTGCCGACGCTGCAATAGATGCTTTCCCATCCCCATGCACCACATTGTTACTGTGATGCCATGCCCGCCATAAGAGGAAGATGATTCTTGCCCTCATCTTTTCAGAGACGTTACAAATCAATTGGAGGAACTATTCATTCCCAGTTTTGTAGAAATCTTCTTCAGGAGGTAGTTTCCATGCTTGCCTTGCCTCCTCACGTAAACCTCTAGCCAGAGTACAACCCACCAGAGCATGATGCTCGTCCTCTTCCTCATGCCCACAGATAGAGCATGTCGGATTCATTCTCCGGATACACCGGTGCACATTTTTCAGCACAGCGAGAGTCAAGGTTGCAAATTTCCAAGCGAATACATGTAGGATTCACTGTCCGAATACACCGGTGCACATTTGTTTTTCATTTCAGTTAGTTTTTAGTTTCTGTTTTTTGTAGTTTTACTTTTGTTGCCAATTTTCTATTCTCTACTATCCCATCCTCAAAAATACAAAAAACATTTTTCTTTTTACCTTCATTCTCTTGGTGTTCCGCGCCTAGCTTTATAATTTGCAGAAGAGTGCTCAACTCTGACTTTTGAAGGAACACATTCTAAGGGAGAGAAATATTTTCATTGACAAGAGGTATGTCTTATGCATGACTCCCCTTTTTGAAGGTTGAAATGCCTATGCTAGTAGAAGTAATTGTTAATACTTCTAAGGGAGTATATCATATTTAGTGGAAAGCAAGTTTTGATGAATTGAGTAATATTTTTATTCACATAGTTAATTAATTTTGTAGTTCTTACTCTATTTTTTTAGTGAAACGAGTCCTGACTCTATTTTATTTTATAAACAAATAGAACAAGAGAAAGTCTCTCAAGTAATGACGTCGGTGTTGATGATAGTTGTTAAGAGCTTAAGAGGTACTCAACGCAATAACACTTAATTTTTTTGACTCGTATGTTGTCTCTGAAAAGAATTGTTTGAGAGAACATATGGTTAGCATTAAAGGTGACATATGCCAAAATTTGCCTTATTATATCACAAGTTTGATATTGCTTTACGCGTGTCCCACACCATTGTCGCACTCCATGAGAAGTTGACAACTCCGCTGGCCTATAAACGATCTACTCAGATTTATTCTCAGATTTCGGCTATGAGTTGATTAAATATCTATAGTAGAAATGTTATGATCGGAAATCCGTTTCGGGTCGCAAGCCTAGCTGGTAGTACTATCTGGACCGTCCAGGAAGACATGGGTAGGGCTGTCAAAAAAGTTCGGGCTCGACAAACTGTTTGAGTTCGGCTTGTTAAAAGCTTGATTCGAGCTCGGCTCGAAGTCTTAACAAGCCAAACTCAAGCCTAACGTGTAGCTCGCGAGCCATTCGAGCTCGAGCTCGAACAGTTCGGCAAAGCTCGGTCAAAAACATGCGATGGAGCACGCATCGCTAAACTATGCGCATTTTGTAGGAACATAGGCTAAATCTAGGCTATGCAGCTTGTCTTTTGCGACGTCCAAAACTAGTCCATGTCCATGTAGCCAAGTGCTACACCAACGACACGATAGATCAGGTCCACCACATGAACAAAAAAAGAGAAAAAAGAATGCCTGATCGCAGTTTACTTTTTTTCCTTGCTATATTTAGCTATATGTAGGACTGTCAAAAAAGTTCGGGCTCGACAAATTGTTTGAGTTCGGCTTGTTAAAAGCTCGATTCGAGCTCGGCTCGAAGTCTTAACAAGCCAAACTCAAGCCTAACGTGTAGCTCGAAGGTCAACCTGGGCTCGCTCGAGCTCGGCTCGAACTTCTACCAAGCTCAAGCCGAGCCCGCCTATGTTCGCTCGAGTTCGGCTCGTTGACAGGCCTAGACATGGGGATGCGAGCCCTGTCAGCATTGGCAGCGTCGGTGAATTATAGAAAATCCAGTATAGCGAGTTGAGGAGGTACAGGGGAGCGCGTACGTAGACAATAAATGTGCGACCTGATGCATTGCCGGAACGAGAAAAGAGCACATTTTCGGGGCCGCTGGTACAGATTTCCCGCGCCGTCGCGTTACGTCTTACGGCCGTCTCCTCATGAGGGAGCTCGAACCTTTTTTTGTACTAGTTAGTGTGCACGTGCACGCACTTCTTTGAGATAACTCCACAAATATTATTTTTATTGTTAGAGTCTTGATGTCCCTATATTTAATACTTGTATATATTTAAATTTCTTTCTAGATTGCAAAGGCTCGTCTCGAGATATTCAAACTTCTTTGTGATGGTGTTGCTAGCTAGAGCTATTACCGCACTGACACTTATCGAAGTTACACTCTAGCACAAATCCTTGCATCCATGCAAGGCCGGCAAATGCACCAGCTAGCCACGGTAGTTCTAACGTGTTTGCATGAAACTACTGTAGGTCACTGTAGGTGAGGCGAAAAATGCTAACTACCACGTTATGCGACCGATAATATTTCATGAACCATGTTATCCAAAACAAGCACCCGATGAAATTGACACGAGTACAAACTATAATTTCTAAATATTTGTACATACTTGTGCTAATTTCTAAATTCATTTCAAAATCATTTTGAATCTTTTACCAGAAATAAGGATTTATCCTGTGGAACTCTAGCAGGGGCCTTATAGTGTAGAGGCCCATAGTACAATGTTTATAAGAACTTGTCAGTATATAATATCCACAGTCAAGAAATCAGGATTCTTGGCACACGGATTCTGCAATTAAGAGAAAGTTGGTCCATGATTTCGGCGCGGAAAATTATTATATTTATCGACAAAGAACCTCATACAGCAAGGTTCTTCCATAAATCCTTAGGCATTTCATAACTAACCATAACAAGGTGGGTGTTACTCTTGCATCGTACAAAATAAACAGGCTTTCAATATATATGGTGAAAAAGTTATATAAAATTAGTATCATCAGTTATAGGACAAAACTGGATCAGTTATAAAATTAGTATATTCAAATAGCTTAATTGATGACATACAGTCCTAAAAGAATCAGGAAAAAATGTAATTGCACCCACCACACATAATGTTAGTAATTATAAGACTATCTAGCAAGTGTGCACGACGCCACAAAAAACATCTACAATCATGGGTAAGCACCATATATAAAATGTACACAAAACTTGCACAGAAAAAGGCTTCCGTTTGATGATCTTCTCTATTTTATTGAGTACACTGCCATCACTTCAATGTAATTGCCCTCAGACAGTAGATTGACTTATTTACAAGCACCGGAGCGTGCTTGGTTCCGTTGACTTACTCTGCAATTTAAGGTAGGTAGTAGGCAACTGAAAGCCACTAACAGATACATCTCGATTGGCTTACCATGCTTAAAGAGTAAAATAAAAGGTAAATAGTTGACTTTCCTAGCTCTCAAACAATACTTCAGCTCAAAACTAAATATGGTTATCATCTTTCAGTTCAAGGGGTATATGCACTTGAAACAATTAACAATATGGAACATTAACCTGATGAGGGGAGTGTTAAGTGGAATCTTTCTAACAATCCGGACAGATGAAGAAAAAAATTGGACATTGAATTACTTTTACTATGTACTGAAGAGAACATTCACGCGATGCATATTATATTTTTCGGTTTGCTACTAACTGAACATATCATTTTGTAGATTACTTAACATTATCGGCACTTTATTGGAAGTATGGCAGTATTGCATTCGAGACAATGTAAAGAAGTGCCTCATGTAGCAAGTCCATAAGTCTCTAAAACTCATTAGTAGGCAAGTTAATGCATTGAGTAAAATGTACCCTGCTTACTTCATGTGTTACCCTGCTTGCTTCATGTGTTACGTCCATCGGCTCACATTGATCCATCCGATTACTGTCTGAGAACATTAAAGAAGCAACAAGGGATTCAAATTAAAAGTTGGACATATTTTGATGAATGAAAAAGAGGGAACTACTTTTGCACTGAATTTTCAGTGGTCATTCTAGTATCCCACACATGCATATCGGGTGCCAGCGTTTCAGGATCACATGATCATATTAAAGATGAAAACAATAACAAATGGTACAAACAGAAGTAGCTTCTTCAATACACGGTTAAAATGAGAATCTGCTTCATCGAAAAAACAAAACAATGAACATAGGATGAATTAATATCGAATAGTAGACAGCGGCTCATGAAAACTACTCTGCTCACTGCAGAAATTGTACTACAAACCTACAATACTTGTTAAACAATACTGCAAGTGCGCAACCTTGTTCCGAAGAGCAAAAATGTACGACTGTTTCAAGTAACTCAAGATAGCATGAAGTTCCCAGACCTAAAAAGCCCAACTAAACTGGATAGGATTGGCAGAATTATGTTGTGTTCAAAAAAAAAGATTGCTTATGAAGAGGGACTTATGCCAATTTTTAATAGAAGAATTATACAACATCACCGAAATTACAAGCAAAAGCATTCGAATGCAGATGGGTTGGAAGGCATCATCTCCTTCCAACCACTAGGCTATGTTGTGTTGACAACCCTAGACTACTGCCAATGGCTGAAAAATCCCTAGACTACTTGTCCCCGGTTTCTTCTTGAGCGATGCGCTCTCAAAAAGTTCTGCTCGCCTCTCTCCAGTACTTTAAATTTTTAGAGATGCACAACACAGGTGTAACAATGTGTTTCCAATTAAAAGTTCTGCTGGCCTCCCGCCTCTCTGCAGTTCATACATAGTAAGACATACACATAATCTTTGGCACAGCAGGGACAAACCTTGTGTTGTTCTACAAACTTCAGAATATTATTATCAGATTTATGATACACACGTTGTAGCAACATAAGATGGTTGTAGATCGTTCCATTATGTAGGGAAAAAGCCACAAGTTTCAATACCCTAAACAATAGTAAAAACTATATTCATGTCAATGATTTGGCCTCTCAAATACAAATAATCCAGCTGAAAATAAGTTCAGACCCAAACTTCGACCAAGAACTAAAGCAAACAGCACATCAAGCAATGATACTCATACTCTTATAAACCAATTGATAAAGCCCTTATTAAACAATTTATCAAGAACTGGTTTAAGCATTTGATAAATCCCTCATTAAAAAATTGACCTACCAGGTGAAGACTTATAATTATCCAAAGACTGTTGCTAATATACATACTGCAACCTCCTGTAATTAAACTTATGTATCACAGATAATATAGAGATCGGAGAAGAGAGAATAGAGAGTTAATACGTGGATGAACATCTTCAGTTCCGTGCTGGAGCAGAGGGTCGAAAAAGGGGCAGGCTTAAGAGGCAGACGGAATTGCGGCGCCGCTGTCCCAGCAAGCACGATCGCCATTCTCATCTAGTTCTTCTCTACCTCCAGCACCCTCCTGCCCGCCCAACACCGACGCCACCCAGCCCCATCTCAACACCGGGTGCTGCCCCGCCCGAACCTCCCCTCCCACCACTAAGCTCCCCATCCATCTCAATCCTCACCACCAATCTCCTCTCTCCCCGAGGAATTGAAGATGAGCAAAAGCACTGCCATGGTTCAAACACCCACCCACGCCGCCTTCGTGTGTTTACCCGTGAGGCACATCCGACAGGACGTCCATACCCAGTGCGACTTCGACATGCTTGCCCCTTCCACCCCGCTCTCTCAAGATGCAGCGGCACAGCGTGTGTCTCCCCCTCGGTTGCCTCCGACGAAGGCGGCGATGTGCGTCACATCCTCTGATCTCTCAAATGGGTGGCGAGAAAGGGGGTCACGGGAGAAGAGGAGGGTGCATTTTCTGGGCATGATTTCAGGAATCAGATCGGGGTCCTCGTGGTTTCGTGGGGGACGCAGAGCGAGCAATTTGGCAGAGTTTTCGTCCGCCAGGCGGAACAACGAAATCACGTTCGTTGATTGCAGTGGAAGACCACCGATGCAATATGGATTGTTCGTGTGATTGATTTGATTGGATCGGAGGCTCCTGGTGCAACAGTTCGTGTGGATGTAGGAAAACTCAAGTTCGCTCTTTTATAAGTAGTGTAGTGATATGTCTCAAACGTATCTATAATTTTTGAGTGATCCATGCTAGTTTTGTGATGTTGTCACATGTTTTTAATATCATATTACATAATTTTTATGCATTTTGTCGGACTAACCTATTGACAAGATGTCCATTGCCAGTTCCCTGTTTTTGTGCTGTTTTTGTTGCAGCAAGTTACTTCTGGAAATATTCTCGGAATTGGACGACAATTTACGGAGATTTTTTATTGAAGAAATGAGGAAGGGAGCCAGAAGGGTGACTCCAGGGGACCCACACAGGCCAGGGCGGCCCCCCTGCCGCGGCCTAGGGCCCACCCGCGGGTGGGACCCGCCCCTGCCCTGTGGGGCACCCCTCGGCCGCCTCCGACGCCTATAAAATCACATCCGACGCAAAAACCCTAACCCTCGAAGGATTTTCCCAAATACGCAACAGAGCTCCGCCGCCATCGCCGACCGTCAAGATGTAGGGCCAGGGCAGGGTTTTGTCCACAACGAATTGGATTCGGCATCATCGGGATCAAAACATTTATACCTAGGCGAGGTGGAAGACAACGATCGATGAAGCGACGAACGTGATGACATAAGGAGCATGGCCGCATCCCCGGTGCAGAGAAGCCGTCGTCGCTAGTTTTTTTATTGTTCCTTACAATAGACATCAGAAACATGTATTTCTGATTAGTTCATGGCTTTTGAAGACACTAAGATGACAATTCTGAATTTTCTAACCATCACCATTTGTCATCCAAGATTACCGACATTGTCGAGGTAATGGAGCAACTCTCCATTGGAATGCATGTTTTCACCATTGACTATAGTGTGCCTTTGTACTAGTGTTGTCACCGACGTGGCCTCACATCGCCAATGCAGACTAGTACAATTCCATTGGCGGTGGCGGCACATCAGAAATGGTTCAGCCTCCATTGCCGATGAGACCTCTACATCAGTGACAAGATTACAACAACATAGTCTACCCCCTTTGTGAAAGAAGGTTATGCCCCGTGTTTATAGGGTCGCTCTGTACTATTTTCCTGTGTGGAACACAATGTATGTTGTTTTATCAGACTTCTCTTCAGAGTGAAAATCCTTGATTTGGCCCGGTGTTTGGATCCAATGAAGGTCTACGTCGTGCATAGTTCGTTGTTATTGGACTACCTCTTCTGTTTTACCATATGGTGGTTGATGTTAATGTTTGTTGCGGCTGTTTCGTTGATTGCTCTTTTTTCTTTCTAATACTTTGGGTGTGGCATATTCGATTTCTTGATTAGCTTTTGATGTAGAGTTCATGCAGAAACAGAGTGTAATTAATATCTTCATGATATTAATATATTTCTTGTATCGAAAATATATATTAGAGTTTCAGTGATTGATAATGATCGGAGACCTGTTCAAAGAAGGGTTTTTTTTGTGCTATATCGACACCATGTGCATTCAGAAGTCAGATCTATACGAATCGAAATGTACTGGAAAGAGTGTTGATACTAATCGAACTATTAAAGATCGGATCTCGTTCAATTACAGTAACATGCATGACTAGCTAGGTAGGCAGCTAGCTATGGGATCCGGGACCTCGTTTCTGTAGATTGTTTTGGGGCTTTGTATGCATGCAGCTGGAGAATCGAACGCCAAGTCGGTCCTAGCCTGCTAGGTCAACTCGGACACGGTAGTAATTTTCTCCGATCGACGTCTCTCGTTGTTTGCGTCGCCATAACTATCCCGAGAAAACCTAGACCAACTACTCCTGTCTGTGTTTACTTGGTCAAAGTTTCTGGACCCGGCGACGCGGTAAACCGTAGCTAGGTCGCCGCACCGACGTGTAACGGCGCCGCACAGCTAGCTGCAATTAATCAATTAAGTCAACACTCTGCCTCGTCGCTTACCGCAAGATTACCTGAGGTTACGCGTAGCAGCTGAGTTAGCTAGCTACAGCAAAGCTAAAACCCTGGTTAGCTTGCTCTTGCCCCAATCTTAATTACACCGACGGAGAGAGCCTAGAGCACAGCTCATTTAGCCATTTGCACCAGTGTGGAATAAAGTTAACTAATGCAGCTTTACATGCATTGATCCATCCATTCATTACCAAATCGATGTGCTAGATGTTACGCGAAAGAAAATTACTCCCAGCTGAAATGTACACATGACGTCTTAGAAACGGGCACCTTGAAAGTTTTGACCATTTCATCAAGAGTGTGCTGCTCACAATGTACAAAATTACTATGTTGTGAAAATATCATTTTCACCAATCAGATTCTAACGTTCGTGGGTCAGTTTTGTTTCTGTACTACCCCTAAAGGCGGGGCTCCACTATCATCAGGTAATGGGACACGGTTGAGAGATGGCCGGCATCCATGTGAAATGTATTATTGCGGGTTAAAGTTTGTGAAGATTGATTGACTGCAGTTTACGACTGATGTGAAACGTATTTACGAGCGAAAGTATTAATTACTCTAGTTTGCAACTCTTCATTACTTTTTTTTCTTCTCCATTTTATGTTCTGCGAGTGACGGTATTTTTTTTTTGTTCTCATACCTATGGTTAAAGAGTCCAATGCTCTGTGCATCATTCATTCTGCTTGTTATGTTTTCATGTGGCGAGTCTGGTCAATAATGGCCACTATAGCTGCAAGGTCAGATGACAAGGCAATGCCAATAATGTCAAAGGATCATATTCCCGTGTGATCGCATCGACTAGATCGCTCGTATCTAGAGGGCTTCATGTTCATGTCCCGTGTTGGGATCGAGCATGAACTTTCTATGAAAGACAGGCTCTTTCATATCTACGAGACGGAAAGAGAAAATTAATCGGTGTATGTCAGGAGAAGGGAATCTCCTGTTAATTAATTGGGCCTTCTCTCTTCCACACTTGACCTTCATCATTTAACTACAAACTAGAGGGAAGAGAGAGATTTGCATGAGAATGAAATAGCTAGCGCCTTGATCGATACAGTCGACGGTACCAGCACCCTGATTAGTAGAAAACTTCTCATCGAATAACCCACTCGATTCACAACCAAAGTGCCCGATCGCAGTAAGATATCCCACCCATGCACAACCTCCAGCACTATATATACCCCTCCAACCTTCCATTATCATCACCCAACTCGTCGCACTCCACCGAGCTCACTCACAATGGCTATTAGCACTAAGCTTGTTGCTCTTGGCTTTGTTGTCCTCGTGAGCATTGGGTTCACCGATGCTGCAAGGATGCTCGCTACCTCCTCCAGTGCCTCGGGTGGTGGAGGTGGTGGGGGAGGCGGTGGCGGTAGCGGTGGGCCTGGTGCGAGTGGATGGGGCAGCGGATCTGGATCAGGTGGAGGCTTAGGATATGGTGAAAGTGTTCAAGATTGGGGTAACAAGTGGAACTTCGCCACTGGAGCTGGTGGAGGAGGAGGAAGTGGTGGTGGAGGAGGATCAAATGGTGGATCCGGTTCTGGCTCTGGATCTGGTTATGGCTCCGGAAGCGGTGCGAGCGGCTCGGCAACAGCACCTAGTGGTAACGGATATGCCGAAGCCGATGGTAAGGGTGGGGGCGGTGGCGCGGGTGCTGGTGCAAATGGGTCTAGCGGATCCGGAGCTGGATCTGGCCTTGGAAAAGGAAATGGTGAGAGCGGTGTAGCAAAGGCACCGACTCCGGTTGCTGGTGGTGTCAGCTACTCTGATGCTGGCGGTAGTGGTAATGGTGGTGGTGGTGGGAACAATGGAAATGGAGGTGGTGACGGCAAAGGAGCTGGACAGGCAAGCAGCGATGACATTTCTGGAGGCAACGCCAAAGGAGAAGGTAGCGGCAATGGTGGTGGCATAGCTAAAGGTGTAGCACACGGTCCAAGCATCGGAGTTGGGTCTGGTTCTGGCTCCGGGGCTGGACAGACCGGTAGCTTTGGGTCTTACGGTAAAGGCTATGCAACTGGAATTGGTGGTGGTATGGGCAGTGGCACCGGTGGGAGCAAAAACGGCGGGACTGGTAGTGGTGGAGGCAGCGGCTCCGGTTCCGGCGCCGGTGGATACCATTAAATTGTATTTTACAAATAGGCTAGACGGCCAGCCTACATGCATTTTTATTCTCGTCATTTTTCTATTCCACTTCGAATTTCACGCTATGGGGGATCTCTTGAACATCGATGCCAGAAGAACGGAGCATCATTTCTGGATTAGCATTTAGCTCATAGACCGTTCTCTTGCATAGCCATGAGTATGCAACTCTGTAGTTTCTGAGAGCTATGTAATTTCCTTCATTGCTTTCTAATAAAATATTCCCTCCGTGTGAACATAAGATCGTTTCAGAACAGTGGCGGAATTTCTTTGCGAAGACAGAACAACACATAACATTGCATTAGACAGTGTGTGTCTCGTGGGACCTGAGACCTGACATATAGAATAACGCATGCATGGATTATCTTAGCTACTTCCGCTTAGTATCGAGCATGTGTTTTCAAAATAACACCTACTCCCTCCGTTCCATATTAGGTGACTCCTAAATGGATGTATCTAGACATATTTTACATCTAGATACATCCATTTGGAAATCATCTAATATGTAACGGAGGGAGTAGGTATGTGTCCACGCTTTTGGTGGTATTTTTATAGTGTGTGCGAGGGAACCGTGAGCTTTATTACTTAGACAAGAATGTTATTACAATGGTTAGCAAGGATCTACGACACGCAGGTCGGAACCTCGCCGTTTAAAACACCACTTACACCACTCTTGCCAAGTTGCGCTAAAGCATGCGCTAGCCCGTTGCTCACTCTCGTTCCACCTTACTAACTTCAATCCTGCCGTAGATCTTCAGTAGCTTCAGAATTTCATGGTAGCTGATCCATCACGAGGAGCTATCTTTGCCACCATCATGTATAGTTTTCACCAGGTGGAGACAATCCGACTCGATGATTGCAAGCCAACTTTGGAGATTAATAAGGTGCCTCAGGCCCTCGAGACATGCTAGTACCCCTGCCTCCTCAGCACTTGCACACCTAGGGACGAACTTCCAGTCACATAATATTGCCGCACCTCGGTGATCCCGAATGATGACCCAAATTCCCGCATGTTTGCTGTGACGATGATCCCAGCCAGCGTCCACATTCGCGTTGAACGAGCCTTCAACTAGTGCGCTCCAATATGAGGGCGCATTCTGGAAAACATGGCTTATCTCACGGTCAGGAAAAGAGGCCGCTTTTCCTTTGCAATCGGTTGTCTCTAGTCGAAGTTCAGAGAAAGATTCATGATAGGTACAAAGATAGGGTGCCGACGCTGCAATAGATGCTTTCCCATCCCCATGCACCACATTGTTACTGTGATGCCATGCCCGCCATAAGAGGAAGATGATTCTTGCTCTCATCTTTTCAGAGATGTTACAAATCAATTGGAGGAACTATTCATTCCCAGTTTTGCAGAAATCTTCTTTAGGAGGTAGTTTCCATGCTTGCCTTGCCTCCTCACGTAAACCTCTAGCCAGAGTACAACCCACCAGAGCATGATGCTCTTCCTCTTCCTCATGCCCACAGATACAGCATGTCGGATTCATTCTCCGGATACACCGGTGCACATTTTTTAGCACAGCGAGAGTCAAGGTTGCAACTTTCCAAGCGAATACATGTAGGATTCACTATCCGAATACACCGGTGCACATTTGTTTTTCATTTCAGTTTGTTTTTAGTTTCTGTTTTTTGTAGTTTTAATTTTGTTGCCAATTTTCTATTCTCTACTATCCCATCCTCAAAAATACAAAAACATTTTTCTTTTTACCTTCATTCTCTTGGTGTTCCCCGTCCTAGTTTTATAATTTGCAGAAGAGTGGTCAACTCTGACTTTTGAAGGAACACATTCTAAGGGAGAGAAATATTTTCATTGACAAGAGGTATGTCTTATGACTCCCCTTTTTGAAGGTTGAAATGCCTATGCTAGTAGAAGTAATTGTTAATACTTCTAAGGGAGTATATCATATTTAGTGGAAAGCAAGTTTTGATGAATTGAGTAATATTTTTATTCACATAGTTAATTAATTTTGTAGTTCTTACTCTATTTTTTTAGTGAAACGAGTCCTGACTCTATTTTATTTTATAAACAAATAGAACAAGAGAAAGTCTCTCAAGTAATGACTTCGGTGTTGATGATAGTTGTTAAGAGCTTAAGAGGTACTCATCGCAATAACACTTAATATTTTTTGACTCGTATGTTGTATCTGAAAAGAATTGTTTGAGAGAACATATGCTTAGCATTAAAGGTGACATATGCCAAAATTTGCCTTATTAAATCACAAGTTTGATATTGCTTTACGCGTGTCCCACACCATTGTCGCACTCCATGAGAAGTTGACAACTCCGCTGGCCTATAAATGATCTACTCAGATTTATTCTCAGATTTCGGCTATGAGTTGATTAAATATCTATAGTAGAAATGTTATGATCGGAAATCCGTTTCGGGTCGCAAGCCTAGCTGGTAGTACTATCTGGACCGTCCAGGAAGACATGGGGATGCGAGCCCTGTCAGCATTGGCAGCGTCGGTGAATTATAGAAAATCCAGTATAGCGAGTTGAGGAGGTACAGGGGAGCGCGTACGTAGACAATAAATGTGCGACCTGATGCATTGCCGGAACGAGAAAAGAGCACATTTTCGGGGCCGCTGGTACAGATTTCCCGCGCCGTCGCGTTACGTCTTACGGCCGTCTCCTCATGAGGGAGCTCGAACCTTTTTTTGTACTAGTTAGTGTGCACGTGCACGCACTTCTTTGAGATAACTCCACAAATATTATTTTTATTGTTAGAGTCTTGATGTCCCTATATTTAATACTTGTATATATTTAAATTTCTTTCTAGATTGCAATGGCTCGTCTTGAGATATTCAAACTTCTTTCCGAAGGTGTTGCCAGATAGAACGATTACCACAGTGACACTTATCGAAGTTACACTAATGCAAAAATCCTTCCACCCATGCAAGGGCGGCAAACGCACCAGCTAGCCACAGTCATTCTAACGTGTCATGAAACTACTGTAGGTCACTGTAGGTGAGGCGAAAAATGCTAACTACCACGTTATGCGACCGATAATATTTCATGAACCATGTTATCCAAAACAAGCACCCGATGAAATTGACACGAGTACAAACTATAATTTCTAAATATTTGTACATACTTGTGCTAATTTCTAAATTCATTTCAAAATCATTTTGAATCTTTTACCAGAAATAAGGATTTATCCTGTGGAACTCTAGCAGGGGCCTTGCAGTGTAGAGGCCCATAGTACAATGTTTATAAGAACTTGTCAGTATATAATATCCACAGTCAAGAAATCAGGATTCTTGGCACACAGATTCTGCAATTAAGAGAAAGTTGGTCCATGATTTCGGCGCGGAAAATTATTATATTTATCGACAAAGAACCTCATACAGCAAGGTTCTTCCATAAATCCTTAGGCATTTCATAACTAACCATAACAAGGTGGGTGTTACTCTTGCATCGTACAAAATAAACAGGCTTTCAATATATATGGTGAAAAAGTTATATAAAATTAGTATCATCAGTTATAGGACAAAACTGGATCAGTTATAAAATTAGTATATTCAAATAGCTTAATTGATGACATACAGTCCTAAAAGAATCAGGAAAAAATGTAATTGCACCCACCACACATAATGTCAGTAATTATAAGACTATCTAGCGAGTGTGCACGACGCCACAAAAAACATCTACAATCATGGGTAAGCACCATATATAAAATGTACACAAAACTTGCACAGAAAAATGCTTCTGTTTGATGATCTTCTCTATTTTATTGAGTACACTGCCATCACTTCAATGTAATTGCCCTCAGACAGTAGATTGACTTATTTACAAGCACCGGAGCGTGCTTGGTTCCGTTGACTTACTCTGCAATTTAAGGTAGATAGTAGGCAACAGAAAGCCACTAACAGATACATCTCGATTGGCTTACCATGCTTACAGAGTAAAATAAAAGGTAAATAGTTGACTTTCCTAGCTCTCAAACAATACTTCAGCTCAAAACTAAATATGGTTATCATCTTTCAGTTCAAGGGGTATATGCACTTGAAACAATTAACAATATGGAACATTAACCTGATGAGGGGAGTGTTAAGTGGAATCTTTCTAACAATCCGGACAGATGAAGAAAAAAATTGGACATTGAATTACTTTTACTATGTACTGAAGAGAACATTCACGCGATGCATATTATATTTTTTGGTTTGCTACTAACTGAATATATCATTTTGTAGATTACTTAACATTATCGACACTTTATTGGAAGTATGGCAGTATTGCATTCGAGACAATGTAAAGAAGTGCCTCATGTAGCAAGTCCATAAGTCTCTAAAACTCATTAGTAGGCAAGTTAATGCATTGAGTAAAATGTACCCTGCTTACTTCATGTGTTACCCTGCTTGCTTCATGTGTTACGTCCATCGGCTCACATTGATCCATCCGATTACTGTCTGAGAACATTAAAGAAGCAACAAGGGATTCAAATTAAAAGTTGGACATATTTTGATGAATGAAAAAGAGGAACTACTTTTGCACTGAATTTTCAGTGGTCATTCTAGTATCCCACACATGCATATCGGGTGCCAGCGTTTCAGGATCACATGATCATATTAAAGATGAAAACAATAACAAATGGTACAAACAGAAGTAGCTTCTTCAATACCCGGTTAAAATGAGAATCTGCTTCATCGAAAAAACAAAACACTGAACATAGGATGAATTAATATCGAATAGTAGACAGCGGCTCATGAAAACTACTCTGCTCACTGCAGAAATTGTACTACAAACCTACAATACTTGTCAAACACTACTGCAAGTGCGCAACCTTGTTCCGAAGAGGAAAAATGTACGATCCTGAACCGTTTCAAGTAACTCAAAATAGCATGAAGTTCCCAGACCTAAAAATAGCATGAAGTTCCCAGACCTAAAAATAGCATGAAGTTCCCTGACCTAAAAATCCCAGCTAAACTGGATAGGATGGGCAGAATTATGTTGTGTTAAAAAAAATGATTGCTCATGAGGAGGGACTCATGGCAGTTTTTGATAGAAGAATGGTGCAACATCACCGAAATTGCGAGCAAGAGCACTCGAACCCGGGTGGGCTGGAAGGCATCATCCCCTTCCAACCACTAGGCATTGTTGTGTTCACAACCCTAGACTACTGCCAATGGCTGAACAATCCCTAGACTACTTGTCCCCGGTTTCTTCTTGAGCGATGCGCTCTCAAAAAGTTCTGCTCGCCTCTCTCCAGTACTTTAAATTTTTAGAGATGCACAACACAGGTGTAACAATGTGTTTCCAATTAAAAGTTCTGCTGGCCTCCCGCCTCTCTGCAGTTCATACATAGTAAGACATACACATAATCTTTGGCACAGCAGGGACAAACCTTGTGTTGTTCTACAAACTTCAGAATATTATTATCAGATTTATGATACACACGTTGTAGCAACATAAGATGGTTGTAGATCGTTCCATTATGTAGGGAAAAAGCCACAAGTTTCAATACCCTAAACAATAGTAAAAACTATATTCATGTCAATGATTTGGCCTCTCAAATACAAATAATCCAGCTGAAAATAAGTTCAGACCCAGACTTCGACCAAGAACTGAAACAAACATCACATCAAGCAATGATACTCATACTCTTATAAACCAATTGATAAAGCCCTTATTAAACAATTTATCAAGAACTGGTTTAAGCATTTGATAAATCCCTCATTAAAAAATTGACCTACCAGGTGAAGACTTATAATTATCCAAAGACTGTTGCTAATATACATACTGCAACCTCCTGTAATTAAACTTATGTATCACAGATAATATAGAGATCGGAGAAGAGAGAATAGAGAGTTAATACGTGGATGAACATCTTCAGTTCCGTGCTGGAGCAGAGGGTCGAAACAGGGGCAGGCTTAAGAGGCGGACGGAATGGCGACGCCGCCGTCCCAGCAAGCATGATCGGCATTCTCATGTAGTTCTTCTCTACCTCCAGCACCCTCCTGCCCTCCCAACACCGACGCCACCCAGCCCCATCTCAACACCGGGTGCTGTCCCGCCCGAACCTCCCCTCCCACCACTAAGCTCCCCATCCATCTCAATCCTCACCACCAATCTCCTCTCTCCCCGAGGAATTGAAGATGAGCAAAAGCACCGCCATGGTTCAAACACCCACCCACGCCGCCTTCGTGTGTTTACCCGCGAGGCACATCCGACTGGACGTCCATACCCAGTGCGACTTCGACATGCTTGCCCCTTCCACCCCGCTCTCTCAAGATGCAGCGGCACAGCGTGTGTCTCCCCCTTGGTTGCCTCCGACAAAGGCGGTGATGTGCATCACATCCTCTGATCTCTCAAATGGGTGGCGAGAAAGGGGGTCACGGGAGAAGAGGAGGGTGCGTTTTCTGGGCGTGATTTCAGGAATCAGATCGGGGCCTCGTGGAATCGTGGGCTCGTGGCGATTCATGGTGGATGTGGAGCTAGCAATTTTTGGCAGAATTTTCGTCCACCTGGCGGAACAACAAAATCTCATTCGTTGATTGCAGTGGAAGACCACCGATGCAATATGGACTATTCGATGGGATTGATTTGATTGGATCGGAGGCTCCTGGTAACCCTGTGTGCAAAAATTGATGTGGACGTAGGAAAACTCAAGTTTGCTCTTTTATAAGTACTGTAGTGATACGTCTCAAACGTATCTATAATTTTTGAGTGATCCATGCTAGTTTTGTGATGTTGTCACATGTTTTTAATATCATATAGCATCATTTTTATGCATTTTGTCGGACTAACCTATTGACAAGATGCCCAGTGCCAGTTCCCTGTTTTTGTGCTGTTTTTGTTGCAGCAAGTTACTTCTGGAAATATTCTCGGAATTGGACGAAAATTTGCGGAGATTTTTTATTGAAGAAATGAGGAAGGGAGCCAAAAGGGCGACTCTAGGGGACCCACACAGGCCAGGGGCAGCCCCCTGCCGCGGCCTAGGGCCCACCCATGGGTGGGACCCGCCCCTGCCATGTGGGGCACCCCTCGGTCGCCTCCGACGCCTATAAAATCACATCCGACGCAAAAACCCTAACCCCCGAAGTATTTTCCCAAATACGCAACAGAGCTCCGCCGCCATCGCCGACAAGTTTCAGGGGTTCAGAAGGTCCTGTTCCGGCACCCTGCCGGGACGGGGATCGACCGCCGGGGCCATCTCCATCAACACCGCTGCTTCCCGCGATGAGGAGGGAGTAGTCCCTCACCGGGGCTGAGGCTTATACAAGTAGCTATGTGGTTATCTTTCTCTCCCATGATGTGATCTTCGTTGTGATCATGAGCCTTGTTAGTGTAGTTGAATACATGATGTTTCCCTATGTGTAATGGATATGATTTTGCTCAAGTGATGTTATTTAGTACAATTTCCGGAGTCATCGTTGTGATCACGGTATCTCGGAGACAGTGTGGGTGCCGTGTGTGACTCTATCGATAATAGATTAGAAGGATCTTCATCATGAGTTTGTTCTTTATTATTGTTGGATTGAATAGATCATGAGGTTTCTTGATGCTTGTGTTATTGAAGAAAGACACTATTCAAGAAATATGTTGTGGTGTTTGTTAGTACTATCTTTGGATGCGGATAGTGACAGCATGAAGTGTCCATAGATGTGGAATACGAACTTTAAGGTGTGCTTTTCGTAGCCCTACGCAATTCTCATCCTATTTGATCCACGAAAGAATGATCTCCGAGTAACGTCTACCATGCATGTGTTTTTGTGGAACTATTGTAGCGCCCCGGCCCCGGAATTATACAGAGAGGCTATGTAACCCACAGGCTATGCTATACAATCGAAGGGTGTGGCACCCCTCTCTGACACATATCGCCAGAGAGTTGGTCGCCCCGTGCGCCAGCCCAGGATATCTGGACGCACGTCGCGACAATGCAACATAGCGAAAATATCCTTACACAAACAGGCCCAAAGGGCTACAAAAGGTTTACATGGCCATCAAGGCATGAAGAATTATCATGGCCAAGTATGGCACGGGACAGAGTTTAACTGGCAGCGGAAGACAAAGATACGACAACGGCTTGGTGCGGCTCCAATCCACAGGCATCTGGCTGGGCTACTGATCCTAGCACGCTCCTGCTCGATCTCCTTGCTATGGTAGGAGATGGATCCTCTCAAAGTCTGGCCACATGAAAAGCCAGTTTGAGTACAATGATGTACTCGCAAGAAAAATAACCACAAGACATGAACAGTCAAACCATCAGGCAACAAGTAACTAGCGACAGAAAATAATCTAAACATGGCAAGTGACTACTTACGGCAGTCCAAGTGGTTAGCAACATGGCATCATAATAAAATATGGTATAAGCAAACAATGGGAGTACCACCAGTACAGAGTCCAAGCCAGGTGGGGTTGGATCATGTACCGGGGGTCACACAAGGAGCTTACCTGTGACGAATAACGGGTATACCAGTTGGTACCAAGTAACACAACAAATCATATTATCACAGCTAGGCTCACTGGCCTCTAGCCTCACGAGGCTAATCTCATCTGTCACCACTGCTAGGCCCACTGGCCTTATCACATTTCCTTATCTCAAGTAACGTTCCCTGCACCATCTTATTGTTTATTAAGTGAGGTCAGGTCGTTCATTAATTCTTTCAAACAGATCTTAAGTTTAACCTCCGGACACGACAAAGACACACAGTGTGACTGACACTAAACTGTTGTTCCATATCCCAGGAACAGGGCTAGCTGGCTAGGTTGAGTCTCTCGAGAGTTTGCTTTACCACCTATCAGAATGCACTCCACTCAGCCGACGTATTACCAAGCAAAATACATTCTCGTGACGGTCCACTTGCTAAGACACCCTCCTGCCCCACCCTATACGCGTGGTACAACGGGCAAGTAAGTCTGGCACATCCCCCGGCGCTACCGGGTATGCCTAGCTCCGGACTCCTTATTGCAGTCAAACCCGTGCCTGTCGACCCCTCCCCTCGGACAGCACAACCGAACGACTGCGCCCATCGGATGGCACAAAAGGGGCTCAACAACCTACTAGGTCACGGTTTCCATGGGACAACGGTGGTATCGCGTTCAAGGGTTCAGATTAGTGGCACTATGAATAGACCTTATCGATGTTTGGAGGGGGTTGCACTTAATCAGGTTTCATCACAGCAAGTCACAAAACAGAGGATTAGTCCAGCATAATAATTACGATAGCAATATCACATCATCAAACAACAAGGCATTAGCAACAAAATAAAGATCAACTACAAAATATAGTTTAGTCGGTTTGCGTCGACCGGGTGACTATCGTGGCGATCCCGCCAACAAGTGCCATCACAGATCAACTGGTTGGTTAGCATCGACCGGGTGACTATCGTGGCGATTCCGCCCACAAGCGCCATCACAGATCGACCACAGATTATAACATAGTGTTTCAACAAGATGACTGTGGCGGTTCCTCCAGCCGGTGTCATCACAGATCAATAAAAAAAGTTGGTGAGGCATGTAGCCTCCAAACAATGAACCGAAAAGCATTCATAAGAAAGAAAGCATCCATTCCACTCGAGGGTTATCCCGACGTGGTGTCAGCAATCTTGGCACAAAGAACCAAATGGAAAGTCAGCTCCCAAGCGTCGCAGTCCGGGTGGTCTACGCCAACCATATTTGACGGAGGGACAAGAAGCGAATAACTCTTTTGGCAAATGCCCCCAACTCCGAGGATCATAAGACGACATTCGTCCGCCCCTCACCTCGGCGAAGAAAAAGAAGCAAACAATCAACGCATGTTTTTGTTATTTAGTTGTCAAAGCCACGCAAGTGCGAGGTGCACAGATAATTCATACATCAATCTAATGCATACATGGAAGAAGTACAAAACAAGGCAACAATAACAGACCGACATAATATAAATACCAAACGCAGACAAATATAAACACTTGGCATGACAATAAGCGAATAACAAACAACTGTGCGGGACTGCTCATAGCAAGGGGTTAGCTTGCCTTCGACGATCGACGCCATTTGGCTTGGAGGTCACGGGCACGTCGCGGGATAGGGTTTCGATTCGCCGGTACCGCGGAATACCTATACCTGCATACGCGGGTGCTGAGCATCTAAGCATCTCACAAAATACAAAACCTATACCACTGGATAGGGATCTTTAAACTATGAATTTACCAACTTGGATCACCTGAATCGGAGTCACGGTTCAAAAGATACGGGGGTTCCAAAATCTGTCCAGCAGGAAAAGGAAAACAGATCCGCGAGAAAAAAAAAACGGCATGGGCCGATGCTGGGCCACGGCGCGTTGCACGCGCGCGTGCCAGCGCTGCGCCTGGCCGGGCCGCTGGCAGGCCAAGGCTGGGCCGCGTGCTGCTGCTCTGCTGGGCTGGGCCAAGGAAAACGATTCAGACCGATCCAAAACAGAAAAAAAAGAGAGAGAAGAGCAGGGGATCGACCACAGGAGGTCTTCTTCCTCCGTCCCGCGTACTGGACGGCAGGAGCTGGCCGGGGACGGCCAAGGGGGGCGCCGGGAGGCCGTCCGGCGGCAGGGACGGGCCCGGGGCGGTGTTCCGCGGCCGTGGGAGGAGGAACCGGAGGCGGGGGCGGCCTCCTGCTCGTGCGCCCGAGCTCGACCGTGGCGGAGGCGAGCACGGACGGCTCCTCCGCCGTGCTGCTCGGCCAGCTAGGGGATGGCCGAGAGGCGGCCGAGGGAAGGAGCGGCTTGTCCGCGTTCGCGAGGCGGTTGGAGGCATGGGGAGGCTGTGGGGGTGACGGGCGCGAGCTCGCCCGAGGCTTTGGTCACGGCGACACGCATGAGCTCGAGCATGGGCTCGGGCATGCCGAGCTCCAATTGCTCCACTGCACCGGGGGGGATAAAAGGGGAGGTTTGCACGCGGGTGGGGAGCTCGAGCTGCTCTTTTATGGACCAGAGGGGGGGAGAGTTAGGTGCTGGCCGGTTGGCCATTGATGGCCACCTAGGTCATGGGTGACGTTGCTCCCGGCCACAGGGAGGAGATAAGGAGGAGGAGGGGGGTGAGGCTGCCGTGCTGGATGCACAGTGGAGCACGAGGCACACTGCAGCAGAAGGATTAGGCACCGACCACTGCAGTAACGGGTATTAGGTCTTGCCAAAGCGCGCGTCCCGGACGTCCAGAGCGCGACACGGGCGGCATCGTCGCGTTCCCGGCGACTCGGGGCACGAAACTGAAAAAGGCTTGCACTAATGGGTCACAAGGACAAGACCTAGACAACCAGACTGGCCACACTCAAAAATTCCACACTCCGCAACACAAGATTTTCAGAAAACCAAGGGTGCGCCAGATGTTCGATGAAATGACAGGGGCCTTGCACATCTCATAAAAATCCCCAAAATTCACAGCATGCTAGGATAGATGTATGAAGTATGTCTGTAGATTTTGAGATCAATTGGGCACAGGTAAGTTGGTCAAATAAATTGGTGTCCGAAAATGTCCTAATGGCATGGGTATGCCAAAAGCACTTCCTCAAATAATCTTGATCTGATATTGGGGAGGTGGGGTTGTGTAGGGGATCTTGTCAACTTGGCAAAGTGGAAATGCCAAATGATGTTTGTAGCTAGGGGTTGCTTTGGAAATCACAATTAGGCATAAAAGGGCATTACAAAGGAAGTACCTCAAATATTGCTCAAATGAGGTTGGGCCAATGGAGTGAAATGTTCAGGAGGTCAAATCATGCACCTCACCAAAATATCAGAATTTTTGGATGAGTGGAAGGTGTCCAGATAATGTCGGGATTGAAAATGGCATAACAGAGATTATGGTTTAACTTGGGAATATTGCATGGGGCTATGAAATATTACTCCATGGTAAAGATGTATAAGTATGAGGAAACCATATGTTAGCTTGGTGGAATTTATTTTCCGGGTACAATTGTGGTGGTGGCTTTTGGTGGGACAGTCGAGAGGGTTTTTTTTTTGGAAATCTTCAAAAGGAACCAACGTTCGACTGACAAAGCAATGGACGGGGAATATGGTGGAAGTTGTCAACGATCGGGGATTTATTGGGAAATTTCCAAGAGAGCGAAACCAAAGTCAAGTCAAAGACCGTCTGGTTCAAAGAAAACATCTTGAAAGTAGAAAAAGTTTTTCTAGGTGTGGGAAAACACCGCAAAAATTAGGGGCGAATTTTGGGGTGTTACAAACCTTCCCCCCTTAAAAAGAATCTCGTCCCGAGATTCGGAGACTAATAGAGATTCCCGGGGTTATACAAGATATTTCTTGTATGGTTTAATCTACCCCCATATTTAAAATATTTAAAACTTTTTCTACAAGGTACTAGGGTTTAACACTCACAAGGATCAACACTTGGTAGGGTATTTCTAAAACAAACGTTATCAAGGCATGATATTTTTGTCCCACTTAATGCATTCTAAGGATGGCATGGCAGTGGACAACGCAATCAATCAACATAGGTTCTTCACTATGGTTAAAAAAAGAAATTAAACCTACGGTTTTAGTTCAACCCACACAAGCATGGCAAGATCAAACAAGATCCACACACAGATCATCACTTGATAGCCTGGATTTAACTTGGTCAAAACATCACTTAATTTAGCAAAACAAAATGTTAGGGGTATGCTAAACATGCCCCTCCTCTACATTTTTTTTGAAAAGCTGTATATACTTTTTCAAGTATACACAGGTTTGGAAAAAGAAAACAGGGTTCTTTTTCAAAAGAAAGCATCTGCGTTGCCAATAATTGACTAACAGACACTGCGGGGTAGGGCCATCCCCAAAATCCTTTTTTTGGCAAAATTTTTCCCTACGAAACCACTTGAGAGACGAGCGACTAATCTCCTGAGGAAAGGATAGAGGCACACAGAGGGTCATCTTCTTACTGTCATGTGGGACCGGGTCCACCTGCTAGTCTCTTTCTTCCTTTCTTCTTCTTCCTCGCAGCATCTTCCCTCGTACCTAGCAGACTCCGAGTGCGCGAAGCACTCCCCTGCGGCACTGCTGCGCGTGCGGTCCATCGACGCAGCGGCCATCACGGATTTGGGTGCCTCGTCGATTTCGCGCCAATTTGGCCGAGCATTGCGCGGGATTCCTCTCTCTTCCCGCGTGAGGCTGAGCTGTGCGCGGCATCCGAGCTTCGTGGCTATAAATTGCGGCCCATACGATCTTCTTCTTATGGCAAGCATGAGCTTCTTCTCTCAGTTCCTTTGTGATTTCACTTACGGTCCGGAGCGAGCTGGCTTCCTCGAGCACCTGTTCTGTGTGTTGTTGCTCGGGTTGACCATCGGGGGGCTGCTGGTGATTCTGCTCACGGGGGCGGTCTGGTCAGCCTGTCACCTGCACGATTGGTGGTATGGCGTTGTCGGGGGTGCTGCGGCGGCGGTGGACGAGTTCCTTGTGGCTCCTGTGAGGGATTGGCGGATGTCCCCAGTGGCTGCTGTGGCTGCTCCTCTGGTGGGGAACGAGCTGGGAGCTCGAGCTGTCCACCGTCGTCGTGCAGCGCGCGATACGGCTACGGGTGAGCCTGGCTCATCTTCAGGTGGGGCCACTGACCACGAGAAGGAGTAGGATTTTCTTCCTGGGGTGCTCTTCTGTATCTGTACTGAGGTAGTGGGAGTGTTGTATGTTGGAGTAGAACTTGTATCCTCTGTTTCTGAAATTTTCCTTATGTACTGAACTCTGTTGATGTATCAAACTTGCCTTCACTGCTGATTTAGATCCAGATTTGCATTCCTGAGTCTTTCCTGAGCTGTCACAGTTCTGCTCTTGCAGCAGAGAGAATTGCAGAGGCACTATCACATAGATAGTAGAACTTGCTACTCGGGGAAAATATCATTTTAGAAAGTAATGCTTCACTTTATGGCCCTAAAAACTTGAAGCAACATGGGACAAACATTTCAATCATACCAGATAACCAGCACTCAACGGCTACTAAACACTCGACACAACACAACCACCCGTACAAGCAAGCATAGAAATTACAACCAATCTCACACACACTCATCTAACAACTACGAGTGCCACTCATGCTAAACTAAACAGGTCTTACTCCGCTTGACGGTCCTTCCAAGATGGTGGGGTGCGGCCGAGCCGAAGAGTGGTGTCCACGTCTCCTTCTTCCGCAAGGTCGGAGGATACAGGAACACCTTCGAGGATCGGAACCTGCTCGGGGGTTCGTCGGGATGGGCCGGGATCTGGGAGTGGAAGTCCGCTACTTCGGGCTTGCCTGCGGGAGAGTGTAGGTGTGCTTTCCCCTAGGTATTGGTGTAGGCGGGCTCGGCTGAGGTTCCTCCTTGTGGTCACGAGCTCCTCCATCAAGAGGTTGTTGAGGTTCGTCATTGCGATGGCGTAAGCAACTTGGTTGATTAGTGCTGGGTCAGGCTCCTTCGTGACGTCGGCTTGGATCATCTCTCCACGGGGCTGTGGTCTGGCCGGAAGGTAGTAGAACTCTCGAGTTTTAGCTAGCAGGGGTTCGGAGGACCGAAGACAAACGAGGCATTCCCAGGCTGCTACCTGGATGGCTAGCCCCAGAGTGGGCATGCGGCCACCTTGGATTAAGTAGGGCTGATTCGTGCCCCGGGGACACGGGCTGATCCTCACATCGGCCCGGAATTCATCTCCGGCCGATGAGAGTGAGCTCTGGAACACCACGTACACGGGGTGAATGGAGCTACCAAGGATATGGTTGACGGACCTCCAGAGAAGCAATCAAAATCTCGAATGCTCCTCAGCTGTGGTTTCCAAGATGGCATTAAGAGTCGCCATCGGATTTTTCTTGGGGTTCTAGATTCTTGGTGGGGATAAGGATGTGAGGTTCCTCTATGGGATTCTACTTCAAAAGAGTTGGGTTTCCAGGGAGAGCTAGCGGGGGTGGGTTATAAAGCAACTAGGACTGGGTCTCAGGTTCACTGGGTAAGGTCGGCTTCTTCTCATGGAAGAAACTGGCTCGTCTTGTTGGGGAAGATTGGGACAGGTCCTACTGCACCATACTGTTTACCGACACGAGCCATGCCGGTTTGGCGGAGATGGGTTAAATCCATCGGGTCAATGTCGGGCAAAAGTAAGGCGGGGCTTTCCATGCTAGGGTAGTCTACAGCCAGCCTGGTGCTCTGATACCATGCTCTGTGGCACCCCTCTCTGACACATATCGCCAGAGAGGTGGTCGTCCCGTGCGCCAGCCCAGGATATCTGGACGCACGTCACGACAATGCAATATAGCGAAAATATCATTACACAAACAGGCCCAAAGGGCTACAAAAGGTTTACATGGCCATCAAGGCATGAAGAATTATCATGGCCAAGTATGGCACGGGACAGAGTTTAACTGGCAGCGGAAGACAAAGATACGACAACGGCTTGGTGCGGCTCCAATCCACAGGCATCTGGCTGGGCTACTGATCCTAGCACGCTCCTGCTCGATCTCCTTGCTATGGTAGGAGATGGATCCTCTCAAAGTCTGGCCACATGAAAAGCCAGTTTGAGTACAATGATGTACTCGCAAGAAAAATAACCACAAGACATGAACAGTCAAACCATCAGGCAACAAGTAACTAGCGACAGAAAATAATCTAAACATGGCAAGTGACTACTTACGGCAGTCCAAGTGGTTAGCAACATGGCATCATAATAAAATATGGTATAAGCAAACAATGGGAGTACCACCAGTACAGAGTCCAAGCCAGGTGGGGTTGGATCATGTACCGGGGGTCACACAAGGAGCTTACCTGTGACGAATAACGGGTATACCAGTTGGTACCAAGTAACACAACAAATCATATTATCACAGCTAGGCTCACTGGCCTCTAGCCTCACGAGGCTAATCTCATCTGTCACCACTGCTAGGCCCACTGGCCTTATCACATTTCCTTATCTCAAGTAACGTTCCCTGCACCATCTTATTGTTTATTAAGTGAGGTCAGGTCGTTCATTAATTCTTTCAAACAGATCTTAAGTTTAACCTTCGGACACGACAAAGACACAAAGTGTGACTGACACTAAACTGTTGTTCCATATCCCAGGAACAGGGCTAGCTGGCTAGGTTGAGTCTCTCGAGAGTTTGCTTTACCACCTATCAGAATGCACTCCACTCAACCGACGCTCCAGGTTTCTCACGCCCAAAGTCGTACCAAGCAAAATACATTCTCGTGACGGTCCACTTGCTAAGACACCCTCCTGCCCCACCCTATACGCGTGGTACAACGGGCAAGTAAGTCCGGCACATCCCCCGGCCCTACTGGGTATGCCTAGCTCCGGACTCCTTATCGCAGTCGAACCCGTGCCTGTCGACCCCTCCCCTCGGACAGCACAACCGAACGACTGCGCCCAACGGATGGCACAAAAGGGGCTCAACAACCTACTAGGTCACGGTTTCCATGGGACAACGGTGGTATCGCGTTCAAGGGTTCAGATTAGTGGCACTATGAATAGACCTTATCGATGTTTGGAGGGGGTTGCACTTAATCAGGTTTCATCACAGCAAGTCACAAAACAGAGGATTAGTCCAGCATAATAATTACGATAGCAATATCACATCATCAAACAATAAGGCATTAGCAACAAAATAAAGATCAACTACAAAATATAGTTTAGTCGGTTTGCGTCGACCGGGTGACTATCGTGGCAATCCCGCCAACAAGTGCCATCACAGATCAACTGGTTGGTTAGCATCGACCGGGTGACTATCGTGGCGATTCCGCCCACAAGCGCCATCACAGACCGACCACAGATTATAACATAGTGTTTCAACAAGATGACTGTGGCGGTTCCTCCAGCCGGTGTCATCACAGATCAATAAAAAAAGTTGGTGAGGCATGTAGCCTCCAAACAATGAACCGAAAAGTATTCATAAGAAAGAAAGCATCCATTCCACTCGAGGGTTATCCCGACGTGGTGTCAGCAATCTTGGCACAAAGAACCAAATGGAAAGTCAGCTCCCAAGCGTCGCAGTCCGGGTGTTCTACGCCAACCATATTTGACGGAGGGACAAGAAGCGAATAACTCTTTTGGCAAATGCCCCCAACTCCGAGGATCATAAGACGACATTCGTCCGCCCCTCACCTCGGCGAAGAAGAAGAAGCAAACAATCAACGCATGTTTTTGTTATTTAGTTGTCAAAGCCACGCAAGTGCGAGGCGCACAGATAATTCATACATCAATCTAATGCATACATGGAAGAAGTACAAAACAAGGCAACAATAACAGACCGACATAATATAAATACCAAACGCAGACAAATATAAACACTTGGCATGACAATAAGCGAATAACAAACAACTGTGCGGGACTGCTCATAGCAAGGGGTTAGCTTGCCTTCGACGATAGACGCCATTTGGCTTGGAGGTCACGGGCACGTCGCGGGATAGGGTTTCGATTCGCGAGGCGGTTGGAGGCATGGGGAGGCTGTGGGGGTGACGGGCGCGAGCTCGCCCGAGGCTTTGGTCATGGCGACACGCATGAGCTCGAGCATGGGCTCGGGCATGCCGAGCTCCAATTGCTCCACTGCACCGGGGGGGACAAAAGGGGAGGTTTGCACGTGGGTGGGGAGCTCGAGCTGCTCTTTTATGGACCAGATGGGGGGAGAGTTAGGTGCTGGCCGGTTGGCCATTGATGGCCACCTAGGTCATGGGTGACGTTGCTCCCGGCCACAGGGAGGAGATAAGGAGGAGGAGGGGGGGGGGCTGCCGTGCTGGATGCACAGTGGAGCACGAGGTACACTGCAGCAGAAGGTTAGGCACCGACCACTGCAGTAACGGGTATTAGGTCTTGCCAAAGCGCGCATCCCGGACGTCCAGAGCGCGACACGGGTGGCATCGTCGCATTCCCGGCGACTCGGGGCACGAAACTGAAAAAGGCTTGCACTAATGGGTTCACAAGGACAAGACCTAGACAACCAGACTGTCCACACTCAAAAACTCCACACTCCGCAACACAACATTTTCAGAAAACCAAGGGTGCGCCAGGTGTTCGATGAAATGACAGGGGCCTTGCACATCTCAGAAAAATACCAAAATTCACAGTATGCTAGGATAGATGTATGAAGTATGTCTGTGGATTTTGAGATCAATTGGGCACAGGTAAGTTGGTCAAATAAATTGGTGTCCGAAAATGTCCTAATGGCATGGGTATGCCAAAAGCACTTCCTCAAATAATCTTGATCTGATATTGGGGAGGTGGGGTTGTGTAGGGGATCTTGTCAACTTGGCAAAGTGGCAATGCCAAATGATGTTTGTAGCTAGGGGTTGCTTTGGAAATCACAATTAGGCATAAAAAGGGCATTACAAAGGAAGTACCTCAAATATTGCTCAAATGAGGTTGGGCCAATGGAGTGAAATGTTCAGGAGGTCAAATCATGCACCTCACCAAAATATCAGAATTTTTGGATGAGTGGAAGGTGTCCATATAATTTCGGGATTGAAAATGGCATAATAGAGATTATGGTTTAACTTGGGAATATTGCATGGGGCTATGAAATATTACTCCATGGTAAAGATGTATAAGTATGAGGAAACCATATGGTAGCTTGGTGGAATTTATTTTCCGGGTACAATTGTGGTGGTGGCTTTTGGTGGGACAGTCGAGAGGGGTTTTTTTTTTGAAATCTTCAAAAGGAACCAACGTTCGACTGACAAAGCAATGGACGGGGAATATGGTGGAAGTTGTCAACGATCGGGGATTTATTGGGAAATTTCCAAGAGAGCGAAACCAAAGTCAATTCAAAGACCGTCTGGTTCAAAGAAAACATCTTGAAAGTAGAAAAAGTTTTTTTTTCAGGTGTGAGAAAACACCGCAAAAATTAGGGGCGAATTTTGGGGTGTTACAAAGGGCATGGGATTACCGCTCCCACGCAACACCTCGATCATGCCATAAACACTGGCATAGCTATCAATGTATAATAAAGAGATCAAGACTTGTGGAACAACTGGCACATCACAGACTCTACGACCCAAAGATCATATAGCAACTCATATAAAGAGAAAGATACAAATTACACAACAGGGGTCACAGACCCAACAGTACATCATGCGGAAGCGAAGTAGTTGTCTAATACAACAAGATCCAAAATATGGCCTAAGAGGCCTACAAATAAACATTCCCAGCCAGCTTGTTCCACGACGTCCCAAGCTGCCACCTGGGAACCCCAGACTACTCGTCGAATGTCAATGAAGAACCCACCTGTCTGCTCGGTGACGTCCTCCTCTGAAACAATTAATAATCAACAAAGAGAGACTGAGTACGACGTACTCGCAAGTTTAGTAGGGCGATATAGGCCCAATGATGACAAGGCTCTAAAGCTGTATAGTGGTTGTTTTGCATAAAGCTAGTTTTCATTTAAAAAAGACATAAAAGACTCATGGCATCAACTACTCAGAAGGTTTTTTATAAAAGGGATAAGATAGTAAACTTGTATCTTCGGTTCACATTGAGCCCATAGTAGCCATTTCTCACCACTCATCTCCACCAAGGCACTCCCTCGAATCACCCTCGAGGAAATGAACCTTTTAACACACGTTGAGTTGCAACCTCTAGTGGACACGGCTTTTCGAAAAGATTAAACCCTGCAGGGGTGTACTAATTTACCCACCGGTACCGTCCGACCCCTTGCCGATACAAGTAGCTCTCTTCCGGGGAAAGCCGGCAGGGCGGGCACGATTAAACCTTTACAATGTATGATACTATCCAAGGGTCATCGTGGCGACAGGACAAGTTTACCCAGCCTATTTCAGCCCCTGCCCCCATTGCCACATCCTAAACACCACCATCCTCATCGATTCTTTTCCCACCCACACACTCACACGCAAATGGAAATCGCAAACTAGAGGACCCTTGGATACGCCCGCACAAATTATTCGGTTAAAGGGGATTCCATATGTCCCCACCGTTGGAAGCACGCTCGGTTCTTGGTTCTAGCTAAAAGCAATCTCAGCCTAGGCGACAAGAATGAGGCAAAACACCATCCCCAGATGGCAACTCATCCAAGCCTTTTAGCATTTTATTATTTAACACAAGTAACCACCATGTCCGAAACTTTCCATCAACATCATATTTATGGAAAATAAATCACCGGAAAACATAGCATTCGAATAAGCATGGCTAAGCATAGCTAAGCATATGAACAACAGATATAAAGTATCTCAGGCCAACACATCAACCTATGGTAATAGGAGGGAAGACATGTAATGGTTTAGGGGACATGCATAACATGGGATACTCTATATCTTGATCAAAAGTCGACATTAGAATCGAATGCAATATTATGGTGGAGAAAATACTTGTATAAACAATGGGATGCTATATGCCAAGAAGGTTAGGTTATCTCTTGCCTTGCTGACGGGGCCTGTAGTGCGGATCGTCGGGGTAGGTAGGGGAAACCTCGACTCCGGAATCTATCGATACCCAACATCCACAGAAGAACAAATAAATAACACGAAGACAAGGTGCAATGCACAATCATGATGACATGTCAAGTCTATGCAATGGTATCATCATTTAAATTATCTAACAATTTAAATGGAGGGCCAAATAATTAGTGCAATTATTTGGAGGCAACCCCATATTTAACTTAGTGACCACATGGTTTATAAATCATTACATTACTAAAAAGTGGCTTAAATATGCATGAACATGACATGATTAGATAGGTATTGTTCTTCTGATCATTTTGGTACCTTGTTTGTGATTTTCCGAGTATCGATGGATAAATAGTGAATTAAATGATTATTTGACTTTAATTCTTTTAATCATTTAAATAATCACACCAAAGTAAATTTTCTTGTCATGATGTGATATTAGCATGATTAGATAGCATTTGTCATGCTGAGCACTTTGATATTTTATTCACAATTTTTGGGTAATTATTCATCAAGTTATGATTTTTCCCAATATCGTTATTACTTTTGCCATTTTAGTAATTTTTAATAAACAACAAAATAATAGTTTCAAAAGACCATTACAATGACACTAAAAGATAGAGTTTGTTTTTCAGAACAATTTGGTATTTTATTTGCTAAATTTGAAGCAATATTCAATTAGTTATCAAATTTATTTTATTTTTAACAATTTCCAAAAAGAAAAACAAAAACTGGCAGGCCGGCCTCCAGACCGGACAGGCCGGCCCACAGGCCGGGCTAGCACCCGAGACAGTCGGCCTTTTGGCTGGCCCAGACCGGGCACCCACCCGAGGCTGCCGGCCTACTGGCCGGCCGGGCATACACCCGAGCCTGCCAGCCTCTTGGCCGGCCCGGACCGGTGCCAGGCAGGGCACATGGCGACGGCGCCGGCGTCGGTGACCGACGACGATGCGACGAGAGGGAGAGGGAGGGGAAGCGGGAGGATGCCCCAAAGATCGCGGAGCTCACCCTGAGCACGAGGAGCAGCTCGGCGGCGCCGGAGGTGGACGGAGGGGACGGCGATTTAGCTCGGCGGAGCTCGGCCGACGCGAACGAAGACGAGGACAGCGGCGTCAATCCCGGGCGTCCCGGCTCGATTCCGCCAGAGGGGAGGGAGAGGAGGACGCGGCGGAGGTTTCTATCGGCTTCGATCTACTCGGGGTGGCCCTAGACGACGGCGACGAGCTCGACAGCCACGGCGGCCGTGGTGGAGCTCGGGTGGAGAAAAGACTAGCGTCGATCCGGAAATTCGGGGAGAAACCACGATCGTCAAACTCAACATTAACAGGATTTTCACGACATAAGGTGCGAACAGAAAGTAAATTTTTGATTAGGTTGGGAGAGACAAGAACATGGCGAAGAGAGAGGGGCGAGCGGGAGGTTGGGATGGAAGATTGCCCGGTGTGCGTTATTGTTAGTGAAGAACCATCGCCAACAACAATGCAAGAGGAAGAACGGGGGCGAAGAGACGAGAGCATACCGGACGAAGATGCCATGTGCGAGGCCGCGCCCGTGTCCAGGTGCCATTCCGCGCCGAAATTTGTGCCGGAAGAGCCACTTCCCCGTGACGATGTTTGCGCCAGGAGGGCGCGGCACCAGCGTCCAGGTCCTGTTCTCCATCAAAGCCCTGTATTCCTTACCCTCCAGGGGGACACGGCAGCATGCGGCACAGGGCAGGGCGGCATCGCGGCATGGGCGCTGGCCACTGTGGCGACAGTGGAGAAGAAGGTGGAGATTTGCGAAAACCCCCCTGGCTGCTTTTCCCAATTTTCCAGATTTTAAACTATCAGGTTTTAGCTATTTAAATAAGGCCTTTAAACATTTTTATAAATTCTGGGAAAATTCATGTAGGCTCCCCACAACATTCAGAACCTCCATAAAAATTTGTGTTGCAAAATAAAAAGTTTTGAGCAACATTTGTTCATAGGGCTTACAAGTGGCAAAATTTGATAAATTCCAAAAACCATTTACTTGGGGTACTTAACCATCTTCAAAAATAGTGAAAATATTCATGGAGGCTCCCAAGATAATAAAGAAGCTCCCCATAATTTTATTTTGAATTTTTGGAAAGTTTTACTTGGTTTCAAAATTTGAAATTGATTTGAACCAATTTGAATTCTCAGCTTTTTATTTCTTTGCTTGGCAAGAATTTGCTTTTAACAAATAATTATAATTGGATTATTGGAACTTCCTGGACAAATTGGAAGTTCAAATTAATTTTTTTTCCAAGTTGAGCAAATGCATTTGGTGTGGAGGTTTGGGAAGGTTTTTGTTTCCTTTTAATGCTTTCAAATCTTGCTTTATTTTAAATTAGCAATTTAAATGGATGCCATGATGCAATGTTGCAAAGCAAAAACTGAAAATTTGGCCCATATTTTAGGTTACCAGACTGGGGCTGTTACAAATCTACCCCCTTACAGGAATCTCGTCCCGAGATTCTAGAGTAGGAAGAGGGACGGGGGAACATGACAACCCTTTACTTCAACGATCTTCTCGATCCCACGATGATCTTCCTTGTTGCAGAGGTTAGGCTAACCAGCATGACATGCTGAGGTGACGGGAATGAACGGAAGATAGATCAAGGTGTTAGACAAGTTTTCTCCAAGGGTTGGAAATATGAACATGCCCAAGACCATAAGCCATCGAAGAAACTAGGAACGACTTGACCAAACAAAGGTCGAGCCGAGGATAGGACAACCAATCACTTTGTTCAGGATCTTTGTCCAAGACCCAGACACCNCCATACTGGGCCACATGCCCAAGTAAGCTTCGCAGAGCGTGACGAAGCAAGACAACTGCGTGATGCAGTTAGCCCCCAGATGGTGAGGCTGCAGCCCGTAGAAGCACAGGAACTCGTTGAAGAACGAACTGACGGGGAGCCCCAAACCCCGCTCCACATGCGTGTAAAACATGACAAATTCATCCGGTTTGGGCTGCGGCGAGATCTCTCCAGGGGGAGGGGCGCGAGCCTCCACATCGCCGCTCTTCCCCATGGACCCATTCCGGTGAACCGTCAGGAGGAACTTATCGTCGATGGTGGAACCCATCCAGGCACCCGTGCTCGCCATTGAAGTTCTGTTGCCCGTGGTGGAAGAAACGGAAGCAGAAGCAGCGAGACGGAGGAATCGGCAAGAAGCAGGAAGGCAAGAACAGGCGAGGAAGACGAAGCGGGAGAGAGGAGCGAAAACTCCGAGCCTTCCCCCTCTTTTCCCCTTTAAAGGCGGGGCAGGCGGAACCGCGCCGTTCCATGCGCCACGTGGGGCGCGAGCAGGCCACGACCGTCCACAAACGATCCCACTAACAAGCAGTTGCCACAGACGATCCAGTCTGTCGAGGACCGACGCGACGTGCCCCTGACTTCGGGCAGAGCGCAACCGCCACGACCAAGCGGCGAAACGTGGCTGACGCAAGCCACGACCCACGATCCCCAAGACATCCAGACTACCGGAGACCGGCTACCCCAAGCCGGACGGTCCACCTCCGGCCACCGTCACCTTATCCGGCGAACTTCAAGCCGGACAACTTCAACTACAACGACAAACAGAACATTGAAGCTCGAGAAGTCTACCCGGCAAGCCGGCAAGACTCCACGATCTCGGGGGCTAGTGTCGGGGATATGAACCCCGGATATCCCTAAGAGGACCATTTCTTCAAGAACTGCAAGGGCCGGCTACAGCGTGCCGCCTGGAGCCCGCCGGATGAAACAGGCCGCTTAGCCTACCCGGAGGCGGACGGCCGGCTAGAGCAGCCGGCCTCTACCAACCGACCAGTCCGTACTGGTAGGCCCAGATCGTCCAGCTCCTGTCGGACGTTACAGCTACAGTGTAATGATGAGATAGTACCGGCCGGCTCCAGAGTAGTGATGTCATAAGGGCAATCATGTAATATCCTTGTAACCCAGAAACCCTAACCAAAACCCTAGATGCTGCCTATATAAGGCGTGCATGGGCCTCCTGCGCGAGGCACGTCGAACAGGGGAGACAGATACGTAGATCATCGTCTTCCACCTCTAGCCGGCTGGACACTTCTAGCCGGCACCACCGCCATACAGCTCCAGGAGCAACCTTGTAGCTCGATCTGTGAACAATCAATAGAAACAAGAAGAGCAGGACGTAGGGGTGTTACCTCCACAAGGAGGGCCCCGAACCTGGGTAATTGACGTGTGTTTGCATGTTGGTTGCCCAATCCCGCGCGAGCATCCGATCGTCGCCTGCCCCATACTCTTTTCCATCTTCGATGGATATGCCGTGCTACCCACCACGACAAATGGACTTGGCAGCTCCTAACAACTCGGCTTGATGATATGATTACCAATCATGCTAAGATTACCATCAAAGTCCTTGGGTTTTCAAAGCAATAACAATTGCTAAGAATATCCGATTACCACATCGATATATATCCTCAACATTTTTGAGCCTGAGTAGTTCGGAGGTAGATGGATAAGGAAGGGTAAGAGCATCACTTCATCAAGTACGTCATGAGACTAAGCACGACCTCTTGATATAAAAGAGTGTGACACTCCAAGGTGGAACGGAACAAAAGCCAGACAAGCTCTTACTCCGCGAATCACAATGCTTTGACCTGGCCGAGAGATGGACAAGGTACCGGAGTTTGTTTCTCCTGACATCCCGAAGTGGAATGCCTTGACAAACCACAAGAATAACATGCATCAGAATACCCCAATGCACGATAAAACTTGACTATCAACAGACAGATAGAGGTCGGACGACAGATCTAGAGCAACAATCTCAAGATATTGCAGAAGCCCTTGTTAGCACTCTTCCGACAACTAGTGCCGAAAGGGTTTCATGAACGAGTTTTATTAGAGGAATCACAAACATTGATGGAAAACTCGGTAAGAGCAATCTTGTCGGGATCCAGATGGTTCCCTGACAGAGAGTCTAGCTAAAGCTAGTGACAGAGAAGAGCATTGCTGAGCAAGTCAATTACGGCTGCAACTCTTGATGGGATTTGGTTAACCATTTACCTTTTGGATTCAAACCTAAATAACCCTTTTGTCTAAATGGATAAATAGGTTAACCATTTGGTTAATTGGGTTAGAAAAGGTTAACCAATGGTTAGTAAGGTTCGAACCTTTATGCAGTGTAAAACGCAAAACCATGGTGTCCTGTAACATCACTATAGCATGTTTACGAGATTTCAGAAATCAAACTATACAAGTTTTCTCCATTCCTAAAACAGTACACATACTGGCAACATTAATTCATTGCTTGGATTAAATTAGTGAACACAAATTTCAGACTGCAGATGAATCACTCGTGAAGGAAAGCTCAGGAACAGGGGGTCCGAGGCTGGAGGCTTGCTCTGGAGTCGACGATCTTCTCGAGAACCCACAACGTCCATGTGATCACTCTCTATCTGCATCACGCAAAGTCAATGAAAATAAGAACAACAAAATATGAACTACTCAACATTCACTCCAAGTATGTCAATTACCTGAATGAATAGAGAGACCTTCATCACCAAGTATGTCATACACTGATGTTGTACTAAGATCACTCGTACCTACATACAAAGAGAATGGCAGAACAAGTGTTACCATAGTAAACTCTAGGCATTACAAGATTCAAACAAAAAGCAAGAACTGTTAGAATCAATAAATATGATTATAAGGTGGGAGGTCTCACTTGATGTTCGAAACCAATCTTGTAGACAAATGAGTGCCTCGGCTGTGTCCGGGGTCAACCGGCTTCTGAAATCAGAGATAACTCTACGACCTGTGCTGAATGCTGACTCTGATGCAACAGTGGAAGCGGGAACTGCCAAACAATCCCTAGCCATGCTAGCAAGAATAGGATACTCAACTGAATTTGCTTTCCACCAAGCTAGGATATCAAACCTATCAACACGAGCTAGTGGAGGCTTTAACCAGTAAGCATCAACTTCAGATGACCCTGCACTTGTTGAGTTGATCCTAAGGCTAAGGTGGCAATCCCAGTCAGACAATGGGTCATTACTCTCCATGCCCATGTCCATATCCTCACTTCCTTATGTTTGCGTAGTATCTGAGAGACTCAACTTCGCATATTCCTCGAATAGCTCCTTGAATGCCTCCTTCACTCTTGCAAGCTTAGTTGAAGCACCATTCCCAAACACTTGAGGATACCGAAACTCAAGATATGTGAACTTGAATCTCGGATCTAGAATGACAGGTATTGAAAGTGCAAGCCAAGAGACTTTCCAATACTTGTTAAGCTTTGTTTGCATAGGAGCTATCATTGCAGGAAATGGAGAGTGCTCCCGACATGCCTCCTTGTCCAATGCCTCCTTGGCTTGCCACATTTGCTGAAAATACAAATTTGCAGTGGGGTACTTTGAACCAGATACGACATTGGTAGCCTCATAAAACACTTTCAGCAACTTGCAAACCTCTTTCGCCTCTTCCCATTCATCGCCAGAAGGTGCATACTCATATTGTGGGTCTTGCCTTTCTAATTCATCAAATGCTCTTCTATACCTCATTGCTATATTGAGCATAATGAAAGTCGAGTTCCACCTGGTAGGAACATCAAGGCAAAGGCTCTTCTCACAAGTAATGCCCTTCTGTGTAACAATCTCCGCAAATTTTTCTTTCCGATTTGCGGTGACTCTTATGAACTTCACGGTCTCGCGGATATTGGTCAAGATTGGATCTAGGTACTCAATCCCTGCTTGACATACCAAATTGAGGATATGGGCTGCGCACCGCTGATGCAAGAACTTTCCATCTCCATGTAACATGTTCTTCCCAACCAGATTTTCTCTCAACATTTGCACCATCCTGCCATTGTTAGAAGCATTATCTAAGGTTATTGCAAACAGCTTGTCCTCAAAGTTCAAGTCACGAATGCATTTTAGAACCACATTGAACATGGCAACTCCAGTGTGGGGTGTTTCTAAGGCATTGAACTTGATTATTCTTTTCTCCAATTTCCAGGAATAATTAATAAAGTGGGCTGTAATGACCATGTATCCAATCGTTTGATTCGAAGTCCACATGTCCATGGTCAATGATATCCTAGACTTGGAAGCACCAAATAGCTCCTTCAAAGCCTTCTTATGATCATCAAATGCTTTCGTTATCTCATTCTTGAGTGTCCTTCTTGATATCATGTGAAAGGACGGATTCAAGCTAGAAACAAACTTTCGAAATCCATCATACTCAACAATCGACAAGGGGAGCTCATGGAGCAGAACCATCCTCACAAGTGCTTTTCTTGCAACATCAGGATCCCATTTCCACAAGCGGCTGACTCCATCAGGTGTCATGAGGGTTGCATTCATTTGATTCAAGGCTCCAACCACTGCTGCCCTTTCTTTGCATCTGTTCAAATGATTGCGCAGCTCACTTGTTCCATGACCTCGCTTTGCACTGATAATCATGCTGCAATGCTTGCATTCACCTTTGGTAACTTCCCCATCGACATGGATAGGCACAAATTCACGCCAAGCCTTCGATCTGAACCTCCTTCCTTGAGCATCTATGCTTGAACCTTGTCCAATGTCCTCATCAAAATCATCATCATCCTCATCCTCGGCTCCAAAGTCTTCTTCATCTTCTTGAACATAATCTTCTTCCATTCTCATTTCCGAACTACCAACATCTCGAGACCGTCTTCCTTCCACGTATCTCGCCACTAATTCCACACCGGCATCCATTTTAATTTAATTGTACACCTGCACAACACACAAGTGTAGATAAGTACACTCTTCAACATACAAGTGTAGCCCATGAGCTAAAATATTAAGATGCTAGACAGGAAGCTGCTGCATAGAGATAGCTAGAATGACACCAAATTATGTAGTAATTTTTTTTGTGCAATATAACAAATTAGATTTCAATCCACATGTATTTACCAAGACAAACAGCACTCACTACAGGATACATATATATCCTATTGTTTTCTAACAGGCACAAGAACTGCAGCAATAGGTTCAACATAGAAGAACAGTGAATATCAAACAAAGCCAAATGCAGCACGATTATCTCTCAAGAGCACATGACTTAACACTGAATAGTGCCCAAAGAATAACAACTCTACTGGCTAAACCTGGGCATGGCTGGCATAATTGTTCTGTAACAGCAGCACACACTGCTCTAGACAACAAAAAACGTAGAATAATAATCTGCAGAACCTAACGAAAACATGAATATATGCACGCAGATGAAGTGATAATAATCTACTACACTACTATTGCGTGTATTAGGGAGTCAAAAAGCTGATTTTAGTGAAGTGATTGAATACACGCAGATTAATCAGATGCAGACTACCTCACACTCGAGACTCAAAAAGCTACTACTTCACATGAATAATCATCCGTTCGGGTCGATCAATTAGAGCAGCGCAGTTGCATTGCAAGCAGCAGATGGATCAATTAGAACACGCAGTTGCTGTTCTAGCAACCAAACCAAGAAACGGTAATGGGGAACATGGTCATGAGCTTGTAAATTACCTGAACTGGTCTCGTCGGCTCCGGGAATGACGGCTGGATGCAGCCACCGGAGCGGTCCAAGACAGAAGGGGCGTCGAGGCGGGGCGGAGTGGAGGGTGGGCGGCTCGACGGTGAGGTGGGGCGGAGGAAAGAGCGGGCGGCTCGACACCGCGTTGGGGCGGAGGGGAGGGCGGGCGGCTCGACGGTGAGGTGGGGCGGAGGAAAGAGCGGGCGGCTCGACTGCGTGTTGGGGGCAGAGGGGAGGGCGAGCAGCTCGTCGGCGCGGTGGAGGCGTAGGCGGCGGCGCGGTGCTCGGAAGTCGCCTCGGCCGCTCAGGTGTGGTACGTGTCCAGGATAACCCTTGGTCCAAAGGGACCGAACCTCTCAAACCTAATCAATTTTCCGGTTAACCAGTTGGCCCATTGGGCTCAATTTTGGGTTCGGTTAACCGAACCATTGGTTAAACGGGAACCAGTGCCCATTTTTAGCTGCAACCTCGAGTTTTAAGACTAACTTCAAAATTTTCCAACCTGATGTAGGGTTTGACAATTAACATCAGGGTTCAACGGAAAAGATCTTGGGTTAAAGATCAGCTTCATGTACTGGGACTCACAATAGCATAATGCTCATAAGGATGACAACCCTCATGAATCATTACAACAGAGCCCTAGCACAATCCGGGACCTTCGGTTCAAGATCTTGGGCTAAAGCAAGGGAATGTCTTGATGAACCACAATACTTCCTCTCTTCGGGCTGTAGATTTGGCAGATGAGCAGAGCTAACCAGTAACCTAAAGGTAGAAGCCAACCCCGTGAACATAGCAGTTAGAATTTGCCGACGATCAGAAGATCTGTTAAATCAAATAGAGGTAAGATGTCTCCGAGATTAGAGTGAATTGGGTAAGGAGAAAAATGAATCCTAAGAGGGTTTTCACAACTCATTTTAAGGTTATTCATAATTTTCACGAACACTAGACTCGACATCGACCAATAGAAAGGGTTTCCTACAGGCAGTCCTGCTCTGATACCAACTAGTAGCGCCCGACCCCGGAATTATACAGAGAGGCTATGTAACCCACAGGCTATGCTACACAATCGAAGGGCATGGGGATACTGCTCCCACGCAACACCTCGATCATGCCATAAACACTGGCATAGCTATCAATGTATAATAAAGAGATCAAGACTTGTGGAACAACTAGCACATCACAGACTCTACGACATAAAGAGATCATATAGCAACTCATATAACGAGAAAGATACAAATTACACACAAAGGTCACATACCCATCAGTACAACAAGCGGAAGCCAAATATGTTGTCTAAACAACAAGATCCAAAATATGGCCTAAGAGGCCTACAGATAAACATCCCAGCCAGCTTGTTCCACGACGTCCCAAGCTGCCACCTGGGAACCCCAGACTACCCGTCGATGTCAACGAAGAACCCACCTTCCTGCTCGGTGACGTCCTCCTCTGAAACAATTAATAAATCAACAAAGAGAGACTGAGTACAACATACTCGCAAGTTTAGTAGGGCGATATATGCCCAATGATGACCTGGCTCTAAAGCTGTATAGTAGTTAATTTGCATAAAGCAAGTTTTCCTTTTTAAAAGACATAAATGACTCATGGCATCGATTACTCAGAAGATTTTTCGAAAAGGGGATAAGATAGTAAACTTTCATCTCCGGTTCACATTGAACCATTAGTAGCCAGAAACCATCACTCCTCTCCACCAAGGCTTTCCCTCGAACCACCCTCGAGGAAATGAACCTTTTACCACACGTTGAGCTGCAACCTCTAGTTGCCAAAATTTTAATTAAGTTTCATGTTTACTATGATCCCGTAAATCCATTCCCAAGGCGTCCATAACCGCGGACACGGCTTTTCGAAAAGATTAAACCGTGTAGGGGTGTACTAATTTACCCATTGGTACCGTCTGGCTCGCCTGATTAGCTCTCTTCCGGGGCAAGTGGGCGCGGTTAAACCTTTACCCTCGCGTGAGACTATCCAAGGATCATCTGTGGCGACAGGACAAGTTGATCCAGCCTATTTCAGCCCCTGCCCCCATCGCCACATCCTAAACACCACCACACCCTCTTCGCGCCATCCTCCACCTGCAACGCACACGGAAATGGAAAAGCGCAAAGTAGAGGAGCCTTGGATACTCCCGCACAAGTTATTCAGTTAGTAAGGAGCCCATACTCCCACTGATGGCAGCACGCTCAAACCTTGGTTCCGAAGATAGGAACTCGCACCTAGGGGCAAGAATGAGGCAAAACACCATCCCCGATGGCAACTCATCCAAGCCTTTTAAGCAATTTAATTAAGTACCAAAAGTAACCACCATGTCCGAACATTCCATCAACTTCACATTTATGGAAATAATCACCGGACAATTAAGCATTTAACTAAGCATGGCTAAGCATAACTAAGCAGTAAGCAACAGATATATCTTTATCTCAGGCCAACACATCAAACCTATGGTTCATAGGTGGGGAACATGTATTGGTTTAGGGAACATGCATTTCATAGGATACTCTAGCATTGCCCAAAAGTTGACATTGGAACCGAATGCAATATTATGGTGGAGAAAATAATTGTATAAACAATAGGATGCTATATGCCAAGAAGGTTAGGTTATCTCTTGCCTTGCTGACAGGGCGTGTAGTACGGATCGTCGGGGTAGGTAGGGGTATCCTCGACTCCTGAATCTATCGATACCCAAACAATCACAGAAGAACAAATAAACAACACGAAGACAAGGTGCAATGCACAATCATGATGACATGTCAAGTTTATGCAATGATATCATCATATAATTTAGCTAACAATTTAAATGGAGTGCCAAATAATTAGTGCAATTATTTGGAAGCAACCCCATATTTAACTTAATGATCACATTGCTTATGAGTTTTTTACATTACTAAAATGTGACTTAAATATGAATGAACATGACATGATTAGATAGGTATTGTTCTTCTGATCATTTTGGTACCCGCGTTTGTAATTTTTCCAATTATCGATGAATAAATAGTGAATTAAAAGATTATTTGAATTTATTTCTTTTAATCATTTAAAGAATAACATCAAAGGAAGTTTGTTGTTATGATGTGAAAATAGCATGTTTAGATAGCATTTGAATTGCTGATCGATTTGATATTTTATTCACAATTTTTGGGTAATTATTTATCAAGTTGTGATTTTTTCCGAGATTGTTATTATTTTTGCCATTTTAATAACTTTTTAATATACAGCAAGATAATAGTTTCAAAAGACCATGCCAATGACACTAGCAGGTAGAGTTTGTTTTTCTGAACAATTTGGTATATTATTTACAAATTTTGGAACAATGTTTAAATAAATTCCAAAAAAAAACTGTCGGGCCGGCCTCCAGATCGGCTAGGCCGGCTCCCAGGCCGGGCTCCTACCCGAGCCAGCCGGCCTCCTGGCCGGCCCAGACCGGAACCCAGGCCGGGCCTGTACCCGAGCCATCCGGCCTCCTGGCCGGCCGGACCGGTTCGCAAGCCGGGCACACACCCGAGCCAGCCGGCCTTTTGGCCGGCCCGGACCGGTTCCCAGGCAAGGCACTCAACGACGGTGATGGGCGGCGGCGGCGCACGGTGCGAGCACGATGTCGAGAGGGAGGGAAGGGGCAAAGGGGACGGGGAGCATCGCGAGCTCACCAAGAACGTGGGGGCACAGACAGCGAGGCGCGGGGGGTGGGGGGTCGGAGACGACGTCGAGGTGCTCGGAGGAGCTCGGCCGGCGCGGCCGAAGACGAGGACGGTGACGGCGAGCCCGAGCGTCCCGGCTCGATTCCTTGGGCGTGGAGGGAGAGAAGGTCACGACGGAGCTTTCTATGGTCGTTGATCTGCTCGGGATGGCCCTAGACGACGGCAACATGCTCGATAGCCATGGCGGCTATGGTGGAGCTCGGGAGGAGAAACGGGAGAGAGAAGGAGAGGGAGCAGGTGGGGAATGGGTAGGGGAGCAGGTGGACGTCGTCCTTAGCAACCAGCGAGCAGGGCGGCATGGCGACAGTGGTGGTGCGGCGGGGACGCGCGGGAGCTCACTCGCTCGGTCGCTACAGCGACGAGCTACAGAGGAAGAAGATGGTGATTTTTGCGCTTAGCCCCTGGCTCCATTAAAAGTTATTGCAACTAGGTCCAGCAGCCTGTTAAGGATTTAATTTGAGCACTTAAACGTTTTTATAAAATTCTGGAAAAATTCATGTAACCTCCCCTTGACAGGTAGAAGCTCCACAAAAATTTGTGCTCCAAACTATAATGTTTTGACCAACATTTGTTCATATTGTTCAAATATGGTCATTTTTGACAATTTCCAAAAGGAATCCTTATTTTACTTTAGCTATTTATTTGGGGCACTTAAGCAATTCATAAAATTATGAAAATATTTATGGAGGCTCACAATAAGATTTGGAAGCTCCCCATAATTTTCTTTTGAATTTTAGAGAAGTTGAACTTGGTTTCAAAATTAGGAAAAGATTTGTACCCATTTTGAATTCTCAATTTTTATTTCTTTGATTATCAAGAATTTGTTTTTGACAAATATTTATAGGATGTATTCTTGGAACTTCCTGGACAAATTGGAAATTCAAGAATAATTTGTTTTGCCAAATTGAGCAATGTATTTGGTTTGGAGGTTTGGGAAGGTTTTGCTTCCCCTTTTAAATGTTTTCAAGTGTTGCTTGTTGGAATTAGCAATTTCAATTGCATGCCATGATGCAAACATGAGATGAAAAAGTGGAAAAATTATTCATATTTTTCAGTACCAAACTGGGGTTGTTACACTCACCGTCGCCGGACACGCGCCACCATGTCCGGCTCCTCGAGCTCGACACCGCAAGGAGGAGAAGGTACTCTCTGATCTCTCTCTCTGTTTCTCTCTCACACCGGAAAGGCAAAACCCTAAAGTTCTACCGTAGAGGATCTAGACTAGATGATCTTGTAATAGTTAACAACTCCAACCCCGCGTTGCCCTCGTCCTTCTATGCCCTCTCGCCGTCAGCACCCAATCCCGTGCCTCGGCCGACCAGTCGGGATGTTGAGGAGAGAGGAGGGTGATCAGCACTATGTTGTCGGCCATGATGATCGGGGGCGGTATAGTGAATTAGGATCGTGTAATCACTAAAACGATGATTAGAGATGTTCGTTTAAGCAGGAGTTCTTATAATTTAATTTAGTAAAACGTGAACTCAATATTATGAACAGTCTGAATGTTTTTGCAAATACCATTGTAGATTTCTCGTTCCACCTTCAATCTAGCGCCTTTCCTTGAGAAAGAAAAGCTTACAACTGATGGAACAAATTTAATCTGAGGCTCCAGTGCGATGCAAAATAAAGCGGGTCAAAATAATGGAGAGGGGTTCACCAATCACACTACGCACGCAGTCATGCATTCGCAGAGCCAGACGGCTATGACCCCATTACCTCACAAACGTGGGTCTAGTTACTGTACATTAAAGTCGCCACAGTGAGGAACACGTCTAGGAATACAACCACTAGCACACATCTTTGAACTGACCATCGGTACTGATTTTAGGAGTATTTATGTACACCCGAGATCGAGAGACAAAACGAATATATGAGGACACAGAAATATTTCAGAAGTACATATCTGGACATATACTAGGGGCAGGCAGTACACTGCTGCCAAGCCAGGAGCAAGACACAAAAGGAAGAGAGGACAATAAAGAAAGGGATTCCTGATGGTTTCGTGCTCTGTAATCAAGCTGCTATGCTATAAAAAAATCTAAAAAAACCATAAGATGTACCACATCAGATTGCAGGCTACCTACACAAAAGGCATTTTACGTCCCACTAGAAAACCCCTAAAAATAATGAAAAAACAACAATCTATGGCGAAATTAAATGTGATGGCTAAAGTGGATTTTTACATCTGCCTAGAACGGGCACGAGCAAGTGCAACAGCAACCCCAGAAGGGCATTAGCATCCCCCGACCAGCTAAGAGATCTGTGAAGAACTTACATCTACTGCCCGGTGGCTCCTGCATTTGAATTTTTACATCTACTAAAACACATATATGGATTATACTACATAAAACAGGGGGAAATCCCTATAAAAAACATTGCTACGCGCAAGGGATCTCCACGACTTCCATCTAGGGGAAGACCGCTTGCAAAAAATGTTACACCTGTAGGGATTTATTACATCTAAAAAAAGCACCTCTGAGGGGTTAGGATGTTCAGGCAATCCATGGTTTACACCCCAACCCCACCCCCCACCCCCCCCCCCCCTAGTCTTACATCTAACCAAAACTCCATGGTTATTAGCGTTCTAACTCAAAAACTTGAGTGTTATTACATCTAGAGAAAACAAAAAACCAAAAAACAGTTATAATTTACTTCTCTAGAGAAGAAAAAGTATGAGGCAAAAATATTACATCTAGGATTACACTGTATCTAGATAATTCCTAGGGCAATATTTACATCTACTAGTTGATTTTACAGCTAATAGTTGAATTTACATTTGCTAGTTGATTTTACATCTAATTACTCCGGATGTAAGAAAAGCACACGTACATGATTTACGCCCCTCTAGCACGACAAACATCTCAAAGAACTAGAAGACGCAGGACGCTAACGAATCTAGATCGATTTTGTGTGAATACCCCACTATTTAGGCTTACGCATGCTGATACCCCTCACAGATTGGGACTGTTCCTCTGCAAACAGCACAACAGATGCGAGCGCACAAAACCAAAAGCACATCGGCGGAGAGATCTGAAGTTTTACCTGAAAAATTGGCGGAGATCCTGACGGCGACGAGTTTCCCTCTCCCTGCCGCACATGCTGTTGTTAACGGCGACGAGGTTCCCCCTCCCCCGCCGCACGGCCGCGGAGAAAACCTCCTCTCCACCGCTCGCGCGCCGCTCCTCCTTCCCCACCACCGAAGCCGGTCCCATCCCCACCGCCGGCGCAGGACCACAATCGATCTCTCCCCCTTGGACAGCGCAAATCGGCTGAATCGGGCCGGGATTCTCGCCGGGATGTGGAGAGCGAGAGAGGTCGGGGAGGAGGAAATGGGGAAGGAAGCGAGACGAGTGTGGTTCTGCGGGAGGAAACGCTACGCGTACCCGTAGCGGCGAGGACGCTCGCGCGTGGGACGTGTCGGTCGGGACGTCCGTTCGATCTTGATCGTGCGATGGAGACAAGTGAGCACGCGAATAGTCAGAATGAGCTCGCTCATTATTTAGAAATTGCGTAAAGAAAATAGAACTGATGTAATACCATGAATTGTCATCCCGGCTCAAACGGTCATATTCAACTATCCAAGGGATATTTATTTGTACATCATCAAAACAGTGCTCTAAACTAATGTCTCGGTATACTCTGTGTTTCAGCGACTAGAAAGTACCCTTCAGTGAATAGGCAATCACTCAGTGTTACGGGACGAACATTCATTCAGAACAGAAACACTACTCTCAACTGTTGTCTTGGTATACTGTCTTTCAGGTATTAGAAAGTACTCTTTAGTGAACAGGCAATCACTCACTGTACCGGGACAAGCATTCAGGACAGCATTCAATCAGCTGACGGACCAGCCACAGAGTCCGTCTGAGAGTGCTCCACCCCACTACCGGGGCTCTCGGCTTCCTCGCCATCTGAAGCAGCCTGCAGCCCAACCAAAAGTAATCACTGAACATATTATAAAGCAATCAGTGAATTTTTTGTCGAGGGAAAAGGGATTACCAGGCCCAGCTTTCTTAATGTTGAACCAGGTGATTTCAACTCCCCCACTGATGTTTTGATGAGAACGACACTGGAGATAGCCAAAGCTACTGCCTGGAGTGGGTTGCTGAACAGCTTCCCGATATCTGTCGCAAGTTTGGCATATTTGTGTGCTTCGTCTACGTTGGTCTGGAGGGCTTTTCGCACAGCAGCCTGACATAGTAAAACCGACGAAACAGAACATATCTGTTAAGCAAACAGCATAGAAATAGTGTATAGACATAACGAATGAACACTAAAAGCAAACAGCACAAAGTATATTTCACCCACATCAGTAACAAAGCAACTGACGATTTAGCAAACAGCTAAATCAACGAAACAGAACATATCGGTTAAGCAAACAGCATAAAAACAGTGTCCCGCTGCCTGACATAATAAATGAACACTAAAAGCAAACAGCTAAAATTATATTTCACCCACATCAGTAACAAGCCACCGTAGAATATCATTTGCTGAAATCAGGCTGTATACGATAATCAGGACAATCGAATGTTGATAACTTACAGGATCACGAAACAATCTCTTGAAGTGAAGGTCAGCATTCATCTGATATTTACCTCTTTTGACCTGAAATGCTCCAGCAACATTAACTTCTAAAAAGTAAAGCTAAGCAAATGGTTTCTCAGTTTCTCCAAAACAGCAACTATGTTATGTCTAAACCTGAATACAGAGGCAAGGCGAATGATGGGATCGACCCTACGAAATCTAGACTAGGTCGGAGCATGGTTCAAAAAAGCGTTCGCTCAGGCACGCTTAAGCGCGCTTAAGCGCTGAGCGACGGCCTTCCGCTTCGCTTTTGGCCTGAGCGCTCGATTAAGCGAGGAAGATAGAGAGGGGAGAGAAGAAGTGCGACTGGTTGAGAAAACAAAGCAGGGAATGAAGGGTGGATGCAGGGAAGGAGGGGGCAAAGGCAGGGAGGGAGGGACGGGGGCAAGGAATCCATGGAAGGGGAGGTGCAGCATGGCCATTGCGGCTGTTGATGCGTGGCTAGAGGGGAGCAGGTGAGAGAAAGAGATAGAATAGAATAGATGGACGGTGAAGATTAGAGAATATAAATGGTTCAGATTGAGCTGGGCAGGCTGGGGTTTCATATGGGCCTTACTGGACCAATATTGTCTTACTGGGCCAATATTGGAGGAAGATTGGAGCTTATCTGGGTTGAAAAATGCAACCAGCTCCCCCTCCTACGCTCCCGTCTGTACGCTTTTACCCTGAACGCTTAAGCGGCGCTTAAGCTCGCCTAAGCAGTAGTTCCTCTAGGCTGAGCCTCACCGCTTGCTCAGTGCTCAGCGCTTTTTTGAACCTTGGGTCGGAGTAAGAAACAAATAATGCAAAACAATCAAAGCTGAGGGGGAAAAGAATCTTACAGCATTCGCAGACATTGGGACGAAGAATTTCTGGAAATGAAAAAATTAAAATACATCAGCATAACAGGTTAACATAATGATACAACATGGCACTACTTAAGATGTAGCACATTTTACAAAATAAAATAAACAAAACCAATATAAATGGTCAGCAGGGAAAATAAAGGAAGTGGAAAGTATCTCATATATTAGATTTTAAGGAGAAAAGATCAACAATTTTTCCAACACACGTTTACTGTAACAAGAATATCTATACATGAACTTGGCGTTTTTTCAGTTTAAACAAAGAACATCAAAAGAGATCAATGGAAGGCAGGTAACCTGGCGCCAAATCCACTTCTGGCCATACAAAGCGTTGCCAACATAATAGCACAGCTTATGCCTTAGCTGAAGAGCTACACCTGGCCTGTGGCGGAAATTTCAGGTTCGGTGAGAAACCATCAAACCAAACAAAAAGCAAGGGCTATCTACTGCAAACTCAGAATTGACACAGTTGAATGTTTTTTGTCTTCTTTTTCAGGTGTATGATCAATCTCCACTCAGAAATGGCAACAATATTCGCAAGCATGAGGAAACACAAATATTATGGTAACAAATATCAGAGGGATAATAAACGTGAAAAACGAAGATTGCATTTGTCTCTGGGATTCTTAATCTATTGCTTCCGTTACTACCAATACATAACATTCTTATCTACTGCTTCCGTTACTATCAATACATAACACTCGTATCTACTGCTTCCGTTCCTAGTTCCTACCAATACATAAAATGTGCAGGGATAATATATACAGTCAGATATTCTTATCTACTGCTTCCGTTCCTACCAATACATAACATGTGCAGGGGATAATATATTCAGTCAGAAGGAACTGGGCATGCAAGCAAATGAGGAGAGACCCTACTTGGTCGCTGGTTGCTCATTCCTACCAGTCATACTTGCAGCTAGGGGTGTGCAAATCTGACACCGGTGGAAACCGTGGTAAACCGGGATGAGCATGTAGTTCAATTTCTTTCACAAAGCAAATCCTCACCACCAGTTTATTACAAAAAATTGAACTAGGCTGAAACCGGCTCGTTGCGGGAACAAGGAAATAAACTAGTTATGCGTAAATCAATTTAAATATTACTGTTATCTTGCATTTCTTAGCAAAAACCACTTCAGTTCGGAATTTCATCTGTCACAAAAAAACTTTAGATCAGGATTTAGGAACAATCAGTCAACTTAACAAACAGTCTTGAATCCATTCCTTGTTGCAGTTTAGTTAAATCAAGCTATTATAATTCACACATTGCAGGTCATCCAGATAATTTGCACATTGAACTGCAAATATAATGCAAGAGCTGTAGGTAGTACACAATGTTGCAGTTTCCCAATTAACTCGGGCGGGATTGGCAGCTGCCACCCAGCTATCCCAGATTAAGCAGCGAACACATGCACAGCTAGCGAACGGAGCGAGACAAAGACAGATGTGCATAATGCAGGCCCCTCCGATAATATATTCAGTCAGAAGGAACTGGGCGAACAAATGCACAGCTAGCGAACGGAGCGAGCGAAGGGTTACCTCGTATGGGGCGGGCGCGGGAAAGAGGTGGTGGAGGAAGACGCGACCGTGGAGGAGGAAGACGCGACCGTGGAGGAGGAGGACGCTAGCGTGGATGCCAACTTCTTCTCACCCCAGAGGATCCTCTGGAGAGAGGCCTTGCTGAGAAATCGCGAAGCCATCCGAATTCTCGAGGGATATCAGCAGGGTGGGCAGGATCTGCATAGACAGCGGATAAGCGAGATCAAATCGAAGAACACGAAATCAAATCGAAATGTACACGAGATCGAGGCGAAATTGACGGGAAATCGAGACGAAATCGACGGGGAAACCGAGACGAAATCGAGCGATCTATCTTACCACGAGCGCTTGTCAGTCCACAACCCGGAGAAGGGCGACGGATGTGGGGGAGGAGGTGGAGAGCACCTGCCCGTCGAGCTGCAGCAAAACAATGGTGATCCGCTAGGGTTTCATCTCCGAAAATTAAGTAGGGGGGAGGAGAGGAGGGAAACCTTGCGGGAGCGAACTAACGGCCGGGGAGGTTGGGTTCAAATGAATTTAGCAAATCGGTTGAGGCGGTGGCCACCGATTCCAGCTGTCCAGATCCGGAGCCCGAACCCCGCTCTGGCTGGCGCGCTCCGGTGCACAGCCTTGGCCGCATTTCGGTGGATCCGGTGCATCGGACCCGTGTGCAGGCTGCACCAGGCGACCGCCCACGGCGGTGCATCGGACCCGTGTGCAGGGTGCACAAGAACAGGCGAGCCACAACAGAGTCGGCTTGCTGCAAGTTCATGCTCCCTGCGGTGCTCCCAGCGACCGCAGGAAGTGCCTATCGCAGCTCGACCGGAGCGCCGCGAGGAGGGAGGTCGGAGCTGCTTCCAGCTTCTTGGTGGGTGGGCGGGCGGGGGGGGAAGAAGAAGATAAGTAGGTGGGTGGAGGAGAGGGGAGACAGCCGGGGTTTTTATAGGCAAAGCCGTCGCTATCTTTGGAACTACTCCTAACTAACACCGCCGAAACTAGGCGGAGGCCCTTTCGTCCGACAAATTTTCTTCATTTATTACTTTCCTTCTAATCCTTTCCAAAACGATTCCTTGATTTCGGGCCGAAATAAACGTAATTTTTTTTTTCGAAACACAGTACAACACAGGTGCTCATATACACGCGTAATAAACGTAAAATCTATTCCGTGTGTGGGCACTATCTTGTCTCTTCCCAGTGCTCACGCCTCGCGTCCGTCCGATCGGAAACGAGCGACCGATTTTTCGCGTCACCGCTTCGACACTACTTCCGGCATTCAAACCCACGCGTCTCTCCTCATTTCCCCTCCCCGCAGTCTCTCTCCTCTATCCCTCTCCTGCTCCGGGCGGAGGTACCCGCCAAATCGCCGGCGATTTCTCCGGCAAATAGTCGAATCCAGCGGCGCGTTTTGCGCGCCGAGTCGTCGCCGTCCACTGGGTGTGTGTCGACTTGACGGCGCGGCTCAGCTCGCACCGAGGAAATCCTCTATCCCTCTCCTGCTCCGGGCGGAGGTACCCGCCAAATCGCCGGCGATTTCTCCGGCGAATAGTCGAATCCAGCGGCGCGTTTTGCGCGCTGAGTCGTCGCCATCCACTGGGTGTGTGTCGACTTGACGGCGCGGCTCAGCTCGCACCGGGGAAATCCTCTATCCCTCTCCTGCTCCGGGCGGAGGTACCCGCCAAATCGCCGGCGATTTCTCCGGCGAATAGTCGAATCCAGCGGCGCGTTTTGCGCGCTGAGTCGTCGCCGTCCACTGGGTGTGTGTCGACTTGACGGCGCGGCTCAGCTCGCACCGGGGAAATCGAGGGAAGTGGGACTCGGCGGAAGGGAAACGGAGGGAAGAGCTGGGGGCTGGGCTACCTCTACCACCATCTCCATAATCCGAGGAAGCGAACGGCGGATCATCTCTGTGTTTCTCCCGCAAGGTCAGTAATACTCAAACCCTAGACTATCTGTCCCGATTTGTAATTCATGCGTCCTTTTTGCGGTGATGGTGCTTATGGAGTTTGTAGTTGAGATTCTGATCTATGTGTGATTATTTGGTTGTGGATCGTGTGGAAGATCTACCTTACGTCTCTAGGTTCAATCGGTTAGCACCAAATTGTCCAAACCCCCTTGGAAACTTGCTTATGAACACTGGACAGATAATACGCAGTGGATGGTGTTTTTGTTGTGAGTACTTACTGAACCGATTCAACTATCACACCTGTGTTTTCTGTTAGAATGTATTTTATCACAGTTTTTTATGTGCATGTAATTATCATCATGTGCCTGATTTTTGGAGAGTAATCATAAATATGAGTTATTTTTTGTTGTATAAAGCACATGTATATTGTATACAGAGTATATGTAGTTATCTATGTCGATAGATGTTCTAACTTGACCTGTAGATGTATTTTTGTAATTAAAAACATATTTATAGTTCTCTGAAGTTCCTCACCCATAATGTATAAATTAGATCAAAACTCCTTTTGTGCAGGTTGCTGACATGTATTTTTTTATCTCCTGCATGTATTTTTGCTGATGAATACATTACTGTCTACTTTTTCTGCACTTAGAGGATGAAAACTCCTATGTGTAGGTTCATGACATGTACTTTTTATCTCCTGCATGTATTTTTGCCGATGAATCCATTACTGTCTAATTTTTGTCGTCCCTGCACTTATAGGATGAAAACTCCTATGTGTAGGTTCCATACTTTTTTACAGATGTATCTTTAATAATTTGCATTTCGAAATTGTAGTCTCAGCTTTATCATTTCATTTTGAGCAGGAAATCCTATAGAAGTATATGATGATTCCACTCGTATCTAAGACACGTTCCCGGACACCTAAGAGTTTGCCCAAGCCTGGGTCCAGGTTCAAAAGAATGAAGCGAAGACTGCAATTGAAAGTTAGAGACCCAGACATACCTATAGACCCACAGATTGAAGATGATATAGATGTTGCTGATCCTCTCGAAGCTCCACCAAAACAACAGGATGATGCCCCACCTCCTCAACATGATGATCAAGCCCTAAATGAGGAACAAGTTGGACAGAAGAATAAAAATAAGGTACTGCAAGCCTTTTTCATGTTTATAACTTTTGTTTTCAGTTTTTTATTACATGTAGAAAGTTTCTGGGACATGCAACTGTAAACTCATATATGTATGTTTTTGTTTGTCAGAGTAACCTTTTCAACCGGTCTTCTCCAATGAAAATAATCAGGGTCTGCAAAGGGTTTACTCCGGAACAGTGTCAGGTTATAATTGGTGCAGATTTTGGAGACACACTTGGCTGGAAGTGTTCCAGGTTGATTCCTGAGTTATGCAAATTCTTGATGGGGTGCTTCAACCCAGATTCATGTGAGCTGGACTTTGGTGCCAGGGGAAGGGTTCCTATTAGCTTGCAGTCAGTTGTCAACATTCTGGGAGTGCCTATGGGCAGCAACCCAATCCCTTACCACATGGACACTGGGGCAACAAGAACAATGTTGGATATGTTTGGGATCAAGGATTGGAAGCAGCCATCTCTTGCATTTCTTGAGAAACAACTAGGACCAAAACATCCTGCTGACCACATCTTCCTGAGGAAGTTCTGCATATATCTGATATGCTCTGTGTTTGCTCCAACTACTGCTGTTGGAATCAGCCCAAGATGCTACCCTTCTCTGATCAACACAAAAGGTATCCGCAGTCTAAACTGGCCAAAGTTCATCATTGACATAATGATCCAGAACCCAAGAACAAAGGGTAAAAAAAAACTGGTTCAAGGCTTGCATGCCATACCTCATGGTCAGTACCTGTTTTCAAACATTTTGTTGTAGCAATTGACCCTCTTATACATACTGTGCAAACAATTAACATGATTTTTTAACCTTTTTGTCACAGGTTCTATATGTCGATTCTTTGGAGACTGACACAATAGACGTGCCCGAAGACGGTACTCGCATATGCGTATGGACCAACAAGTTGGTTAAGCTTGCGGTTGAAATGGATGCAAACAGTGACGGGTCATTTGGAAAGCTACCTGTACACTCTAGTCCCTATCCTATCCCGAAGCATGGATTCTACATAGCTGCTAAACATCAAGCATCCTTTTCAACTTAATATGTGACGTTGTTTTATTTTTTGTTCTTCTTTTTTTGTTGCAGCTGAAACAATGCTTCCGGATTAAGATGACCTTATTCTCCGCAGGACCTTCAGTTCTGGACATGTTCATTAGAACCCATGTTCCAGGTGTTCACACCGAAGACGTAAGATACCATCTTGCTGTTTATATTGTTATGTAGTTTCCTCAGGTTCCATATGTATTTTTTTCTGTAGCATGTAATGTCAAAAAATTAGTCTATATCTGTTTTTATAATTTGAACTTTATATTCAAAATGTAAACACCATCTGTAGCTTACATACAGTTTTTGGTTCTATGTGCACATTCATGAGTCTATGCAACTATATGTAGATTTCCAGTGCAAACTTTTTCGACCTGAGATTTTTTTATGTAATTAGTCGTGCGTTAATTGTAGTTAAATAATTATGGAACAGGAGTTGGTGAAATACAGAGGAGCTCTCACAGAGATGTGCACTGTTTTTGAGGATGGGATGGGAAAGTTCCTGAAGAATATGTCAAGCAAAGATCAAAATTCCCAGTTACTCGAGGAGGAGCAACATGAAGTGCAGCAACTCAGCAAAAGAACAAGACGCTTGATGAACAAACGCATCAGAAAAACAACAGCGCAAGGAGTGATCATAGAGGGGAATGATGACACTGTTATGGGAATGAAGACTGCCACACCTGAAGCTGATGTTCCTGTTGTTATGCAAATTGACAAGAGGAAAAGGAAACCAAATGATGAGAGGTTCCCTGCTGAGGATGGAAACTCAAAGAGGTGCAAATCATATAAAGTTCAAGAAACTGAAACACTGGAAACAAATGAGGAGGACCTACAGCAGAAAGCGGACGACCTTTATGGTCCTGGATATGAAGATACTTTTGAGGTTGATATGGAGATTGCAACTGGCCATGCAGCGGCAAATCCTACGAGCTTCAGTAACCTTGCAGACAAGAATGTTAGTACAAAAGAGTGTACTGTTGGGCTTGCAAATCTAGGGGTTGAAGTGTTGAAGCAACTACATATATACGGGACAGGTTCACAATCAAGTGAAGATAGTGCTTGCGATGTCGCAATGATGTCAAACCTCTCAACACTGAAGCGTACTGGAGTTGGAAGCAACAATGAAGGACAGCTCAATTTGACAGCAACTAATCAGCCTGCATTGGAAAATTCCACCATTCAGACTCCAAAAAAAAGTGTGGAAGCTACCATCCAACCTGTTGAGCAGAAGTGCAGCCCGAGGACATCTAAACGCGTCACAAGTCTAGTAACAAGGAGACCAGTAACAAGGTCCATGTCACCACTCAAACCTCCATCACCTACTAGTGGAAAGGAGAGTCCCAAGCCAAAATGGAATGTAGGTTCCAGTGGCCCCAAATAGGATGTAGGTTCCAGTGGACCCAAGTGTGATGTAGGTTCCAGTGGCCCCAAGTGGGATGTAGGTACCAGTGGCGCACGAAGGCAAACTTGTTTTGCTACTGCACAAGCAAGGGCATGTAGTGACATGGACCACCAGTCTCCAAACATCTTGGATGCTAAACAGATACAGTCAACACCATCTTTATTGAAGGATAGCATGAGCAGGAAGCTCGATCTTCAGTTTGGGAGCACAGATTCAATAGAAGAGACTGAGCAGCAGAGAAGACAGCAAGATCTGATAGATGGCTGCCCCTCTTTCGACCTTGGTATCACGTTTGATGAACTAGTTGAAGATGCTGCAGCTGAACATCAAACAACTGCTTGTGAGGAAGAGCCTGTTGTAATTTCAAGCAATGACAGTGGAGACTCATTGGACAAAATCTTCGCTTCCATCGAGATGCCAGCTAGGACACCAGTGTTTGATAAGGCCCAGAAGATAGAACAATCTACATCCTCACCCTCTGCGCCGAACAGTTACACTCCAGTCCCGCAAGCACATCAAAAGAGGGTCGTGAAGATAACCCAGGCTCAAAAGTCACCATACATGCAGAATGGAAAAAAAATTGTTGCATCGAAAAATACATTGGAGGTGTACAACAAGATATGCTCATATGCTGGCAGAATAGAAAATGCAATCGACAAAACAAAGATTGTTGAATATGGTGTGTGGTACGTTTACCTGAAAGATTTGCCAAACTCCGTCAAGCCCATTGGGTGGCTTAGTAATTCAACATGTGAACTCGCATTGCATGTTCTTTCTAAGGAAATGGCTAAACGGAAGAAATGCGTGATGCCCCTTAGAATTGGGGTGAGTTTCAGTAACCATTTACATATCAGTCTGTTAGTTATTCATCCCTACCTTGTCTTTTTTTCTTGTTTTCTTTTTGTTGCGATGCTCACTTCTCCCATTGTTTTTTTCCACTGTTGGCTGTGTATGCAGACAAAGCTGAGGAGTCCAACATGCATTCACGATCGTGCAATGCAGAAAGCATTTGAGTTTTCCCCTACAAACCGACTAGATCATAAGGAGCTAGTGAGCTTTTGAAACTCTTTTCATGTATTTTTTTTGCTTTTATACATTGTGAGATCTACTCATCCGTTCTTTTCGCCAACAGAGATCTTAACAACATGTCATTATTTTTTTTGTTCCAAAATGGTGCAGCTAATGTTTGGCGTTCTCCAAAATCTGTCGCCAAAATCCAAAGATTTCAATGGCCACTACTATCTTATAGTGTTGAATCTGAAGGCAGAAAGGTTTGAAGTTATGGATTCATTGAGGCCAGAAGGTACCCCTAGTCTGATGTCAGATGCTGCATCCATTATTGGAGCCATCAAGCACATGTTCGGAAAACTACAAGGAATCGAAGATAGACATTTCTAGATACAAAACTCAGTACATTGTGTAACAACCCAAGATTTTCAAATTTTTGAAAAATCTGAAAAATCAAAAACTTCTTAAAAATTATAGATATTTTTGTTTTGAATTTTCAAAACAAGCATGGCATTCATGATTTCATTGCATAAGTGCATTTGTGCTCCTTGTTGTATGAAGTTTTCAAAAGAATAAAAATTTATTTTCTTATATTGGGAAACAACAATAATTACTTTTTTATGCCCAAGGGTATTTTGGTAAATAAAGTTGTGTAAAAATTATCCCAATTACTTTATCCTGATAAAGATTATTTTTATAAGTTTATACAATTTTTTTTGATTTTATTTGGTTGTATATTTTAAAAGTTATGGTTATTTTTGAAAACAGAAAATAGAATAGTAGAACGGTTTAAAAAAATAGAAAAGGCCACCACGGCTAGGCCAGCCTGAGCCAGCCCAGCAGAAGCCCAGCAACCTCCCCGGTAGCAGCCCAACCAGCAGCCCGCATCCCCCTCTCTATTTCTCTCACTGACTGGTGGGTCCCACCCGTTAGCACCGACACAATCTTCCCCAAATCACGCGCGTGATGATCTCGCCGCGGCCGATTTGATTTCGTCTTGATTACGGGCGAATTACTGCCCCATTGATCTCGCCGTCTGCGGCTATAAGAAGCCCTCCCGCTCCTCTCCATGTTCCCCCTCATCGTGCTCCAAACCGTGGCGCCAGGCTGGAGAATTTCATCGCCAGAGTTCGCCTCTTCCGCCACCGTCCTTCTTCATTTCCGTCGATATTAGTGAGTACCCGAGCCCGAGGCTGCGCCCATTCCCCTCCCCTTGCCGTTGCGCACCCCCCTGACCACCCCGATGAATTTTTCGTGCAGCCAAACGATGAATCCATCCATGACAGGAGCTCGCTGACCGCCGCCGCTACTCCGGTCACGTCTCACCGCCGCTCCAAGACGAACTCGAGCACGCCGTCGCGCCAACTTCTTCGCCTCGCCGTGCCGCACCCCGTCGTCCACTTTTCCGTCACCGGGAACCACTGGAGCTCCAACGCCCTCGACGCCCGAGCCACCACCGCCGTCTTCCTCACCGCCGGTAACCTGCGCCGCCCGGGGTAGGAACCCTAGAATCTCAACCGTCGGATCTTAAGTCAATGGCCATGATTAGATTATTTAAACCGAAGGGGTATCAGTAAATCTAGACCTTTAGACCTATATCGAACGGTCCAGGAGCAGATCCAGTCAGCCGCCACATCATCGCCCCGTCAGCAGCCAAGTCAGCGCCTAGTCAGCAGAAGCAGCCAACCAGAAGACGCCTCGTGGACGAGGATTTTCTGGGATTTTCCCGAATTAGTTGTTTTTGGCGGTTTTGCAGAAAAGTCCCTGCAACTTCAAACCTTCATATCTTTTTATTGGCTTGGCCAAATTCAAATATTTTTATATATTCGAAATCCTTAGAACCTGTAGAATCTTTCTGTAGTTTTAGTTTTCTGTTTTGCCAAGTTTAAATTTATTTGAATTTCAAATGTGAAATTTGAGTAAATTTGGCATAACTTTAGTTTAAAAATAGATTTTGGAGTAAATCCAATTGGGTTAGTTTAGTTTTGAAGCCCTCTGTCCAGAAGGGCCAACTCCATAATTTTGTAATTATTTTGTTTAACATTAGTTATTATTTTGTGTTTATTCCCTTTTGGGAATTGTTTTATGTTGTTATTATATTAAAATTGTTTTAAATGCATTTTGACCTCATGCATATTTTCACAAATCAGAAAAACTTAGTGTAGTAATTTTCTTGTGATTTTAAATGCATTTCATGCATTGAATTTTTTTTATTGTATTGATATTATTATTGTTTTGTTGTTTATGTGTGGCTTGTTTATTTTGTTAGTTTATTCGGAGAGTCGCGAAGACTTTGGTGGTTGCTACTCCTGCCACTCCTGTTGCCAAGGCAAGTGGCACACTCATGAAATTCCTATTATTTTGATATATGCATGTTGTAGCTTTTACTTAGAAAATTTGCATGATAGGTTATTAGTATGGCTATGCTAAAACTGTTTAGTGTAGTTTACTCCTTTCACTAGATGGTCTAGATACACCTATGAGCACTTAGTAGATTTATAGAAATGCCATGCTTGGTATTGTTTTTGATAAAAGTAAAAACTACTAAGTTAACAAACCACCTGGGTGGATGTGGCATGTGGATGGAGGTTGAAAGTTGAGTGGCTGCTTAGGCTCATCTAGGTGAGTGCACCTGGGTTAGACCCAGGCTCATTTAGGTGAGTGGACCTGAGTATGTGCACTTGTGGATTGCCACCCAGGGACAAAGAGATCGAAGTTGCTCCAAGTGAAGATTGCTTACCGTGCAGCCATAAGTCATATGGGCTCTGGCTTGACTAAGTATGTAGTATGGAACCGGCCCGGCCTGACAGGTGGTGGTAGAGGAATGTAGGTGGAGCGCGTCAGGACGGCAGTGGTCGGGAAAATACTTCGGAAAAGTCTCGTCTTCATCTCCTCCTTTCCTTTTCACTTCAAGAAGGGTCAAGGTCAGAATGGGTTGATGAGGTCTTATGGTGAAAGTGCACAACCTCTGCAGAGTGTCAATCTAAGTACTTATCCGTGTCCCCGGTTACGGACAATTTCTGAGTAGCTGAACAAGGACGTCAACGGAGGATCTCATCATTCTAATTCTCTCTAAGTTAAAACTTGATGGGTTAACAAGGGTAGTTGAGACGGTGGCTTTCAAGCCATGAAAGTCTCGTGTAGAAGAAAAGTTTTATAAAGAGTTAGGAAAAAGTTGGCTTTCTGCAAAATAGCCTTCAAACTCCACCAAGCCAAATATGCGTATAGGTTACTAGAGTTGTTCCAATATGAGTCCACAAAGTGTCACTTGCCAGATCAATTTTATGGTTCTGACCCACCTTGTTGATATCTTTTTATCAGGTTGTTCTGACGAAGAGTGAGGTTTCGTTAAGGGTTCCGAGTCTACAACCAACATGTTTTCGCCTGTGGCTACATGAAGATTGGGACTCCATGCAATAATATTTAGTCTTCCGCTGTTATTTCTGTTTTATGCTAGCCTTGAGCTATGCAAGTTGTAATCGATTATTTTGTTTAAGTACTGGATCAAGCATGTAATAATTGATGCATTGTTATGATATTTCATCTTAAACTGTGTGTGCAAACGAATCGATCCAGGGATTTGCACTATACACAGGGACTTTGCCATTTCTAAGTGCAGGTGCGCTACACATTGCTACTCCTATGCAGAAAACAGGGTAAATTACATCCCACATGCCATATTTTTTCATGTACTTTTCTTCCTTTTTCCTACATAATTTAATGCAATCCAGGGCTATATTCACTGATCACTTTTTTACTTTTCTATTTCTTCGCAAGTCATGAATGCGGCTACTTCATGCTCAAGTTCATTGAATACTGGGATGGGAGGAGGATGGTACAAATTTTCTCTCAAGCGGACATTCCAACAAGCGAGGAAACTACTGATGCAAAAGTGGTTAGAGCACAATGAGAATTTGATTGCATGGCATGATATATTGTTCCCCAAATGAGGAGGCAGGAGGTGCATATCTTGAACCTTATTTTTCCTATGTACCCCCTATGTAATGTAGCACGATGCAAATTACTTGTGAACTCTGTAATTAGATTTCTCCTCAATGCAACACAGGACTAGTTTTTAGTAGCTTCGCCGTTTTTACCAGGAAAGTACATAAGCGGTCTCTATTACAGAAATACATTTTTCTCATGCTACATAATACATCCAAAACCTTTAAGTTTCAACAAAACTACTTTGCCAAAAATCAAATCATATTTCGCAATAAATCCTGCTCCATGGGATCATGCCCAGGAGTGATCTTGGCGGGGCAATTGGGCGAAGTATGATTGATTGAACCACACACAAAACACTTCACAGGTTTGCTAGCCTTTAGGTGCAGACCTGACTTCTTCCTCTTCTCCCCTGGCCACCCTCTAGATGTAGTGGTTGTAGGATCCCTGATACCTTCACCATCATTGTTAGGAATGTCAGCTTTACATGTTCCACCATCAGTGGTTTCAGTTTTCTTGTTTTTCCGCTTAGCTGATGTCGTAACTTTCAAAGAATTCAGTTCTTTGACTAAGTCACTCATGTATTTATCAGCAAGGGCCGTCCCTTTGTCGGATGTAGATGCAAGTTTCGCAACTCTATCTGCAAAATTATTGCATAAGGTCCCATATCGTACAAGCCTTCTTTCTTTGTTGGTCAACTTTCTGTCAGTTGGCAGTGGAGGCAACTCAACATTTGGGGCCGGAAGTTCATCCTCACGTGCTTTCCACCTAGGGAGAATATATTGTGCAGGAATAGAGTCTATAGCACCTAGCTGTACCATGATCCTCATTATATGGCAGCACAAAAGGCCGTCCCTACTGAATTTAGAACACTCACATTGGTATGTTGTATCAGCTGGGTTGGCGTTAACTCTGTAACTCCTTCTCCCATACCCAAAGACAGATCCTCTGATTGGAACTACATCAAACAACTGCCCACCAACATGGTTGGCATTATATGATGTAACTTTTCTTAGCTCAGAGCGGAAACGCAAGTAAATGTCACGTGTGTAAACTTCCAACGCTTGCTTTTCCAGTGGGTAATCTGACCAGACTCTAAGTTCCTTATCTACCAATTCAAACTCAGCTGCATCTTCCGCAACATCTATCTTCTCTTGTAGTTTTAGGTACTGTAGGAAGAAATGGGTGATGCTATAGTGTGGGCTGACATACCTCTTCAGGACCGCATTGAATCCCTCACTGCGGGCAGTTGTCTGTAGGAATGGGAAAAACGGTCCTTGAAGAATGCTGGAACAAAAGTTGCACGCAGATCATGCAGATCACGCAAGTGGGTATTGTCCCCAACATTGTGCTTTAAAATCATCTCAGCCCACCTAGTCTCAAACTCAACAACTGTCATGCTGTGATCAATAGTCTCATTTAGCTCTCGACGTAACTCCTCATGCTTTGACATGAAGTTACCCAAGACACTCTGTGCATTTTGCATGATATGCCAGCGACAATTTCTGTGGCATGTATCTGGGAATGCTACCAGTATGGCACTTCTCATGGCACCATCTTGATCAGTGATGAAATTCAGTGGCTGAACACCATCCATAGCTTCAAGAAATGCCTCGTAGAGCCAAACATAATCTGCAATAGTCTCATGCCGGAGGAACCCACACCCTAGCTGAATAGACTGACCGTATCGGTTTATTCCTATGAATGGTGCAAAGGGAATTTTATACATGTTAGTCATGTAAGTGCTATCGAATGACAAATAGTCATGGTAATCCTTGTATGCTCTCTTTGCTGCCCCATCAACCCAGAAAATTCGGTCCGCACTGTTAGCATGATCTTTATGTATTTTATACACAAAGTCTGGATCATCCTTCTGCACTAACTTGAATTGCTCCACCAGCATCTTCATGTCTTTGTTGGTGTGCTCCTCATCGATGGTAGCCATGAAGTTACTAACATCTTTCTTCACATATGGAACATTTCCTAGCTGCCCGTACAACTCAGCCATAATTGACATCACCCTTTCGGCAGATAGGTTAACCTTATGTAGCAACTTGATAAATTCCTTCTCCTATCTAGGGATACCTCTATGTGACCTTAAGTATCTCTTCAAACTGAACTTTTTGATGCATGGATGGTTCGGTTCCTCAACAAACATAGTGACATGCCATTTCTCTGCTCTTCTCTTAACTCTTAGGCGTGCCCTGCAGTCTATCTTCTTTGTGATGCTCCGGTTCCGCTGCCTTACCGGTGGCACAGCATGCTCGTTAATGTCATCTGACTTGCCACTTTTGTTGCAGACAAATAGGCATTTGTCTCTCTACTTGTCCATAGCTGATTGCCTAGAGGTACTAGCCTTGATTGAGAAACCAACTTGCTTGGCATATCTATTGTAATCTAGTTTCACTTCTTGCCAACTGTCAAAGATCATGTCAGGATATGGTGTCTGGACGTTAGTCTGGCTGCTTGGTGTAGATTGAACTTCATCTTCGCTGCCGGAACAATCACTAGATAGTGTTTGTCCTGTTCCCGCCCCTGTGTCAGCAGATGGCATTGTGTTCTCCGTAGATGTCGGATCTGGTTCGACATTAGGAACCTCTGCACCATCTACATTGACATTACGACCTCCTGCACCTTCATCATCATCAAGAGCTGGCATGTTCAGGCCCAGCGCATCGGCTGCAATGTCCATGTCGAATATCTGCATGCAAAGTTACATTTTTTTACACAAAAAGTTACATATGAATAGTTACATTTTTTTACACAAAAAGTTACACATGAATATCTGCTATATTTTCTACACATGTTGCAGATATTTTTTAACTTTGAAAAATTTACATTTTTCTGCTAATTACTCTACACTTTCATTTTCATCCTGTTCAAATTTTGTACAGGAAAAAACTTTGTGGAGCATCAAAGAACTGAAGATTTTTCAGACATGTAGTTACAGGCTCAAAAACAAGCTACAACTTCTCTGGACTTTCTGAAGCATCAAGTACTTTTGCAAATTGATCACCTGACAGAAACATGACTGGCAGAAACATGACTGCAACTTAAAGTTTTGGTTCATGATGTTTGTCTGGGTAGTTGATGATGTTGTTTTGCATGATCTAATTGCTCCATGAACCAGAGTAGTTCCCTGAAACTACATGCTTTTGCTGCACCAAAAGTTGCAAATTCACCAAAGGTTTCCATACCTGGAGTTTTTCCTGAAGATAATTATCTTTTTGAGCCGCTACTCCTGTGATGTTCCTTTTCGTCTTCTCTCAGTTAAGATCCTGATATTTACTACCATGAAATTCTTTCCAAAACAAATGCTCGATTCCAGGGGTGCTTGATTTCTCAAAATTACACGATAAATTATTATTGTCTTAAATTATGAAAATGATAAGAATCCTTTTCCAGCTACAAAAGAACCACCCGGTATAACAACAAAGAATTTTAAAGCTGATTCAGTAATCTCTTCACAAAAAGAGTTATATCTAGGGGGGCCTAGGCCCCAACCATACACTCTTATATTCCAAAGCGCGCCAACCAACCTACTTGCCTGCCTCCCCATTCTCGGTTGAACCCCATCCCAGGCCTCAATATCCAGGTGACCATGGCATCATCAAGCTTCACCAAGTAAGGGTCAATCTTGCCAAGATTCTCCCTGACCTGCTCCGAGAGTGAAATCTAGCACTTCTGGATTGAGTCACTCTCCTAGGAGAGGGTAGCGCTCTGAAAGAAGGGGATGATGTCCTCATGCCAGAAGATGCCCTTTTACTCCTTCAGGTTCGCGAAGGGGTTGCTAGCCTTGTTGTGCCACGGGTATGGCAGGCCAGTCTTCGCTCCCAGGCTCAAGTGGTCGCAGATGACCTGAAGTTTATGCAATTTGGATTAGTTTCAGTATCAGACTGCTGCTAAGATTAGTAGTAGTTCAATTGTAATGACACTAAGTAGTAAGAAGCATAAGTCAAAAAATTACACCAAGGCGCTACAACCGAAAACCCAAAATTTGCATAACATTGATCACTCATTTCATTCATCAAAATAGTTCGGTAAAACTTGCAGAAATAGTATGCTACAGAGACCGTCATGCTCTACATCCCCTCCAACATCTAAGCTCCCTGGTTTGCTCCCTGGTTTTTCAGGCCTGTGGTGCGTCCACCTCATCTCTCACTTTATGGCCCACTGCGTGTGGGTGTTTCTCATTAGGTCGGTTCGTCGCCTCGTGGATCGCATGCTGGACGTGTGTCTCGTTCCGTCGTTCGGTAGTACACGACTGTAAGAGCATCTCCAACGGAGTCGGCTTGCTGCAAGTTCATGCTCCCTGCGGTGCTCCCAGCGACCGCAGGAAGTGCCTATCGCAGCTCGACTGGAGCGCCGCGAGGAGGGAGGTCGGAGCTGCTTCCAGCTTCTTGGTGGGTGGGCGGGCGGGAGGGAAGAAGAAGATAGGTGGGTGGAGGAGAGGGGCGACAACCGGGGTTTTTATAGGCAAAGCCGTCGCTATCTTTAGCGATAGGCGTAGGTGGCCCTAGACCCGCAAATCTAGGTCCCCTGTTTGCACTGTTGGATTACAATCACACGGCCACGAAACAGCGCAGCACGTTTTTTATTTTAGTCCCTGGACTTTTTAGAAATCGAACCCGCACTACACAAACAGCTCCACTTGATACGAAGGGGTATATCATGTTGCCCCTAAACTTCCAGATATTTACAGTGAAACTGCCACCGTGCTGATTTTTCTCAGTATCACAACAAAATCCCGACCAGTACAACAAATCTTCGACTCGTGTACAAAAATAATATGGTATTGCAACATATCATCGCAACATTTTCGAGAAAAAAGTTACAATATTTTTTTAGTTAAACAACATTTTTCTATCGCAAATTGCTTTACAACAAAACTCACCAAGAAATTTCAACAAAATTCAAAACTATTACAACAAACGGAACTATTTTTTCAATAATTAAAAATATGTTTAAAGAAATTTTTTTGCCGCGGATACATTTACAACAAAAAATCACCCACTATATCAACAAGAATAAAATATAATTACAACAACAAAAAATTGTTGCAACATTTTAAAATTGGTTAAAGAAAGACTATTTCTACAGATTTTTACAACAAAAACCACAAACTATTTCAATAAACATCATAAACGCTTACAACAAAAAATCCATGTGTTTGCGACATTTTTTATAAACATCATCTAAAAAGAGTAATGTTACAAAAACATGGTTAAACAACAAATTTTTTCTTGCTTCAAATTCGTTTACAACAAAAATCACTATCAATTACAACAAAAAGTACAAACTAATACAACAAAAGAACACATATTTGCATTAATTAAAAAGTGGTCGAGCAACAAAAAATTTCTGCAAATTCATTTACAACAAAAAATTAATCATCTATTTGAACAAAAATCAGTAAGGATGCCAACAACAAAAAAGTGCAACCTTTTTATTAATAAACGTGCAACAAAATTCAAAGCAAAACACACAAACTTGAAGCAAACGTCCTAACAAAAACATTGCAACATCTCATGTGTGCTTTCTCAATAAAATATGCATGCCTTCGGTTCAAATTTTACGATATAAAGAAAACATTAAAAATTAGGGAAAGAAACAATAGCTAAGCGGTCAGTTCTGGGGTCATCATGCGAAAAAAATGTTACTTGGGTCAGAAACACTCTTGTCTCCTTTCACAGACTAAACTTGGGTCAGAAAAATTGTTGGGCCGAAAAAGAAAAAGAGAACGAGTCCCATGACCATGAGCGATATGCACATGCACATGCATAGCTAGCAGTTGGATGCATGCAATGTGTGCGCGGAGAAAAAGTAACTAGACCTACGTACAGACGCGGAAAAAGGACTAGATACGGCTGCGGCGGACACAAACAACAGCTAAACCGTTATACGGCCCGTATAATACGAGCTTGTACGCGCGGGGCAAGGGCGACCTACGCGTTGCGCGCGTTAGGTCGCCCTAAACGAAGCGTTTTCCTCTTTGGAACTACTCCTAACTAACACCGCCGAAACTAGCGGCAGAGGCCCTTTCGTCCGAGAAATTTTCTTCATTTATTACTTTCCTTCAAATCCTTTCCAAAACGATTCCTTGATTTCGGGCCGAAATAAAACCGTCTCCTCAAGAAATTTTATTCATTAATACCATGAAATTCTTTCCAAAACAAATGCTCGATTCCAGGCCGAAATAAAACCGTTCCCTCAAAGAATATTTACTACCATGAAATTCTTTCCAAAACAAATGCTCGATTCCAGGGGTGCTTGATTTCTCAAAATTACACGATAAATTATTATTGTCTTAAATTATGAAAATGATAACAATCCTTTTCCAGCTACAAAAGAACCACCCGATATAACAACAAAGAATTATAAAGCTGATTCAGTAATCTCTTCCCAAAAAGAGTTATATCTAGGGGGGCCTAGGCCCCAACCATACACTCTTATATTCCAAAGCGCGCCAACCAACCTACTTGCCTGCCTCCCCATTCTCGGTTGAACCCCATCCTAGGCCTCAATATCCAGGTGACCATGGCATCAGCAAGCTTCACCAAGTAAGGGTCAATCTTGCCAAGCTTCTCCCTGACCTGCTCCGAGAGTGAAATGTAGCACTTCTGTACTGAGTCACTCTCCTAGGAGAGGGTAGCGCTCTGAAAGAAGGGGATGATGTCCTCATGCCCGAAGATGCCCTTGTACTCCTTCAGGTTCACGAAGGGGTTGCTAGCCTTGTTGTGCCAGTCTTCGCTCCCAGGCTCAAGTGGTCGCAGATGACCTGAAGTTTATGCAATTTGGATTAGTTTCAGTATCAGACTGCTGCTAAGATTAGTAGTAGTTCAATTGTAATGACACTAAGTAGTAAGAAGCATAAGTCAAAAAATTACACCAAGGTGCTACAACCGAAAACCCAAAATTTGCATAACATTCATTCCATTGATCACTTACTTCATTCATCAAAATAATTCGGTAAACCTTGGAGAAACAGTATGCTACAGCGACAGTCATGCTCTACATCCCCTCCAACATCTAAGCTCCCTGGTTTGCTCCCTGGTTTTTCAGGCCTGTGGTGTGTACACCTCATCTCTCGCTTTCTGGCCCACTGCGTGTGGGTGTTTCTTGTTAGGTCGGTTCGTAGCCTCGTTCGCATGTTGGACGTGTGTCTCGTTCCGCCGTTCGGTAGTACACGACTGTAAGAGAATCTCCAACAGAGGCGCTAAAAATAGACCACGCTGGAAATAACTACCTTTTAGCGCGCGTGGGGCAAGAAAGGGTGCTCCAACAGATGCTGTAAAGTAGAGTGCGCTGTAAAAAACGGTCCAGTGCGCGGAACAAAACGACATCGTAGGCTGCAAATTTGGAGTGCCGGCAACAGCGTCCTGGAGAATCAGAAGGTGGCGCGAAGCTGCAACTGCCGTCGGAAGTTTCACCCGCGTGACGCACTGGAGACCCCGCCCCTCGCCAAGCACGGGCCGCCGCCTGCGACCCTGCCGAGCACGGGCCGCCACCCGCGACCCCGCCCCTCGCCGAGCTCGCCGAGCACGGGCCGCCGCCCGTGACCCCGCCCCTCACCGAGCTGCCCGTGCGGGCTCCTGATAACCCCCAAGAGCAGGAGATCACTGTAGCACCTCTCAATGTGGAAGTAGGGTATCGAACCGCAGGAGCAAGAAGGAAAAGTTATCTATTCCCTACAACTAAAGTGTCACAAGTTTTAGTTGATTATGCACTAAACAAGTTTTATGGAACAAGATGGCTGATTTAATGGATGGAAGTTTAATGTAACAAAATAAGAATGTAAAAGTGTCCCAATCCTCTTCAATGCAAGAGGACAAGACAAAGGTGTAAACGGTGCTTGGAAATAAGGCCTAGGGATCATACTTTCACTAGTGGACACTCTCAACAATAATAATATAATTGAATACATAAATATTTCCTCCTCATTATGCTACTCTGAATTAATTTCTGGTTGGATAAAGAACACCAATCCACTGTGTAGGGCTACAAAAAGCACACCTTAAAGTTTGTATTCCACATCTATGGATACTTCAAGCGGTCACTATGTGCATCCAAAGATAGTACTAACAAAAACCACAATATCATAGGGACATCCAACACAAATAATAACTCATGATAAGTATTCACGTAATCTTTAGCCTAATAGCCACACACGGTGCACACACTATCAACTTCACACCATGGGACGAAGGTGACTCCAGAAATCACATCAATAAAACCACTTGAGTAGCATAATTCATAAGATGATGAAGAGTAACATCTATGGATTCAACTAGATTACAAAGCTCATGATCACATAAAGATCACACCATGGGAGAGAGAGATAAACCACATAGCTACCGACACGAACCCTCAGCCCCGATGAGGGACTACTCCCTCCTCATCATGGAGACGGTGGAGATGAGATGATCTTGCTGTAGAAGTTGATGATGAACACGCCGGAGGGGGGTGGAGCCCTTTGGAGGTGGATTCCGGCAGCGTTTCCCCCATCCGATCTTCTCCGGCGGCAGCCTTCTGCCTCTCTATTTCTGGTTTTGTGTTTCTCCGCCGCCTCCCTCTGGAAAACGTCGGGGGACCTTTTATATAGGCGTTTTTAGGTCACGAGGATGCTTCTGGGCGAAGGATCGATGCAAACGGGGCCACGAGGGCCAAATTGGATGGGCCCACGCGGCCTGGTACTGTAGCCGCGTGGGACCCCCCTTTTGGTCCTCCGGCCTCCGTTCGTTGACTTCTTTTGCTCCTAAATCTTCTCCTTCCAAAATAATGACCCCCCTAAATTTATAGCTCATTATGACGTCGTTAAGGTCCTGAAACAAATAAAGAAAGAAATAGGGGTTTTCTGCCTGCGCAGGATTAATTCCATATAAAGGGGAAATCATTATAAATTACCAAAAATCATTAAATAACAGTAATATACCCCTTATATGATGCAAATATGAATGGAATATAACTATTATAGTGCAAAGTTCATGTATGCATTTTAGATGCATCAACATCCCCAAGCTTAACTCATGCTCGTCCTCGAGTATGAAAGTGATAAAACTAACATGAACTTTGCAATATAATCACAACATGGATATACAAGATGATTGCTACTGCTACATAAAGTCAAATGATTCATTATTTCAAAGAAGTAGCAATATGCAAACAGTTTATAAAGTGATGTCAAGTATTCAATGAAAAGATGATCAATGATAGTTCACAAAGTGCAACATAAAAGATAGTACTATGGACATTCTTACTTTTGCATACTTGTGGTCCATAGAGTGTAGAAAATCTGAATATAAAAGGTGGACACTTTGGAAAAGATGTATAAATAAGTAGAGGTAAAGCATGCATAAGTTTCATCTATCCTCCAAACTATTCTACTTAAGTTATTGAATGCAATGGTAATACTTGGTGTCAAGCTCTCATTCCCCTATCATAGCATCTTGAATGATTAAAGTTGAATGTGAAAGCAAATATGAGTAGTGGCCTTGATAAAGTAAAGGTTAGATGTCTCATGCCCCTTGAATACAAGTACCTACACCATGATTACTCAACTTGGGAAACAGAGCAAGTTTAAGTTATCTATCATTGTAAGTAATAACGGTATCATCAAGAGTCTCAACTGGGGTACCTCTTGTCCCATGATATGGATCAAGCCCATATCAAAACAACAAGACAAACAAACATAATGAACAATCTCAACACCCTCTTTATTTACCACTTGATATAGCTTTTTATTGTAAGGTGTATCACAGAGAGTTCAAAATAACATGTAAGTAAATTTCCACCATGAATGATGCATGGCTTAGATTAGCGGCCCAGGTTTCTCTCTAACCATTTATACAAACTCATTTAAATTTAACTCGATTTCCACATTATTTCATCATGATAGGCATCCATAAACAAAAGTACATGATATCAACTAAATAAATAATGGAACATGTTGAAAGCTTTGCATGTGACAGCACATATGGGCTAACTCCCAACCTTAAACATTTATCAGGCCACTATCATCATAATATTAATCACAATGGTTCATGTTTATTAAATGCAATAAAAGTAAAGTGTGCATCAAGTCGCGAGAGCTTTTTAACCAACTTTTCCCATTTCAATAAATAACTTAATCATTTTCATTTAGAGGTATAGATAACACAAATAACATGATAAACATACTTGGAATAGCATAAAGCTAATAGGTAGATATGGTGGACTCACTGGAAAAACTTTGGTTGAAGGTGTTGGAAACAAGTTTTTACTTGTTGGAATTTTTGGGCTAGCAAAAGGGAGAAAGATGACCATCTAGATGCATGCATGAGTGTCCATAGAACTAACTAATTCATGTCAAACAAAGTGAAATAACATATAGCATCAAAACATGAATAAAAGATAGCTCATGATAAAGCATTTGCAAATTCTTACTCATAAAGAAGCTCATGAGTCATGCAACTATATGTGTCATTAAAAATCAACTTAGACATCCCTTTTCCCAATACAATAAAAACATGCAAGATATTTCAACCCATATTTCCAGTAGCTCTTTCATATATAAATGATAGTGTGGTGGTCTCACAAAATTAAAAGCAAAGCAAAAACAAACAAATAAAAGACGCTCCAAGTTTATGCGATAAAGTGCATTGATAGAAAAACAGAAGTTAGACGTGTGCAAACCAAGAGTGTGTTGGTTCAGTGGGGATGTTCTCCACATCCCCACTCTTATGGTTTTCACCATCCTTGGATAAATCATGGTGCATCTCCTCCAATCCCTGTGAAAAAACTTCAAAACACTGTTTCTCCCATTTCTTTTCTGTGGGGTGACGTTAGTAGAGATAAATAAATAGGTTTCTTGCTGCATATAATCCATGGACTAAAATACATATGAATGTCCAGAAAGTTTATAATGTTGTATGCCTACTCATAAACTCAATTGGATAAAAAAGATTCAACTTAAAAGTTCAAAACAAGCATAAAACAATACGGGACAGAATCTGTCCAGAAAAACAGCAGCAGCAAATCGTATTTTTCTGTCCTACTTAAGCTCGTCTAAAAATTCTGAAANATTTCTTGTTACAGCAAGAGGACACAAAGAAAATCAAAAGCAAAAACAACCGGGTTGCCTCCCGTAAAGCGCTTTCTTTTATAGCCATATAGCTAGGCTTACTTACTTGGTATTAAGATGGTTGGAGTGAGGTGGCTTAGTATCCCCAAGCTTAAATTCTTGTATGTAGGGTGATCTTTGGGGTTACATCCCTAAGCTTGAGTTTTTGTCCCTCTTGATCTTGTTCAGCACTCTCAATTCTTGCACCTTAAAATTTATCTCATCACAAACTTGATTAGAGTGGTTAGTGGCCTTCATAAATTAAATCCACATAGGTACAGCAAAAACATATCATGAATTGATTCTAAACATTAGCTACTGTTACTATGGTTGTGTAATGTTCCTTGATCAAAAGAACCGCACAAAACACAAGTAATGAGAGCAATGCGAAATAAAGACAGAATCTGTCAAAAACTGGACAGCCCGTAAAGAGTGAATTTTCAGAGGCACTTACGTTGCTCAAACCAAAAAACTTTGAACTAATGAATTGTGTATTAATAACTGAATATTGCTGTCGTAAAATATCAAGTCAATATTCCTCTTCTGTGATTTTAAAAAATTCGCAGTGAAGCTCAGGAATCTGTTTTCTGGACAACAAATCACTATTATTTAATCCTACCTCTCAAAAGAGGTTATTCTTGCCTTTTAAGATGAAAAACAAGATACAAAGGTGATGTCACTCTTTTTATTTGGTTTTATCTTTGGGAAAAGTTTTATGATAGGGACTTTGCAATGGTTCTATTGGCATGAACAACACATGTTCAAGGTAGACCCCAACTTCTCCATTATTCATCCTTCTCATTTACTTTCCCAAATTTTATGTAAAGTGAAAATCTTAAACTAATTGTTAGAAAACAGTAGGTAAAGTTATTTTACATGTTGTAAGGATATAAAGGTGTTCTCAAACTGAATAGGGCATTAAAGCATAAGGAACACACCACAGAATATTAAACAATTTACTTTTAAGTCTAACTCTCTTCCTATGCATTGGAGTTTTATATATATGAATAAATAACAACAAACTTGAGGTAACCAATAAATATAAAAATCAATAGCTTGCATTTTAAATAACATAGATACATAAAGGGTATTCTTATCTCTTCCTCTCTCATAATCGTTGCAAACATTAAAGTTAAACATAACCACATAGTTTTGAATAGAATCACCATATAAAGACTTATCATCTAATGAGCATAATGGATCATCATGTAAAGCATTATCATATAGCATGTCTAAACCATATTCTTCATCATTATTAATAATGTTCTCATTAGGCATAGGTTGATATCTTCCTCATCATCAGAGTCATAAAGCAAAGTTTATCATTAGCAAAATCTTGAGTGTTACCCTCATCCATAGGTGGTGAAGGTGGAAGTTCCTTCTCTTCATTCTCTAGTTGTTCATCATTTCAACATCTTCTTGGGGTTGCACGGGCATCCCCAAGCTTAGGCTTTTGTCATCTTCTTTCTGGAAACATCAGTACTACCTTGGGCAAATCTCTTCCTTGTGTCAACAACATAGATATTTTCATCAAATTCACGTATGCAAATTTCAAGGAGATTGGCAATAAAACTTTATAATGAGAAGCTATAGGGCAGGTTTCATGTTCATCAATGAAGGTGTATAATTCATAGGCTCCCATAAAAATAATAAATTGCTCTACTTCTTCCATCCCTAAGTGAGCATAATTCCATGTATGATAAGTTGCAAGAACAGGTTCGTATTTATTGGAAGGGCATTGGAATTCAAAGTGTCTAAAGTATTTAGAGCAACAAATTTCTTCCTCATTATAATCAAGCAGCTCACTAGCAATTTTATATAGAAGCTCTATGTAGCCTCCTAATCTTTTCCCTTCATTTGATTTTCTAAATTCAGCAGCTATCAAGGCGTTTTCATAATAATTTCCATTTTATAATTTTTTGTGTTTTGAAATATATGTTAGTATGCAATGCAAACAAGAATAAAAGTTTAGTACAACGCTCCCCGACAATGGCGCCAGAAAAGTACTTGATAATTCCCAAGAGCAAGGAATCACAGTAGCACAATTCGATTAGTATTGAGTGTCGAACCCACGAGGAGCTGAAGGTAAACTATCTATTCTCTAAATCCCTATAACCCTCTTATATGGCCTTTTATGCAAAGCAATAAATTTGAGTATGAAAGCAACTAACTAATGGAAGCAAGCGATGTGGAGTAGGTTTATCTAGCAATAAGTTTCTAAGAGCAAGTTTTCTAATGCAAGTTTCTTAGAGTAGCAAGTAGCAAGGATCTCAAGTAGCAAATATCTCAAGGGAGCAAATGTTCTGGCAATTGTTATTTCATTCGTGTGGTTGTCACAATTATTGAAGCACATGTTTTAGTCTTAATTGTTTCTTCTAGGAGGGAGCCATAAATAGGTGTAGCCAAGTAATGAGCAAATTACACAACTCTTATGATGGATCTTATGGCCAATTAAATGTGCAGCACAAGAATTATTAAGACATAAATGTCCCACCATAGCCTTAAGTTCTAGGGTCCCCCATATATATCCCCCAATAGAGTAACTTCATGATTCGATATCGGGTTTACATGTCCTCCCAAGTCTCCCTCACTCCATTACCTTACCGGTGATCACCTTACATGCATTCCCCAACATATGCGTGCACTCATACATTGTACATCAAGACAATCATAAAAGATAACAAAACTTGTATGCAACCAATTGACGAACTATTTCACTAATGGCATGAACAAATCAATTCTCAAACATAGATGGAGAGACACAATAGATCAAGGGAAAAAGTATATTGCATCATACATCATGTTTGCCAAGAGTTTACAGTGGAGAGATGTGATGATCTTGCTGTAAAAGTTGATGATGAACAGGCCGGAGGGGGGTGGAGCCCTCCGGAGGTGGATTCCGGCGGTGTTTCCCCCCTCCGATCTTCTCCGGCGGCAGCCTTCTGTCTCTATGTTTCTGGTTTTGTGTTTCTCTGTCGCCCCCCTGCGAAACTCCTCGGGGGGCTCTTTATATAGGAGTTTTTAGGTCATGAGTAAGCTTCGGGAAGAAGGATCGACGCAAACGGAGCCACGAGGCCCAAAAGAGGTGGGCCCATGCGGCCAGGTACAGGGGCCGCTTGGGGCACCCTCTTTTAGCCCTCCGGCCTCCGTTTGCTTGCTTCCTTCGCTCCGAGGTCTTCCTCCTTCCAAAAAAACGATCCCCGTAAATTTGCAGCTCATTATGACGTCGTTAAGTCCCACAAATAAATAAGGAAAGAAATAGGGTTTTTCTGCCTGCGCAGGATTAATTCCATAAATAGGGGAAATCATTATTAATTACCAAAAGTCATTAAATAACAGTAATATACCCCTTCTATGATGCAAATATGAATGAATACAAGTATTATAGTGCAAAGTTCATGTATGCATTTTACATGCATCACGCGCGTCGGTGTCGGCCGAGCCGACAAGGATTTCTCCCAAAAAAACCTTATCCGCAATCCCGAACGATCCTAGCCCAGGAGCCCGCGAGAACGAAGCCTCGCCACCACCAGACACACCGCCCGCCAGCATGCGCCACCGCGGACACGAAGCAATCGTCGTCGTCTCACCGTAGCTAGCTTCACGAGGTCTACAAGACAGGGCGAGAAGTAAATTGAGCCGGGTCAGCAGTACCGCAGCCGCGCAGGAGGGAACTACCTCCACCGCCGAGGCGGTAGTCGACCGGACGCGGCAGCAAAGCACAGCAGTCCCCTTCAGGTCCGGCCGGGCCCAGCAGGCCCGTAAAGCCCCCGCGGAGGCACACTAGTCCTAATAGGGTCCGGCCGGGGCCAGGTCGGGCCCATAAAGCTCGCCGCCACGCTGTAACAAGCCGGCCGCCATTGCCGCTATACCGCTGCTCGATCTACACCACTACCATCTGCAGAGCGTGCCGCCGGTCCAGCCAGCCCGCGCCCGACCCTGATGGGCCCGTAGGGCCCAGATCTGGGCCAAGGTGCAAAGCCGGCCGTCGCTGCTGCCCGCCGCCAACCGCGCTGTTGCGCAGCCCCGCAACCCCACGCATGCGCCGCCGCCAAGCCACCACCCGGCCAGGCCGGACCGCCGTCGCCTTGGGAGCACTGCTGCCGAAATTTATATGTTATTAACATAAATGTATTGAGATAGCACTAGTTATGCGCTTCAAAATATCGGTGCTTCCAATTCATATTGGTTATATTGAGATAGAACTAATTTTGTGCTTAGAAATATTAGTGCTTCAAATTTCAAATTTCAATGCTTCCTATACAAACGATTTATGTTGAGATAATCTCTTGCTTCAAAATATCCATGCTTCATATGCACAATATATGTTTTCTTTGCAATATATGGTTTACGACATATAACCATGCTTCTTCCTTCTTAATTTTTATTTTGGTATTTTCAGTACCATTGTAATTTAAATATTATCATCCTGCTGCTAGTTATATTTTGGCGCGCGTTGCCGCGCCCGTCCATTAGGGCTGTAGAATTTTAGGAATTATAATAGTATATTGGATTTTTATCTCATAAGTGATATATTTAAAGTAGAGCCGATCGGTGCATACCTCTCTACACCTTGCTTTAGTTGAGGAATATAATATATTAATCAATCCCTATACATCGTTGTGCAAAATAAATAAAGATGCATGAACTAATTAGTTCATGATTCAAAGACAACTTTAGATGGAGATGAAACAAGCTACATGGAAAAGAGATGCGTTTGCTATCAGAACATTGTGCTTCGATATAATCTAAACACAATTAACATAGTGCTAATACCAGTACCATATAACCCTCATTTAGTTCGGACAAATTTGTGGTTAGTAAAATTCATGAGAAGGTAAAGATAGGTCATAGACCACATTTATACTGAATAGAACACAAACACCAAGCCCACTAATCGCCAGAAGGAAGTGACTATTGTTTTATCGCTTTGCATACCTGTTAGAGCAGCAAAAAGGATTTCACAACAGGTTCATATATAAATCGCAGATAAACAAAGATGCATATTTTTCCATGACAGTGTCAAATATGGCGTTTCACATTTAGTTGTTACAACAATTAAGTAGAGAAAATGTGAACAAAATCCAGAGGTAAAAGATTAAGCTATCATTACACAAGAAAAAATTGCCTGATAACTACACTAAAAAACTAATATTTTCTGCAAGCAATCTCCAGTGAGAATGTCGGGTTCATCGGGAAACTACAAAATTTCATTCCGAACATAGAACAAGCAACTTCGATTCAGCTGAGACAATGCAAATGAGCATGTGCTGTAACGCCCTTTGTTGTGTCGGTAGTAGCACTTCATGACAGTTAAAGTGACGATCGCCGCTGCCTGTTCACTGCACACTATTTTTAACACACATATAAAGCTTGTTCCGACTGCTAGGCAACAGAATCTGCATATATTGAAAGAACACTTCAGACATATAAGGATTACCTGTGATCTGAGAAAGATTTAGGTGAGAATGGCGAAAGACCGGTGGGTTGTCTTCATGTGGTTTACTTCTACATGATTAAGCTCTCCGTGATATAACACAGAAAATACACATATCAACTTGCAGAAATATGCAAGAGATTAACATAACTGATCTGAATGAATTTGAAGATCCACTCACAGTGGATGCACAGAAGCCAAACTAATGCTCGCAGGTTAGGAATACAACCCTAAATATGAACTAAGTGGAATGACATAACAAATCAAAGCCGGACTTAACCAACAATCCAATATGTAACATTCTCACGGCGTAGCAAGAACATAAGAGCAAATTGAAACAGTACTCACATCCTCCTAGTCCTCAGTTGATCGAGAAAATCGCAACCACACGTCTTTTCACCCCTCGACAACGCCAATCCATTCAATCTGGAGGTCTCCGCAGGGGCCGGAATTAATACTCGTTCTCGCCAACACACCGTGTGTGTCAGGAAGATATGGCATGGCCCTAGGGTGGTATAGAACGGCTGGAGAACCCCTATAATCTCTTTTAATTTGGCATCATCTGTTACCATGCCTGCACAAATCACATGATGGTAGCAGTGCGTATTTCCTGGCAGCAAGGGAAAAAACTATTGGTGAAGTACTTGGGGGAAATCAAAATGTATTTCTAACGACAATACTTGCTATTGTCAACACTGATATTTGAGTACTGGAAAAGCAGTTCAAGCATTTCAATGTCATATATTATTTGTTATCTCCATCATGCCTTGTTTTCGTAGTAATTTATAAAAGGCATGTCAATTGATGTCTGGTTCAGATATGCAACATGTAGTCTAGTCTTGCATAAAAATTAAACTGCATCAGAAACAAACACTGGGCATCTATCTAGCTCCAAAGAACTACAACAAAGCGAGACAAGATAACAGGCATGAAAGCAAATCCACATTAGCTTACCTGCAAAGCAAATGACAAAGGGGGCTCTGTAAGCAAGATGGAAGGAAGCACATGTAGTTGCTTAATTTAACTACAGGTAACAACGATTCAAAGAAACAAGCAAGCACATAGAAATAAACAGTGGCATTCCTCCGGCCTAGCATATTACCTAGGAGTGGGCCATCGTCGTCTGCTACACGCTGACTGGAGTGGCTTGTTGATCGGTGTTGCTTCTCCATGGCAGCAAAGAGTAGGAGGTGGCCGCTCGGAATCCGTCGTGATATGAACCCTGGAGCCGAATCTGTCCCCTTCTAGAGTACAAACCTTCGGATTTCAAAGAGATCACGGGATCTTGAGAGTTGAGACCCCCTCCAAGAACTAAAGGAATAAAAATTAGTGGAACCAGGTGAATACAACCTGCAAAAAAATGACATCAAATTTTAGAATCGGTGAGAACTGTAGTGTGGAGAATGGGGATTTCCCAGGACAGAAATCAACTTTGTAGAAGACTACATGATCCTGGAGTTATTCTCGAGTTAGAAGTGGGAATGGAGAGGTTGAGGCAACAACATAATTTATAGGGGGAATGTGTACAGAAACGCACAATCATCAGTCACCGCCGACGATTTGAGCACGATGGAACCATTAGTGCTTTGCATGAACTGAAAGTTAAACAAGCTTCAATTAGGCACAGTGGCGTACCAATAGCAATCACCACCGACGAATCAAATGGGGAGGCGGCGAGGCGCGCTCGCTGCCGTATCAGCTCGCCATCATCAATGACGAGCGATGCATCAGCTGGGTAGGCGTGCTCCCTGCTGCATCACAAATCGATGGAAAGCATGGGTCGGTGGCGTGCGGCCGGGCGCACTCGCGGCCGATCGACCAGATCGCGTGCGGTCGGCCCGCAGCGCGCGGTCGCCATGGATCGATGGGGATTTCACCTGGTCGCGTGAGCTTGACTTCGATCCGGTCGCTCGCCTCCTCCGATCTGGTCGCGTTTTTCGCCCGCCCGCTCGCCTCCTCCGCAACGCTCACGGCTGCGTTGACCAGAGAGCAGCAAGTTGCTGGGCTTTGCCAGCATTGGCCCAAATGCACCAGGAAACGCGAAATGATGCCCAGAGCAGCGTCCCTCAGGGACATCCGGCTCAGGAGGAGCCCGCTGGGGAGAGCACGACCATCCGACGGCCAGAAACGTCCAGAAAGAGGATCCGACGGTCACAGATGGGTAAGGAGGGCAGAGTGCGTGAGAGAGCCCCTAGTTGATGCGGTTGTAATGTCCCTAATTTCCCGGCTTCAAAGTTTTACATGGTACTAGTTATGGCATAAAATTGATGCTTCCAAAGCATGTATGTGTTTTTTCCGGAGAGTATGCATAAACAGAACCATGTTTCTACCTACTTGCATTTGTTGTTTAAATTTTCAATATAATTGTATTTTAAATATTGCCCATGCTTCCTACATTTTTTCATAATAATTAATGATTCAAGTCACCACATTACAGATAACATTTTTTCCAGTTGTTGCTATATCGGCTTCAATGACGTCCATGGTGAACATGTCGAGGTCAAAATAATGATGGACATTGTCTCATGTTTGAAGCAGCATCGCTGGAACGAGCGACTTCTCATACCGTCGGAAGCATACCAGTGTGCTGCTCCGTACACATGGTGCCCTTCACCAGCGGGTCTATGCACCTCAGGAGGGTTACCGGCAGTGGCATGCGGTCGCTGATGCAGGTCATCGGCAAGCTTCTAGTGTTCCTCGTCGACGTCGTCCTCGAAAACATTGGTGTACACGTCAGTTGTGCTTCCATGGTTTTGCCAACATGTTCAGCGACTTCACCATCGTTAGCAGCAGACTAGTGCTTCAATGATCTTGTAGGCATGTCCCCTGCCCACGTGGCACCACCATGAGAGGTGGATGGTGGCCGGACAAGCATTGTGCCAAACATTACGCGGATGCAAATTGTGTACAAAACATTGATGATAGAAGCAAATATTTTGTTCATTTTGAACAAAAACTACTTCCTTTGGAAGCAAAGTTCTGTACCCAATGTTGATTAAAAGGAAGCTAACACTACTTTCAAAGCATGTTGATACTACCAAATATTTTTTTTTGCATCTTTTCTACTCTTAGAAGCAATCTCGCCAACCAACAGAAGCAAAACATTCTTGGTAGGAAGCAAATTAAGTTGCACCGCCAAGAAAAATCACAAGAGTAGAAAACCACAGTTATATCGGTCATGATTATTTCAAAGAAATATTCCATTATATTGCTTTCATTCATGGAACAAAATGCTTCCATCGAACAAGAATATGTTGTGGCGACTGGAAAAATAGTTAATTTCTAAATTTTATTAGTTGGAAACAACTCATAATTTCTAGAATTTTTTTTGTAAAAATACGGAGTTATTTTTGGATGCATTTTGGTTTTTTGGAGCAGTTTTATAGGAAGCAATTAAAAGGAATGCAATCAAAGCTAACAACCAGGCCCACGCCACGCATGTAGGGGTGGACTCACGGCCCGGGCTAGACGGGCTGAAGCACGGGTCCAGCCCATGTTGTCAAAGGAGTAGGTATGCTATATTTAGGCATATATCAGCTTACCCCAGGAAGAAATCCCCCTTGGCCCATCCGATACAAGCCCAGGAGCAGCGCTGGCAGCAGGCCAACATCGCTCGCTCTCAATCGATCGAATCCTAAACTGACCGCATCGCCCGTCGCCTAGACTTCCCCGGAAAACTGGAACGATCACGATCGTGTTCTATCCCCAAGACCTAGCTGCGATGCCTGCTCGCCCGCTCGCCGCCGAGGCGCCGAAGATCTAATACATTCTCCGTGTCCCGCCGCTCGCCGCCGTCCGGCAAAACACGGTCTGTTTCCCAATCGGGCAATCGTCAATCCAAAGAGGGGCGACTCTGACCGGCCGACGCGGAGAAGCAGTATTTCCTCAATCATTCGGTAGTTCCAATCAGGCAATCCTCAATCATTCGGTCGTTCCTTTCTCAAGGTAATTTCAAAACAGTTCATTAAGTACAGTAGTAGTACACTAGTACTAGACTGTTAGTGTTAGGTATATTTTCAACTTGTATTGTATCATGTATGATCTGTTATGTAATTACAATTAGTACAGTAGACAGTAGTAGTATTTAGGTTTCATTTATGACAGATCAGTCACTACTCTCCTAAGTTATGATTTATTCACATTGACTTGTAATTTGTATGATCACTTATGCACTTGCAATTTGATTGGTTTTAGATGGAGAGATTCTATCCAAGAGCTTCAGGTGAAAGTAGCAGTTCTGAAAATAAACGAGCTCGTGTTGACCTTGACATGGATGGCACTGTTGCAGACCCGGGACTTCGAAAGCCAATTGAAGACTTTGATCCTGAAATCAGAGATGAAGCTAAGAGGGCATATTTGACCATGGGTCCATGTCAACCGATGGGTCATAATTTTCCACAGAAATTGCAATCTGGACAGATGAGATCATTTATAGACTCATGGTATGCGAGGTTTGATTGGCTGGAGTATAGCGTGGAAAAAGATGCAGCATTTTACTTTTATTGTTATCTCTTTAAGCCACCAAGGATAGGGAATTTTGGTAACGATACTTTCAACAAAAAAGGTTTTGTTAATTGGAGAAATGGATTAGAAAGTTTCGTTGCTCATGTTGGGAAAATTGACAGCATTCACAACAAGGCGAGAAAGCGTGCTCTTGATTTCAAAAATCAGAGACAGAGTGTGGTTCATGTGTGGTCTGAGAAAGGCACGGAGAAGGAGAAGCTATATAAAGCGCGCGTGGTTATCATATTAGGTGTTGTAAGATTTCTCCTTTTGCAAGCTCATGCAAAGAAAAAATCAGAATATTGTCCGTGCTATAGGGTTAATTGGGTCAGTCTTAAAGAATATGAATGACATGAGGGAAAATGGTTGGGATGAGCTCTTTGCGGAAGCAAAGGCGTTTTGCGTCAAAAGTAAAATAATTGTGCCTAATATGGAAGATACAATACCACTTCGGGGTCATTCAAGGGGACGTGGTGCAAGATTAGTAAGCTACTATCATCACTTTCATCATAATATTTTCAATGTTGTGCTTGATCAAATTCTAGTTGAGTTAAATAATTGCTTTGCTGAAAGATCAACACAATTATTGAGATGTATTGCTTGTCTTGATCCAAGGAATTCTTTTGCTAACTTTGATAAAGACAAACTACTTGAGCTTGCCATGATATATGCCTCGGACGTCTCTAGCTATGATTGTGTAGTTCTGAAAACACAACTTGAAACATTTATTGTTGATGTGAGAAGTGATGAGGACTTCTCAAGTTGCAATGATCTTGGAAATCTTGCGGTGAAGATGGTCCAAAGTGATAGGCACACATGCTACCCATTGGTGTATCGTCTCATTGAGCTTTCTTTGATTTTACCCGTGGCAACTGCGACAGTTGAACGAGCTTTCTCTGCTATGAATATTAACAAAACTGATTTGAGAAACAAGATGATGAATGGATGAATGATAGCATGGTGTGCTATATTGAGAGAGAAATGTATAAAACAGTTGAAGATGATGTCATTATAAAGACATTTCACGGTTACAAGAATCGCAAATGTCAATTACCCAAAATCATCGATAGAACTTAGTGGTATGTTGTGTATTTATGACTTTACTCTTAATATATTTTTTAATACCGATTTATAATGTGTATATATATTACTTTGCCAGGTTTCTACATGCTTTAAAGTCTCAACTCTCAGGTGTGGAAGTGCTCATGGTGCCAATATACGGTAGTGGTGGATCAAGCCTTCATTATTTGGTATTTATTTAGGAAAAATGCCGTCTTTTACTTGTTCATCGCAAAATATTAGTGTGTGTGCAACTTATTCAATACTATGTCATCGTACAATTTTATCGTTATATCTAGCAAAATTTTGAACATGTATAAGTCAGCCCCCTCCTTTATTCATTCCTGGGTCCGCCACTACACGCATGCATGATTTTGTGTATCAGATGAGCTTGCATCCTACGGCAATAGACAGGTCGAAGCCAGTTAATTTCATTTTTGAGAATTAATGACCGGCCAGCTGAGCAGCCCAGAATGAGATCTGCCTCAAAGAGTAGGCGCTAGCAGTCTAGCAGATGTGATGCATGGGCCTTAGTCCCTCGACCGAATAAAGCCTAAATGTGACTCTGGACTTTGCTCTTATTTTCATGGGCTTCCGTAAGATCCCACAACGAAGGAAGCAGATACCTAAATGGCCCAATTGTCTAAACAAACTCAGGTTTGTTGCTCTGCTCATGATGAGTTAATTATACCACATCGATTGCGGAGGAATTGCTTGAAGGAGAGTTAATAGCACAAAACTACCTGTTTTGCAGCAAAATTTCTGGTTTCAATAGCATTTTCATACAACATTTGGAACGAGTTTTCTCAGAAAACCCAAATTGCAGTTTGATGCGATATTAGCAGTGCTTCTGACAGGGGAGGCCCACATGCCATGATAATTAACACTTAACTGACAGTGGGCCCCACTTGTAAGTCCAATAAAAATTAAAAACCGGAGGAAAAAAAGAAAAAGGAAAAGCAAAAAAGTCAACGTGGCCTGGCCGCCCCGCGCTCCTGGCCGCCTCACGCCCGGCCGCCGTCGCGCGCCTGGTCGGGTTGCTTCGCTTCCGGTGCGTGCATGGCCGCCGTCGCACGCCTCGCGCCCCCGCGCGTCTGGTCGGGCCGGCGCATGCCTGGCCGCCGTCGCGCTCTTGGCCGGGCCGCCGCGCTTCCGGCGCCGTTGCGCTGCTGGCCGGGCATGACGGTGGCGCCGCCCCCTCCCCCCACCACCCTGCCTACTCCGGCGTCGATGCTGCCCAGTCGACGGGGTGCTCCGGATCCCCACCCAATCCGCCGCCCCAGCCTCCTCCTCCTCCACTGTCCTCGACGGCAGCGCAGACGATCCTCTGCCAAGCGTCGACGCAAGCTCCAGCCCACGCGCGCCGCCGCCGGGGGCGCCATGGTCCTGTTCGCCACCGCCGCGACGCAGCAGCCCCCGGCAGCCAGCCACGCGGGGGCCGGGCGCGGTGGCCAGGAGCGCGACGGCCGGCCGGGGGGCAGACAGGCACGCAGCGGCCTCGTTGACTTCTTTTTTCATTTTCCTTTTTCTTTTTTATTATTTTATCTGTTTTTTATTTTTTTATTGGACAGAGAAGTGGGACCCACTGTCAGATTAAGTGTTAATTCTCTCGACAGGTGGGACCAGGGTGTCAGACGGCTGTCAATTTCGCATCAGAAGGCAATTTGGGTTTTCTGAGAAAACTTGCGCCAAATGTTGTATGAAAATGAGATTGAGACATCAAGTTGTATCAATCGGTAAATTTTGCTGCAAAACAGGTAGTATTGTGCTAATTTCTCCTTGAAGGACGACCTGGTATAAGAATGGGAGCACCGGGATTGAGACGTTCATCTTTGCGCTTGGGGCAATGACGCAGCTAGTGAGGTTATACCGAGGCGCGTCAATTGCTGGTTGAAAACTATTTCCAAACCCCCTCTTTGGCCCTAACCCGGCCACTGAGAATTTCTGCAAGGGTTGCCTCTTGTGAGGGTAAAGCCCGCAAATCAAAACGTAAAACTTTCATGCTTTCCAAACTAATGCCCTAGCGGATAGAAATGACCAAATTAATTTTGTCAGAGATTATGCCCATGGATCCATGTTGCTCCAGAAGCACACTTTTGTAATGAAGCTGTATCATTGTTCAGAAAGTTCAGGTGGCATCAGATTGCCTAGAACTGGTGGCAAATATGAAGGGAAGAAGCCCTGTTCTTACAGTACTATCATCAGCAATATTCATCAGAAGCAAAAGAAAGAGAGTAAATTCTCAAAAAGAGAAGTACTATAGTTACTCACTGTTCTGAATTAAGGTAAACCAGTACAGGAATACTTGTAAGCAAAAGTTCAACGATCATGGTATCTCTGGCTCATACACGGACATGGAGTTGGTCTACCTGTTCAGTCTCCTTTTCCCCTTTTAGTTGCATGGAACAAAATTCCGACTCTTACTATACGCTACACTAAACAAAGAGCTACATTGCGCATGCCAATGATGCTACAACGTGCTACCGAAACGCACCATGCCTAACCCTGATGCTTATTAATCTAAACCTCTGAAGAACCCTCGAGCAACCGCAGCCGGCGGCCAGCACAGACTGTTTGCTTCCCTTGTTCAGGCAAAAAGGCAGGCAAGCTTTTCCCATCCCAAAGTGCCGGCCTTTCCTACTTCGTGAAATGTCCAATCCCATTCTCGGGTTCATGACCGCGACCGCCGACCAGATCAGAGATACTTTGTTGTATATTTTTACTGTAGGGATTGAAAACTACCTTACGAAGCTGCACAACCCACAGCTCACCGAGTCTACCAGCTTAGAAAATTCCAGCGGAATCACACCAGCTTTAATCGCAAATCGGCAAAGTAAGTAATCTTTGGATGCCGGATTGCCGGGTGGTACGACGTCCAATCCTGATCGTATCACTTGTAGACGGTGTCGTCACATAACAAGCTGGTCCTCATTTCCTTCGCCGAAGCTGAAACCGAGAGGACCCATCTTGTTTCTCTGCCGGTCTGCGCGCACGCCCGCCGATGGGGATTGGAGAAGCCTACTCGCGCGTACCTGCTCCTTGACCCCTTCCATCCAAACCGCACGTCCGAGTCCGGCAGAGGCGTTCTGGGTCTCGAAGCTTCATCGAAGATGGCCACAAACGAAACCAAATTCCCGCTTGTTTTGACCGCCTCCGATCCGTCGTCCACTAGATCAACGATCGCCCTCATTAGCCGGCCGGCCCTGGTTTCTCTTCTGCGCGACTGCGATGCATGGTGTGCACCAGTATAGTATTGTACTCCTACTACAGAAATTTCAGAAGACATATGACGTAGCCCGCCAGTCTCACGCAATTAATCCACTTGAACAACTCATCATACTCAGAGGACCGGCCGGAAGCATATCTATCTATCTATCTATCTATCTATCTATCTATCTATCTATCTATCTATCTATCTATCTATCTATCTATCTATCTATCTATCTCCGTCAGCGTGCAATCCTCCTTCATCGTCTCGGCCACATGAGATATATATAGTGCGAACGAGCAGTCGAGAGCAAACCCAAAATCAGAGAATCATTTCCGTCCATCGATCCCTGCTTAGACGCAAGGCTGGCCGGAAAGCGGTTAATGTCCCGTCAGGAAAGGAAACCCAGGCCGGGGCAAGAGAAGCAATTCAGATTCCTCACGAATCCACTCATCAGACCACTTGTCCCGTCGCTAGCCAACGCTAGACGGGCAAGGGCAAGGCCGCATGTGCTTCCAAGCTCCGGCGGCTGGTGCAGCAGGGACGTCGCTGTTATGGCAAAGAAGAAGAATTTTGGAGGGCGCATGATATAATTCGCAGATTAATTTTACTTTTCTGGTGGGTGGCCGAACAGATATAAATCTCGATATGAAGGTTCTCAATCTCATGGGGATCCATCGCTAGATCAAAGCAACTGGAGATACAGAGTGGCAACGCCTGACAGCGACGACGGCCGCCGGGCAACGTGACGGGCTTGTCATTGGCTCTGTACTGTGTGGTGTGGGGCGGCGCAAATGGGACTTGACGGCAGTTCAACTTCCGCCCTATCATTGAGTTAGGTCCTCGGACAGGTCGCTGTCCGAGGAAAAGCGTGTAGGCTTGGGCACTCGAAGCAGCAAGCTCGTCAGGTTTAGATACGCCAATATCTCGTGTCTTCGATTGATCCCCATTTCTATTCCTGACGTCTGAAACTCAGCACTTAGCAGGAGAATACTGTCCGTGATAAGAAACTATAGAACACGAACAGAAGTTCGGGAAAAAGGGAGTGCTCCAAGTCCATGGCCGCCGGCCGGCGATGCACACATCGTTTTCCCGATCGCACAGCCAAAACAGTGCTCTGCAGGTAGTGCCTTGCTGTCGAAAATGATATTGCATACAACGAAGCCAGCAATTTGCTGGATCTTTCGAAAAAAAATCTCGGTGACTGAATGATTCTTAACCTCCAGCTCCTTGTAATAATCGGGAGATGACTGGTCAGAGGCAATGCGATCTAGATGGTACTCCCTCGGTTCTAAAATAAGTGTATTAACTTTGTTAAAACATGGATGTATCTAATAATAAAAACATGTCTAGATACATCCACATTTTAACAAAATTGAGACACTTATTTTTGGACGGAGAGTATCTGCCAAAGGAACTATGCCCGTTACTTGGGGCATGATCAGGGGCGCATAGTCCATCTGAGAAAACTACGCAGTGTCATGTACTCGCTGGACATGACCCAAGCATTCGGGCCTAAACTGTTATAGTGTTATGGCTCACAGTAGAAGCGACAAGATTTATTAGCGTAATCGATCACGCTATTGAATTGATGTACTAGCCAGTTATCTCAAAGGTCCGAACTGATGGAATAAACAGTGTAATATATTATATTTCTGACACTCCCCCTCAAGTCCAGGCTCTGTACTTTTTTCTTCACAAGCATAGGACGTGGATTTTACTTCACACGCCTATGACGTGGACTTGGGGTGTTCGCGGATATTTATTTTTAATACTACGTTGGCCAGGATTTGAACTCTAGACCTCTATCTGTGATACCATATTAAATTGATGCACTAACCAATTATCCCAAAAATCCGAACTGGTGGAATACGCAGTGCAATATATTATATTTCTGACACATGCAGCACAATTTGATGTATCCATGAAGAGTGGAACCGAAGAGATAGAAACGTCAGCGCAGCAAAAACGGGTTACGAGCATCGCACAAAGTTTGTTGCTTTGGAAGTAGTCGTCATGTACCTTTTTATAACGGTTTTTCGCTCGGTTTTATGTAAATTAACTGGGTAATTCTCTTCTACTTAATTAATAGATTGGGACAATGCTTTTAACTTCGTTTCAAAAAAAAATAAAACCGCACAAAGTTTTTTCCTTCGGTGGTCCTTGATTGCTCCTTGTGCAGAATTTCCTTTCTAGGCAAGAACAATCATGTCTCATGGCCGAAAGAGGGGAAATATATTTAGAACCACCAAAGTCCATATAGAATGCTCCTCACATCGCGGAAAGTGTTCTTTGCTCCCGAGCTCCAGTGCTCCCTCCACTTTAAAAAATTCGAAAATTATATTTGAGAGTTTTAAAAAAAATCTGAAAATAATTATGGATGTAGCCAATGGTATATCCCATAAACATGTAAAATTGCAATTTGAAACACCTTATATTATGGGCTACACAAAAATACCAATATCTGACAAAACTTAGAGATTAAAAAATGTGTATATTTAGATCCACACCTTGTCATTTTTGTGTAGTGTAAAATACAAAGTATTTGAAGGTGATACTTTGCACGTTCCTGGGATATATTATTGGCTACACCCGGATTTTTTTTAGAATTTTTTGAAACTCATAAATATGATTTTCGAATTTTTTTAATTGGAGAGAGCACTCGGGAGCCAAAAATCTCTACTCCTCACACTACAACTATTATATTATTTACATAACGTTCCATATTTAACTACTCCTTTCTCTATAGTTTGGAAGTTAAAATCATTGTCAAATGTCATTTTCCCCATGTTATGCAACGAGACTAACAGCGGGCTAGGTTGGCCCAAGACAAATAGATGTCTGTTGGGGTGTGTGTGTGTGTGTGTGTGTGGGGGGGGGGGGGGGGGGGGGGTAGGGTGGGGTGTTCAAGATCTGGACATAAGGCTGCCCGAACTGGCCGACTCTGCATCAATAGGGATGGCAATGGGTACCTTGTACCCGCGTACGTAAAAACCCCATTAGGGTAAGAGTTTGGGACTAAAAAATACCTATGGATATATAAATAGAAAAATCTTGTGCCTATCAGGTAGAGCGGATACGGGTATGAGATTGCATAACCCATACCCGCGTGCCTTTGTACCCGTATAAATTTTGTCAAATGGGGCTTAGTTTAATTAAACCTAACCTAATTGTTGGATTGCTCGAATTTATTTTTGTTGAACTTGTTATAGTATTAAAACTTTACTGTAATGCTTATTTTATGGCCTTATGTATGGTTAAATTATTTCTATATTTTGTCGTGAGTTTATGAATTTAATAGTGTAGACTATGTGTTGTTGTTTATGACTATGTATGGTCACATTATCTCAGCTTTTTTTTTGCTCAATTGATATGTGTTGCAAATACGGGTATTTTTATCCACGGGTATCCCTTTTACCCTGTCGGGTGAAGTGTATGAGAAAACATTGTACCCGCTTACGGGTATGGGTACGGGTGATGGGCAAGCTCGGGAGGCACGGGTAAGGGTATGAGGTGGCTCCACCCGCAGCCATACCCTGCGGGTGCCATCCCTATGCATCAATCACTCAGCTCGGACAACTCCTTAAATGTCAGTCGGCTAGGTGAACTCCGAAGTCTCACCCGGCATCGCCATCAATGAAAACATTACCACACCGATCAAGGCGGGGGTTACCATTGAAAGCGTATTTCTCTTGCTAAGTAGTTCTGTTGTTAATGACAATATGTTTAGCAGAATAACAATGTGCTTGAGCAGTACTCCGTTCGTTCCAGTTTAATCTACATCATGGACCAAATAGTATACTGATACGTGTCAAACGTATCTATAATTTTTGAGTGATCCATGCTAATTTTGTGATGTTGTCACATGTTTTTATTATCATATTACATCATTTTTATGCATTTTGTCGGACTAACCTATTGACAAGATGTCCAGTGCCAGTTTCCTGTTTTTGCTGTTTTGTATTTCAGAAAATCCACCACAGGAAATATCGTCGGATTGAGCTCAAAATTTACGGAGATTTTTTATGCGACGGAAGACACCAGAAGACCGAAGGGGCACCTGGGGGGCCACCCAGGGGCCACAGGCGGGTGCCTGCCGCGGCCCCCTGGGACCCGCGGGTGGGGCCCGCCCCTGCCCCCTGGGCATCGCCTCGGCCCCCTCCGACGCCTATAAAATCCCTTTTAACCTAAAAATGACGGGGCGGCCATTATTTTCCACAGAAGACATCCCGACGCGCCGTCATCTCAAACCCTAGTTCGGGGGTGATTCTGAAGCAGTTCCCGGCACTCTTCCAGAGGGGAGATTGATCCCGGAGGGCTCTTCATCGCCATGCCTTCCTCCGGGATGATTTGTGAGTAGTCCCACCTTGGACCTTGGGTCCATGGCAGTAGCTAGATGGTAGTCTCTCTCTCTTGTGCTTCATGTTTATGATCTTGTGAGCTGCCTAACATGATCAAGATCGACTATTGTAATACTAGGTGATGTGTTAGCTGGGATCCGATGGATTATAAAGTTATGATCAGATTGTGCATGATTCTTATATGATTGATTTATGTTCTTGCATGCTCTCCGATGTGCGTAGTTACTTTGGCCAAGTTATTGTGTGTATCTGCAAGAGAGAGTATTTATGCTAGATAGTGGGTTCATGTCCCCTCTTGTTCATGGGCACGAGTGACAGAAACGTCTAAGGGCGAGGGTGTGCTGTTGCTACTAAGGGTAAAATAGCGGTGTTAAAGTCTCTTTTGATATTTAATATTGCAATGCACTTTACTTATTGCAAATGTCTGTTGCTTGCAACTTAATACCGATGGGTGACAGGCTGGATAGCGATCCCACGGTGGACTTTTTAGACAAAGATGCAGTTGGACTCAACGGTCTTTGTTCCTTGTCGTGATGCCTCCATAAATATTATCATGTTCTCTTTGTCATAGCTAAATTAAGTTTGTGTTATAATCTTGTCAATTGCCCAGCTGTAATTTGTTTACCCATCATATGATCGTTCTATTTACTTGAGAGACTCCACTAGTGAACCCATGGTCCCCGGTCCATCTTTTTACATTAATTGCAACCTTTATTCATCACTTTTCATCATCATTACTCCACTGGTCCATTTTCATAATTCATCTATTTCACCATACAATTAACCGCTTTGTTTTCTGCGAGACCGGAAAGATTGACAACCTTTCCGCCGTTGGGGGCAAAGTATTTTGGTTGAGTGTGTGCAGGTCCACGTCTGTTGAAGATTAAGCGCCAGAGATTTTCAACATTCACTTTGTTGTTGATTTCAAGGTCCTACTGGTTCGATAAACCTCGGTTCGTTATCGAGGGAGAACTGCTGCTAGCTGCAACTCCGCCTTCGCTTGGGGCACCACCCAACTCTTTCCATCACATCATCATATACCCCCTCTGTAATAGCTCAATGTTAAATCTCAACCATGCAAAGCATACATATCCATAGTCATACCCAATCAAATTGCATGTTGTCATTTAATTAAGCTTTGGGTAAAGAGAAAATGCTTTGCTTCTCGTGATTATAATTGAAATTCATACTTGTGTGGCCTAATTTGTCTAAAATTTTGCTAGGATGTTGATTGATTTGGAACGGAGGGAGTATATGCTTATTTAAATAACACAAGATGGTTCGATTGAAGGGTTCGCAGCATAGAAAACAAAATTTTCCTATGCAAAGAGGCGGAATCAAACCCAAACAAGATCACGATCTATTAGATGGTGGTAGCAAGAAGGAGATTGAATCTCACCCTCGAAGAAAACCGAGCGTGTTTATAATGTTTTTATATCATTTTGCCATGATTTATGGAACTAACCTATTAATAAGATGCCTAGTTCTTGTTTTCTGCTGTCTTTTTGTTTCAGAAAGTTGTTCTGGTAAGTTTCTCGGATTGCGCTGAAAATTTACGGGAATTATTTCCAATATGAAATGAAGACGGAGCCAGAAGGGGGCCTGCAGGGGGGCCCCACAGCCTCCAGGTGGCACCTGGCCGCGGCCCCACCCTTGGCCGCGCGGGGGTCCCACCTGGAGCCCTCGTCCACCGCCTCGCGTCGCCTCTTCACCTATAAATTCACTCCTGACATAAAAACAGAGGAGAAACGATCATATTTTCCAGAAGACGTCCGAGGCCACCGCCATCTCAAGCCCTAGTTCGGGAGGGTTCTGCAGCTCTTCCCGGCACCCTGCCGGAGAGGGGAATCGACACCGGAGGCATCTACACCACCATGCCTGCCTCCGGAGTGATGCGTGAGTAGTCCACCACGGGACTACGGGTCCATAGAAGTAGCTAGATGGTTGTCTCTCCTCCTTGTACTCCATTGTTTAGATCTTGTGAGCTGCCTATCATGATCAAGATCATATTATTTATAACTGCTACATGATTGTGTTTGCATGGATCCGATGAATTGTGGAAGTCATTACTTTTGTCTTTTTGTTATGTTTTATCTATGATCTTGCATGCTCTCTGATGCTAGTGGATGCTTTAGCCAGGTAATTATTAGTGTTGTATGAGGGAGTGATGATCGGTGATGGTAGCGTTGGGTTGTGCCCCAAGCGAAGGCGTGGATGTAGTAAGTAGCAGTTTTCCCTCGTTAACGAACCGAGGTTTATCGAACCAGTAGGACTTTGAAATCAACAACAAAGTGAATGTTGAAGATCTCTGGTGCTTAATCTTCAACAGACGTGGACCTGCACACACTCAACCAATTACTTTGCCCCCAACGGCGGAAAGGTTGTCAATCTTTCCGGTCTCGCAGAAAACAAAGCGGTTAATTGTATAGTGAAATAGATAAAAATATGAAAGTGGACCAGAGGAGTAATGATGATGAAAAGTGATGAATAAAGATTGCGATCAATATAAAAAGATGGACCGGGGGCCATGGGTTCACTAATGCAGTCTCTCAAGTAAATAAAACACTCATATGATGGGTAAACAAATTACAACTAGGCAATTGACAAGATTATAATACAAACTTAATCTAGCTATGACATAGAGAACATGATAATATTTATGTAGGCATCACGACAATGAACAAAGACCGTTGAGTCCAACTGCATCTTTGTCTAAAAAGTCCACCGTGGGATCGCTATCCAGCCTGTCACCAACGGTATTAAGTTGCAAGCAACAGACATTTGCGTTAAGTAAAGCGCATGAAGTAAGCAATACTAATATTAAAAGAGACATTAAAACCGCTGTTTTTACCCTTAGTAGCAACAGCACACCCTCGCACTTAGACGTTTCTGTCACTCGTGCCCAGGAACAAAAGGGGGCATGAACCCACTATCTAGGATAAATACTCCCTCTTGGAGATACACACAATCACTTGGCCAAAGTAACTACGCATATCGGAGAGCATGCAAGAACATAAATCAATATATAAGAATCATGCACAATCTGATCATAACTTCATAATCCATCAGATCCCAGCAAATACATCAGATAGCATTACAATAATCGATTTTGATCATGCTAGGCAGCTCACAAGATCATAATACATGAAGCACAAGGGAGAGAGACTACCACATAGCTACTGCCATGGACCCGTAGTCCAAGGTGGTACTACTCACAAATCATCCCGGAGGAAGACATGGCGATGAAGAGCCCTCCGGGATCAATCTCCCCTCCGGAAGAGTGCCGAGAACTGCCTCAGAATCACCCCCGAATTAGGGTTTGAGATGATGGCGCGTCGGGATGTCTTCTGTGGAAAATAATGGCCGCCCTGTCGTTTTTAGGTTAAAAGGGATTTTATAGGCGTTAGAGGGGGTCGAGGGGACCTACCTGGAGCAGGGGCGGGTCCCACCCGCCGCCCTAGGGTAGGCCGTAGCTGGAGGTCGTTCCTGCCCTGTGGGTGGCCCCCAGGGCTGCCCTCTGGACTAAAACTCTGTGTTGGCGAATAAAAAATCCTCATAAATTTTCAGCGCATTCCGAGAATATTTCCTGTGGTAAGTTTCTGAAACGAAAAAACAGCAAAAACAGGAAACTGACACTAAGCATCTTGTCAATAGGTTAGTCCGACAAAATGCATAAAAATGATGTAATAAGATAGTAAAAACATGTGACAACATCACAAAACTAGCATGGATCAATAAAAAATTATAGATACGTTTGACACGTATCAGGGAGTATTTATGCTAGATAGTGGGTTCATGCCTCTTTTGTCTGAGTTTGGTGACAGGAACGGTTAAGGCTAGAGATGTGCTGTTGCCACTAGGGAGAAAACAACGGTGTGATTTCCTCATGTTATTTACACTGCTTACATTATGCACTTTGCTTATTGCAATGATCTGTTGCTTGCTACTTAATACTTTTGGGTGACATGCTGGATAGCGATCCCGGAGTGGATTATTAGTCATAGATGCAGTTGGATAACGGTCTATGCATTTTGACGTAATGCCCATATTAGATGAAACGGTGAACTATATTGTTTTGTGATAGCATTGCTATGCGCTCACAATCCTGTCAATTGCCATGTTGTAATTTGTTTACCCATCATGTATACCTTTTGGAGAGACACCTCTAGTGAACTGTGGACCCCGGTCCTATTTTCCTACATTGCTTACAACCGTTTTAATAGCTTTTCATCATCATTTACTTGCTGGTCATATTTCACTCTCTTCATATTTTACACTTGCACATTTAATTCTTTGTGTTTGGCAAGCCGGAGAGATTGACAACCTCTCTGTTTTCGCTGGGGCAAAGTACTTGTTTGTGATTGTGTGCAGGTCCGCGTTGATCTACAAGCGCCAGAGTAGATTGACACCTCGCTAAGCCTTCTCCAAGTCCTACTGGATTTGACAACCTTGGTTTTTTAATCAAGGGAAAACTGCCGCTTTGCTGCATCATACCTTCCTCTTGGGGTCTCCCAGCGAATGTGTGATCCACGCCATCAAGAACATGCAGACATGATCCAATCAATAATCAATAGCGGGACCGGGATGTCCATAATGATTCCTACATATTCAAGAAAGTACTTTATCTAATACCACTGAAGGGTTCGCAGCATAGAAAACAAACTTTCCTACGCAAAGAGGCGGAAAAAAACCCAAACAAGATCACGGTCTACTAGATGGTGGTAGAAAGAAGGAGATCAAATCTCACCCTCTAAGAAAACCGAGCATGTTTTGTCGAGGCAGGGGTTGGCTAGTCGAACCCCGCAGCTAGACTCGTCTAGTCGCGACGAGATGTATTATCCGACCCGAAGCGCCGCACGAGCAGCACCTCCGCGGTATCCACACGTTCAGCTCGATGAATACTCCACGATCTTGATCCCGCAAGAGGTGGTGGAGAGGCTTGCGAGATTTCAGTAGCACGACGACGGTGTGGTGGTGGAGATCCTGGCAGGGCTTCGCCAAGCGGCTGCGGGAGAGAGGAGGAGGGGCGGCGTCTAGGGGAGTGGCGCGTAGAGGAGCAGGGGCGGCAGCTGCGCCCTGGCCCTCCTTATATAGGAGGCCAGGGTGCGCCCCAGGCGGCCAAGGGAGCCTTGGCTTCCAAGGCAACCCCCTAGGGTTTGGTTCGCCCCCTTTTACCCTAGCCCGCATGGGCCCTATGGGGCTGGTGCGGCCATCCCATATTAGCTGCTGCACCACTCCTTTTGTCCATGTGGGCCCCACATGACAGGTGGGCCCACTCATGGAACCTTCCGGAACCTTCTAGAAACTTCCGGTACCCTGACGGAAATTCCGAACTTCTCCGACACATCCGGAAACCACTTTCCTTATATGAATCTTTATCTCCGGACTCTTCCGGAAACTCCTCATAATATAAATCCCATCCGAGTCTCTGAATCAATATTCGTTCACACCATCATTTATCTCGAGCTCTAACTACATCGAAGCGTTAAGTGTGTGACCCTACGGGTTTGAGAACATGCAGACATGATCCAATCAATAATCAATAGTGGGACCAGGATGTCCATATTGATTACTACATATTCAACGAAGTACTTTATCTGTTGAACCACATTGTCTGGGATTGAATTAATCCATATACGATTCCTTTTGTCTCACGATATTTTACTTGCCCGAGACTTAATCACCGATATCTCCATATCTAATTAATCTCATTTCCGACAAGTTCTCTTTACTCGTTCCATAGGATAGGATCCTTATGACTAGCTACTTAGTCATATTCTTGCAAGATTTTGGATGCTATGCTACCGAGAGGGCCCAAAGATATCTATTCCACTGCTTAGACGGACAAATCCTAGTCTTGATTCATGTGACCCAACAACCTACTATTGGAGATACCTGAAATACACCTTTATAATCACCCAGTTACGAAGTGACTTTTTATGTCCACAAAATATTCCTCCGGTAGACGGGAGTGACATAATATCATGGTCTAAGGAAACTATATTTGACATTTACTAAAATGGGTCTGTCCATATATCATCTCCTATGATATAACTCCGTTTATCAAGTGATTCATAAATCCTTGGTTAGGAAACTTCTAACCAACACTTGATCAAACGAACTAGTTATGAGAGGCTTACTAGGGACACTTTGTCGTTTATATTCCACACATGTATTTGTTTCCGATTAATACAATTATAGCATGGATAATAAACATTTATCATGAACGGGAAAAATGATGATTAATAATCTTTATTATTGCCTCTTGGGCATATCTCCAACATCGATGCCCTCGAAGTGAAATTTATATTTAATTGAGTCGTAGAAAAACCGTACTATTAAGAGGGGGTCGCATCAGAAATGTATGGGTGGAATCAACCCAGGCTTCCCTAGAGAGAGAGATCACTTCCTTATCTAAACTTGCATGTTTAATGATATTGGTGCCCGGATAATCCGACCCACATTGATCCAGACACTACTAGGAAACAGGCTACCAGTGGCGCACCTTTTCACCTTTCTGTGGCGCATCCCTGGAAATAGTGGATGCGCCACTAAATCCTCGCCACTAAAATATATTTCTGTGGCGCACGCCGGTGGTGCGCCACAGAAATGCCAAATTCTGTGGCGCATCCCAGCACCGTGCGCCACAGACATATTTTAGTGGCGCATCCCACCTTGGTGCGCCACAGAATTTTGTTTGAATTTCAAAAAAAAGGGCGGCCAGATCTAGATCCAGGATCTGGATCTGGCCGCCGGAATTTCGTCGGAATTTCGCCGGAATTTCGTCGGAGCTCGTCGGAGACCGTGTTGCCGTGGGTGGAGGAAGGGGTCGTCGGAGGTCGCCGGAGTGGAGGAGGAGGTCGCCGGAGTGGAGGCCGAGGTCACCGGAGTGGAGGAGGAGGTTGCCGGTGGTGGAGGAGGTCGCCGGAGGTGGAGGAGGAGGTCACCGAATTGTGGTCGGGGTTGAGGTCGTCGGGGTTGTGGAGGTGGTCGCCGGGGTGGTGAGGAGGTCGCCGGAGTTGTGGAGCTCGCCGGAGTTGTGGAGGAGGTCGCCGGATGTGGAGGTGGAGGTGGAGGTGGAGGTGGAGGTGGAGGTGGAGGAGGAGTAGAGAAGATGTGGAGTAGAGGAGAAGAGATGGAGGAGGGAGGAGAAGGGGAGAGAAGTGTAGAGGAGAAGGGAAGAGGAGAAAGAAAGAGGAGAAGTGGAGAGAGAAGTGGAGGGTGAACTGAAGGAGATGAGGAGAAAAGGGGAAAAGAGAGGGAGATGAGGGCGCCGGCGGGATTCAAATTTTGAATCTCACAATTCTGTGGCGCATGGGCTAGACATGCGCCACAGAATTTTTTTTTCCTTTTTTTGAATTTTTTTTGATTTTGCTGGGAAAATTCTTCTGTTGGCCATAACTTTTTTTTCGTTTCGAATTTTGAGAATCTAAAAAAAGGCTAACCGGGTAAACCCGGGTGAGGGCGGTTCCGAAATTTTCTCTAGTTTTTTTTAAGGTATTATACGCATTTTTTCGACGTCATATGCAAAAGTTATGGCCAATTTAATATTTCTTCACCTACTATTGGAAAAAAGGTCAAAAAGTGTATTTCAAAATTTTCCTACAAACTAGACCCTAAACCTTCCATATATCTAAAAGGATTTTATTTTTTGAATTTTTTATCATTTTCTTTCACTCCGTGCAAAACTAAAAAGGCGATCCACAGGGGGGGGTGCGTGTGGTGAAAAAATGCTGCACAATTCTGTGGCGCATGGAACCACATGCGCCACAGAAATGTCACTTTCTGTGGCGCATGTGGACCCATGCGCCATAGAATTGTGCAGCCCCTAATCATTGGTGCCGGGCCCACCATATTTCTGTGGCGCATGTGGCCAGATGCGCCACAGAAATGTACATTTCTGTGGCGCACCTTGCTCCATGCGCCACAGAAAAGGCAGCGTAGGATGCAAGCCAGCCGTTGGTTGTGGGGCCCACAGAATTTCTGTGGCGCATGGAGGAAGGTGCGCCACAGAATGTCTTCTTTTAGTGGCGCATGTCCACCAGATGCGCCACAGAATTTCTTCTTTTAGTGGCGCATGGAAACTGGTGCGCCACAAAAAAAAATTTAGTGGCGCATGAAATATTGGTGCGCCACAAAATAGCATTCCACCTATAGCTAGTTTCCTAGTAGTGAGAGTTGATCCGGGGTGTAATATTCTGAGAGGACAGAATGGTGTGTCTCCAGGGTGCCTGATACGTGTCAAACGTATCTATAATTTTTGATTGTTTCATGCCAATTTTATACCTTTGACACTTGTTTTCATACTAATTTTATGATTTAATTTGACTAACCTATTAATAGTTGCAAAAGTGCACAATGTTCTTGTTTTACACTTTGATGTGTAGGAATCACTTGGAAAATGGCAAAAACGCAAAAGGACCCTTGTTGGAGGTGGACTCTGACTTTCCTGAAATCTGTCCCCTCCTCACAGATTTCAGAGATTGACAGTTTGAGACCAGAAGACGACGTCAACTGAAAAATCAATTTTCCTGGAACGTTGTGGGAAATTTCCATAGCTTTCATTTAAGCGCAAGAACAGCCCAATCGGAGGTCCGTAGCTCCGGGAATCCCTGTTTTACTGAAGGCCAAATATCTGATTACGGGATTCCGAAAGTTGGTGACGTGATTGACTCCAACTCTTACCAAACTTGGAGGATTCGACCAAGCCATGACTTTGGGACCTCATTAAGGATATGAGGGGTCCCTAGAAAGGTTCTAGAGGTGCCCAAGAGCCATTGGATCAAGGGGCCATCCATCCGAGTGCCGGGAAGCATTGTATCCACCTATATAAAGAGAGGAAACCCTAGTTTTGGGGGCAGCCACCAAAAGCCACGAATTTGCCTCCCCCTTGGCCCTCATCTACAAGGGGTAGGGCTCCTCTACAGCACCAAGAAGTCATGGAGGAAGGGAGTTAGGGGGCGGCGCTCCCCTTGTCCGGCTGGCCGCCGCCATGCGCCGCCGCCGCCGGCCGCCCGCGCCGACTCCGCCTTGCCCTTTCCTCCATGGCCGCTGCCTTCACAGCCGTCTCCATCGCCAATTCCTCCATAGCTACAGCGGTCCACTCTCTCACAAACCTCTGTAATACCCTATATAAACATGGTGTTTGATGCTATAAAATATTATCCTATGATCTATGTCATGTTTATGTAGTTCCTTGTTGTCTTATGGTTGAGTTATTGAATGTATTTGGTTGATTCGAGTTGTATGTTGATATGGTAGAGTCCTATGGTGCCCATTATATACTTGCGCGCGTGGATAACATCATAGGGTTTGTAGTATGTGAAGAAGGCCGAGGGGTAGGGCTGCCGGAGTGACAGAAACCTAAGAGCAACTCCAGTCATTGGCCCCCCCCAGCCGAATTGCTGGCGTTTTTTTGGGCATGCTGGGGGGGCGCCGGCGGAAAAAAACGGCCTGGGAGCGGGCCGATTCCCAGCCGCGGCCCCCCAGGCCGATCGATAGAAGTATTTACAGAAAAATGTGTTCGACGAACTTACGCGAAATTTGTTCAAACATTGACGATATTTGTTCAAACTTAACAATATTTGTTCGAACAAGATTACGAAAAACAAAAAAAATTAAAAAAACGGCGGCGCGGCGTCTACATGCCGAAGTGGCGGTAGAATCGCGTGTAGTCCCCGCCGTCGGAGTCGTCGGAGTCGCCACCGGTCGGAGGAGGAGCAGGAGCACTGCACCCAGCGCCATCGCCGGGCTCGTCCTTCGGCGTCAGCAGGCGGGAGGAGCTCCCGCCGGTGCCGGTGCCGGTGCCGTCCTCGTCGCTGCCGTCCAGCACGACATAAGCCGGCCCGACGTCAGCAGGCGGGAGGAGCGCCCGACGACGGCGGCGGCGCTCGTAGGGCGCGAGGAGCTCCTTCTCCTCGGCCTCAATGCGCCGTTGGCGCTTCTCCTCCTCCCGCTCATGCTCGTGGGCCGACCATTGCAGCGCGAAGTCCACCGGCACTAGAGGCACGTCGTTGAGGCTGGCCGCCATGGTGGCACGCACAGCCGCCTCCTCGTCGTAGGCCTCCTCCTTCACGACGGCCTTCTTCTTGAAGGCCTTCTTGAAGGCGTGGCCGCCGGTGCCGGGCTCCTGCTTCGACGTCAGCAGGCGGGAGGAGCCAGTGCCGGCGCCGACGCCGGGCTCCCTGATGACGATGCCGCGGGAGCCGCTCCTTCGCGGCGGCTCGTCCGCCGGCTCCTCCTTGACGCGGGCGAACGGCGTCCGAAGAGGAGCGGGCGGCGTCGGAGGAGGAGGACGACGAGAAGGACATCCTCCGCGGCGACCATCCTTGGCGCGCCGCCGACGGGCCCTGAAGGCGCGGCTCATTGCCGTCCTCGATGTAATCGAGGACGTACGACAGCGAGCGGCCGGGCATGCCCCACCATTTCTTCCGGCCCTCGATGTTGTTGCGCTTGGGCGCGTAGGCCGCCGGGCCGGGGTAGTCGTTGAGCTGGCGCTGGCGGCGGTCGGAGAAGAACATGTTCCAGGTCACATTGTTCTCCGGATCCCAGACGGGATCCGCCTGCTCCTCCTCCGTCAGCTGCTCACGGGCGGCGTAGATCTCCGCCAGCCGCTCATCGCCGGTGGGGGTGGGGGGGACTGGGAACCCCATCTGGCTGAGCCGCCAGGCTCCGGGGAGCCTCATGCTAGGCGGGCATGGGTAGCCCGCCTCGTGCAGCAGTCACGCCTCCCGGTCCTGGAGCCAGTTCCGGCCGAACCCGTTGGCCGCCGCGCTGCTTGCTGGATCCATTCCGGTGTGTGTGCGAGGGGTTTGGTTCGTGCTCGGCGAGGATGTGTTCGTGCTCGGCGGGGGTGTGCTCGCTGTGAGAGGAGGGACAGTAAATAAATATCGGCGGGGAAAGGGCGGGGCAGTAACTGCGGTGCGCCTAACTGCGCCGCGTGGCCGATTTGACACGACGGCGGTTCGCCTGACCGGTGGGCAGAGCAGTAATGCGACGCGGAAGGCGAGGCGATGAGGACGACGAAGCGGTAGCTGCTGACAGGGTGGGCCCGCCGGAGCTTCGCGCGGTTTCCCTCGGTTCCGCGCCGTTTTTGCGCCATTTTCCCTTTCGCCGGCGTCCCCAGGCCAAACCCGGTGCGCTGGGTTCGGCCTGGGACGCCGGATAAAAATTGGGCCAAATTCGGCGAAAAAAGAGGCCTGGGGGGGGGGGGGCGCTGGGGGGCGACTACGGGAAAAATGGGCCGCCGGCGTCAAAAAGGGGGTCCTGGGGGGGCTCTCGGGGGGACGGCTGGAGTTGCTCTAAGCCCCATCCCGGTTTTTGACATTGTATGGGATAAAGAGGACCTTATAAACTTAATGCTATGGTTGGGTTTTTACCTTAATGAATGTTAGTAGTTGCGGATGCTTGCTAATGTTCCAATCATATAGTACATGTAATCACAAGTAGTTGAGAACGTGTATGCTTTGCCTCTCTCACATAGAAAACTGCATTGAAGACGATGAACCGAATAACTTCACTAATTAATTATGAATAATTCCGCCACGCCTTCCACCACTTTTCCACACTCATGGTTCTGTTATTTATGGTCTTTTAGTATACTTTATTGCTGCAGCAACTAACTTTTATCTTCTTGTTCTTTATTATATTGCAACACTATACTTTCATATCAATTTTATTCCTACAGTTTTATTTCCTAGATAGAGCAAACGTTTGGTGTGCGTAGAGTTGTGTCGATGGTTGATATAACTTGAGAGAATATTAATCCTACCTTTAGCTCCTCGTTGGGTTCGACACTCTTATTTATCGAAAAGGCTACACATGATCCCCTACACTTGTGAGTTAACAGTGCCCCTGGATAATCTTTCGGATCTTTCCTCAGTTAATCTGGGTGCCCGAATAAGATGTCGATTGATAGTGGGAGGGGGAGGGGGAGGTGGTAATATACCGGAAGGACGCAATGGCACAACTCTCGGGAGCCCCAATTTTTTTTCTGATCTTGGCCCAGATGTATTGACAACATGGATAATCTGGTTCCCCGGTTGATTCGGCATATTTGATAGCTCGTGATTTAAAACAATGCCACGTTATGTCTTGAGATCCGACATCTTTATATTGTACTTCTATTCGTCCTACTATAATATGTTTCTCTCATCATATGGAAACATCTATGTGTTTCTGAAAGAGGTTATAAACAATGTAAAAAGATGGACCAGGGGCCATGGGGTCACTAGCCGCGTCTCTCCAATAAATAAAATACTCATATGAAGGGTAAAAAAATTACAGCTGGCAATTGACAAAATTATGACACAAACTTAATCTAGCTATATCAAAGTGCTCATGATAATATTCATGTAGGCATCACAACAAGTAACAAAGACCGACATCCGACTGCATCTTTGTCTAAAAAGTCCACCTAGTGATCACTATCCAGCCTGTCACCCATCGGTATTAAGTTGCAAGCAACAGACAATTGCATTAAGTAAAGTGTATGATGTAAGCAACATTTATAATCACGTAGACATAAACATCACTGTTTTACCCTTAGTCGCAACAGCACACCCTCGTCCTTAGACGTTTCTGTCACTCGTGCCCAGGCACAAAAGGGGGCATGAACCAACTATCTAGCATAAATACTCCCTCTTGGAGACACGCGCAATTACTTGGCCAAAGCAACTACACACATCGGAGAGCATGCAAAAACATAAATTAACATATAAGAATTATGCACAATCTGATCAAAACTTCATAATCCATCGGATCCTAGCAAACACATCATATATCATTACAAATAGTCGATCTTTATCATGTAGGGAAGCTCACAAGACCATGAACATGAAGCACAAGGGAGAGAGACAACAATCTAGCTACTACCATGTACCCGTAGTCCATGGTGGAACTATTCACACTTCATCCCGGTGGAAGGCATGGCGATGTAGAGCCCTCCAGGATCGATCTCCCCTCCGACAGTGTGTCAGAAGCAGCTTCAGAATCTCCCCGAACTAGGGTTCGAGGTGGCGGCGGCGTCGGGTCGTGTTTCTGGAAAATAATCGTCGCCCCCAATGATTTTAGGTCAAAGGGGTATTTATAGGAGTCGGCGGGGGCCGAGGCGGTGGATAGGGCGCTGGGGCGGGTCCCACCCACGGGTGCAGGTTGGGCCGCAGCCACAGCCCGCCCCTGGCCCCTCGGTAGCCCCCCAGGTCACCCTTTGGTCTCCGGCTTTCTTTCATCGAATAAAAAATCCTTATAAATTATTGTCCAATTCCGAGAATATTTCCTGAAATAACTTTTCTGAAATAGAAAACAGCAAAAACAGGGATCTGACACTGGAAATCTTGTCAATAGGTTAGTATAAAAATCCTAAAAATGATGTAATTAGGTAATTAAAACATGTAACAATGACATATAAGTAACATGGAACAATAAAAAAATTATAGATACGTTTGACACGTATCAACCTGCACACAATCACAAACAAACTACTTTGCCCCAACGAAACAAAGAGGTTGTCAATCTCTCCGGCTTGCTGAACACAAATAATTAAATGTGCAAGTGTAAAATATGATAAGAGTAAAATATGACCAGCGAGCAAATGAGTGCGAAAAGCTATTAAAACAGTTGTAAACAGTGTAGGAAAATAGGACCGGGTCCATAGATAACTAGTGGTGTCTCTACAGAAAATTTGCATGATGGGTAAACAAACTACACCAAGTCAATTGACAAATTTGTGGGCGCATACCAATGCTATCATAAACAATATAGTTCACTGTTTCATCTAATATGGGCATTACGTCAAAATACATAGACCGCTATCCAACTGCGTTACTAATAATCCACCCCCGAGATCGCTATTCAGCATGTCTCCAGAAGTATTAAGTTGCAAGCAACAGATCATCGCAATAAGCATGGTGCATAATATAAGCAATGTAATAACACGAGGAAATAAACACCGCAACTTTCTCCCTAGTGGCAACAGCACAATCTTGGTATGAGTCGCACTCTGCTCAAGAAGGCATGAACCCACTATCTAGCATAAATACTCTCTCTTAAGAATACTAACAATTACATGTCCAAAGCATCCACTTGCATCGGAGAGCATGCAAGATCATAGATAAAACATAACATATAGATGAACAAGAGTAATGTTTCCATAATTCATCGGATCCAAGCAAACACATCATGTAGCAATTACAGATAATATGACCTTGATCATGATAGACAGCTCACAAGATCTAAACAATGGAGTACAAGGAGAAGGTACAACCATCTAGCTACTGCCATGGACCCGTAGTCCCGTAGTGGACTACTCACGCATCACTCTGGAGGTAGGCATGGTGGTGTAGATACCTCCGGTGACGATCTCCCCCTCCGGTAGGGTGCCGGGAAGAGCTTCTGATCCCTCCCGGTCTAGGGTTGGCGACGGCCTCGGATATTTTCTGGAAAATATGATCGGGTTTGTAGGGTTTTCGGGATGAAGGTGATTTATAGGCAAAAGGGCAACTTGGGGAGGCGCCCGAGGTGCCAGGTGGGCCCCAACAACGGTCAAGGGATTGATCGTGCCTAGGTGTTGTCTGGGGCCTGTGGGGCCCCCTGCAGGTCTCCTCCTGGCTCCGTCTTTGTTTCTTCGTAAAAATAATTCATGTAAATTTGCAACTGATTCCGAGAAACTTCCCCGAACAACTTTTCTGAAACAAAAAGACAGCAGAAAACATGAACTGTCACTGGACATCTTGTCAATAGGTTAGTTGTATAAATTATGCCAAAATAATATAAAATATTATAAAAACATGTGGCAATGATATATAATCAAGCATGGAACATAAAAAATTATATATACGTTTGAGACGTATCAGCGACCGAAGTGAGTAGTGCAATGGCACAAGTTTCGCTAAGCCTGGTTGGATGTGATCGTTTCCTTAATTTTTTTTGAAGAGTTGATGTGAAATGGCATGGTTTTTGTGTATGTGATGAAAGTAATCTGTGCGTGACATGCGAGTCACACAACCATAGTGTTGTCACTATTGTTGTATAACAAGGTGTGTCGACATGAGTCGCATATCCCCGCACACCTCCTACCACCTAGTGCACCGCGTTGCCGCACCCACTTCAATCCTCCGCGCACGCTGCCAGCAGGAGCACCTAGTCGCGCCGCCACTACCCAGCGGCCTGCTCCGAGTGCGGAGCAGGCAGATCGACGAAGCCCCAATCTAGGCTTGGAGACCCCGAATAGGCGGCGGCTGCCATCTCTGAGCCGACCCACGCCTCCCGGGCCACCATTCGCATGCAACCACCACCGCAACCCGCAAGCCGAACCGCCAGGGCCGCCATCTCGAAGGCGGCACCCAACCCCACCATACGGTCACGCTTAGAACGCCACAACACCACCGAGCATGGGTGACCTACCGCCACCCTAAGGCGTGCCCAGCCTTCATCGATGACCCCCTCTAGAGGCGACGAAGCGTGGGGGGAGGGGGGTGAGTGATGATCTGGCGGTGAAAGGGTCCCCCTTTTTCACTAGAGGAGAGTTGTAAGCCCAAGAAGCATTCCTTTGACATGGCCGTATGAACGGTTTATTTTTAGGCATCAAAACTGAAAGAAGGTTTGCCTTCAACCTTAATCATTGACCAAAGATTCATACCTACGAATATTCCCCTCTTCATTTGCTGAATGCACCGGGTGACGTTTTTTTTTAGTCTGTAGGCTGTATTCCCGATTATGATATTCAGAAGGGTACGGTATTCATAATGTTGAAGTCATGGTTAGTCACGTCGCTGCAAATTTCTTCAGTCCTAGAAGTCGCAAACCGGTAGTTGCATATTAGTTACTCTAGAAGAATTGATCGGCAGAGCTCTACACACGTCATTGTACTCCCAGATAGAAAAATAATGAAAACTAGTGATACGAATGACCAACTACTGCATCATAAAGATCAGCCATAAGGCTCTATTGTTTTTTTTTTTCTCGATTCTATTATGTCCATGTGGTATCGCGCGCGTCCACCGTAAGAGCGATCAAAATCATTCGATGCGCCATAGGTAATTGTAGACGACATGGTTTTGGAAGATACGAAAAAGTTGTAGCCCCCATAACTCAATTGATTTGCTAGAGTTGCACTTATGATTTTGTAACAATATCATTGTTAAATAATCGGTTTTTGCTAAATCTCAGACACCCAAGATTTTCTTTCGTCTCAGACAACTAAAAAAATTGCAATTCATTTCGGTTACATTTTTTTTAGACAAGTTGCACTTTTAGAAAAAGTGTAATTGTGTGTCTGAAAAGGTTACCTTAACTGAATTTCATTTTTATACAAACTACAATTGTCCTTTTTTTGGTGACCGAAACTTTAGGGAATCTTAGTTACTTGAGACTTGGACAAATGTTTGAATGATTAGTACTCTTACTGCAGTTTAGTATTTGTGTTATGGCGTATATTTTTTTAAAGGTGAATGGTGCCGTGTATACGTGGGGACTTGTTACTTTAACCCATGACTGACGTGGTGTACCACGTTTTTCCATGCCCCCGTTTCGTGTGTCCAAGTCTGCGAGCATTCGATTTGGCAGGGAATAAACATACTGCCAATTTCGCGCAATTAATATGATCGATTGGTTGCCCATTCAACGCCTGACCAAGGAAAGGAAAGAGAAGGCCGGGAGAGCGAGTAAACGACGGCTTCATCCCCTCACCAAATCCCCAGGCCGCCAATCCATAAGTAAACCCGCCCTCCTCTCCTCCACGCGGGTAGCGCCCTTCCTCTCCCTCCCTCTCCGGCACGCATCAAACGATCGATCCACGTAACAGGAGGAGGTGGGAGGGAGACCAGCGACTAGAACTGCAGGCGCCATGCAATTCGCCGGCCGGCGAAAGTCGTCGCTCGTCGGCGCTGGCGCTGGCGCGGGCGCCGGGGCCGCGGCGTTCGACCCGTTCGGCGCGAAGCAGGCCGCTCGGAAGGGCGGGCGGATGCCGGTGTACGTGGCGGGCGTCTTCTTCTTCATCTTCGTGGTCATCATGTACGGCGAGGACATCCGGTCGGTCACCCTCGACCCGATCGCGCGGGTCGGGCCGGTGACGCAGTCGGCGCTCGTCGTCCCAGGCAACGGGCACCCTGCTACCCCGCGGCGCTCCTCTCCGGAGAAAACCGTCGACTCCGCCCCGACGCTGCCGCGGCGGGACGTCGACGAGAGACCGCAGCATGCCGCGTCGACGTTGCCGCGGCGGGAGGTCGACGAGAGACTGCCGCAGCAGCACGCCGCGGTGACGACAACGCCGACGGAGACCGCCCCGGAGGCACAGGTGATCCGGAAGGTCGTACCCGGCAACGGAAAGACCAAGAAGCCGAAGAAGGCGAAGAAGCCGAAGCGGCAGCGTGCGGCGAAGAAGACGGTGGCGGCGGCGGGCGTGGTCGGCGCGCCGGAGACGTGCGACCTGTCCAAGGGCGAGTGGGTGTTCGACAACTCGAGCTACCCGCTGTACCGGGAGGAGGAGTGCTCGTTCCTGACGTCGCAGGTGACGTGCATGAGGAACGGCCGGCGCGACGACAACTACCAGAAGTGGCGGTGGCAGCCCAACGACTGCTCCATGCCCAGGTGCGTGTGCTGCTTGTTTGAATTTAATTTGGAGACTCGCTCGATCATCCATCGGAGGACATCGGGCAATTAAGTTTCGATTTTCTTCCTCTTGGATCCTGATCCTGATCGAATGAATCGGCTGCATGCAGGTTTGACGCGAAGCTGTTCATGGAGCGGCTGCGGAACAAGCGGTTCATGTTCGTGGGGGACTCCCTGAACCGGAACCAGTGGGAGTCGATGGTGTGCCTGGTGCAGTCGGCGGTTTCGCCGGACAAGAAGTACGTCACATGGGAGGGCAGCCGGGTCATCTTCCACGCCTGGGTACGTACGCCTCTCTATCTTTCTTTAAGATTCGTGCCGTCCCGTCCATGAGAAACTTCTCCAGTCAGCCAACCGGCCGGCCAGGGCCGATCCACGGTGTTTTTTCAAATGGAGAGCTTGTTTGTATCGCTGTAGGCGGCGGCTGAGCCGCTGCACCAACTTCGTATATATTCCACTAGCTCCTCGATCGACCTGATGGGTTTTATATATATTGTCTTGTTTGTGATATATCAGGTCTCAACTAAGAGCAAGCTGTCGATCCATTTCTTAATTGACAACAACTAATTAACAATGTTATTAACATAACAGGAGTTTAACGCGACGGTGGAGTTCTACTGGTCGCCGTTCCTGGTGGAGTCCAACTCCGACAACCCCAAGATCCACAGCATCCAGCACCGGATCATCGACGCCGAGGCCATCGCGGCGCACGCCCAGAACTGGCGCCACGCCGACTACCTCGTCTTCAACACCTACATCTGGTGGATGAACACCCTCAACATGAAGCTCAAGTACGTTACTACGTTCTCCCCATATATATATAGTCGATGCGCGCGGCTGTACCGTGCCGTGCCGTGCATCCAACAACGGCTCGGTCGAACTAATGAAACAACGATGCTGACAAGCAAGCTCGTGGTGATGTTGATGGTTTTGTAGGAGACCGGCCGGGCAGAGCTGGGAGGAGAACGACGAGCTGGTGCGGATCGAGGCGTACCGGAAGGTTCTGACCACTTGGGCGGGCTATGTGAACGAGCACGTCGACCCGGCGCGCACCTCCGTCTTCTTCATGAGCATGTCTCCTCTCCACCTCAGGTACGTTGTTTACTCGATCGAGCAAGGCACGTCGTACCTACTCACAATGCAATGACCAACCAGTCAGTAGTGTGCGTGCGTTCACCGGCCGCGTCGCCAAAGCCAAAAAGACGAAGCCGGCGTCGCTGGGTTGGAATTGGAACCAGGCGTCGAGTGGAATGGTCGTTGTCCTTGGGAGTTTGGAAATGTCGGACCTGGCCCCCGGAGGCTGGGCCGGTGGAATATTCTCCGGTTAGCTGTAGGAGATGGTCGCGCGCGGCCTGTGAGTGTGTGGCTTGGCTTCTCCCGTGCAATGCGTCTCGTCGATCGGTGGAGCAGCCCAGTCGTGCAAGGTGCAACAATGGTGGGATGCGACTAGCTAGCACACCACGAGCATATATTTGGTGGATGGCGAACACATGGCCTCACGTACGTACGTTGCCCCTTCGACCGTTGACTCTCTGTACGCCGGCCTGCTCCAAGATATATAGTATACGATCAGTATTATACTCGATGTAGCCTGCTACCTACCTGGATACTGGAGTACTACTATTATACTATACTCTAGCGAAAATTAGGAGACAACCCCATTAGTTTAGTTTTACACATGGTCTGATTTACCAATAGCATGCACAAATTAATTATGACGGAACACGTCTTTTTTTGACGTCACTTTGGGTGGATTCTACTTCTCTTCCCACAGTACGTTATGTGTGCACTTTTATGCGGTCAAAGCATGATGATTTGCCAACAACAGGCCACAACTCACTCACAACGCAAACGGACTTGGTTATACTCCGGAAAAGTCCACGGCCGGAGAAGTGAGGCTGCTAGCTAGCTAGTCCTCCTCCCCCACGTTGTCCGTCCAAGTAGCAATCCCAGAAATTAAAAATGGAGGAGCAAGCAGGATGCATGCATTGCTATGTATTCTGCGTACCTGTCGCTCACATGCATGGCGCTCAAATTATTCTGAACGAGATTCCGAGATGGAAGCTTCCGTTAATTTCGTCGTGAATGAATCCCGGTCCGTCCGTATCGATGATGCACCAGCGACATACCACCAGTATAGTATTGGCTCTGCACCTCGTGATGTGGGGGCGGGGGGGACGACGGTGCAAATGGCATCAATTAGTCTGCAATCATCCTTCTCAGAGACTGTCCCGTGACACCGCAAGTTTTGGATCTTGGAACGGAGAACGAACGTACGCATTATTCTGGACTATTAAGAAGCTAGCGGGGCATGTAGTGCTCCTAGTAGCATGGGAATAATGCTTTTGGTGTTATATGTATGTCGAGTGTATAGAGCTAGCAGTTCAGATCACACATGCATAGAGCTACTGAATTATGGCCTGCTTAACCACATCTGGTTCTGCTATAAGGGCCAAACAGAAGGCACGGCTGTGTTGGTTACCTACTGCCCCGCCAGAGAGGCGTTGATAAGGACATGGTTGGCATGGTCCATGCCTGGATGACGCCTTACGAAAGCTCCACTAAACCTATATAGGAAAAACAGTGACCCATCCAGAAGCTGACGGATGTTCAGTTTCCGCGAAGCAAACCACTCTGATTTGCCCGGGTAATTTATAGTCAACGATTCTCTTTGGTAGTGTATTTCGGAAGATGTATATCTGGAGTAACCAAACAAAACTGCCAAAGTGACATCTGAATGAATGAACGAATCAATCAGGTTCACATATGCATGCTGCCGTCACTTGGCTGTTGGATCGGGAGGCTGGCTACTGTACTAGCTAGCTAATAAGGGAGTACTAGTACGGATCAATCACAAGAAACCACTAGTGAATAGTGACGCCACGTTGTTTGGCGTGTCCAGCCATGCATCTCGAAGTTGTTTAACTATATTTCAATCGGGATTGCGTCCACGAATTGATGAAGCCTCTAGCTTAGAGTTGGAGGCAGGTCACATCAAAAGGCACAACACAACCCTAGTCAGTCAGCAAAGAAATATTTTAACGACTATACCCGTAGATGAGAACTTGATCACTAAGTATTCGGTTGCTAGAGTTAGCCCACCAGAAGGAGCCTCACAATTTCTGTATTTAAATGATTGATTCTGTTCTTCTGAAAACTGACTGTTTAAATGTCTGATATATGAACAGCCCGCAAGTTTGGGGCAACCCCGACGGGATCCGGTGCGCCAAGGAGACGATGCCGCTGCTGAACTGGCGCGGGCCGATCTGGCTGGGCACGGACTGGGACATGTTCAAGGTGGCGTCCAACATCACCCGGTCGGCGTCGCCGCGGGTGCCCATCACCTTCCTGGACATCACCACCATGTCGGAGCGGCGCAAGGACGGGCACACCTCCGTGCACACCATCCGGCAGGGGGCGATCCTCACGCCGGAGCAGCAGGCCGACCCGGGCACCTACGCCGACTGCATCCACTGGTGCCTCCCCGGCGTGCCCGACATCTGGAACAGCTTGCTCTACACCAAGATCATGTCCAGGCCGGACGTCGCCAGCAGGACGACGCCAGGTCTGACGGCGATATAGATTTAACAACAAGTTTCTTCAGAGCTCGATTCATGGATGCATAGTGGGGATTGGTGGTTAATTATACATCGCACCGAAAAGTTTTTCTTCTTCTTTCTTTCTTTACATTCTTTCTGGCCTTTTTACCTGTCGAAACAAGCCAGCTTTTGGTTCTTTTTCTTTTCCCTTGAGGGTAGGTTAAGTGGAGAGAGGTCATATATACATACATAAGGTAATACATGGCTCATGGATTGGTTGCCATGTGCGTGCACATATGCGCTGTAAGGTTCCTGCTCAAACTGTACATTAATGGAAGACTGAAAAGTCAAAAGAGGTGAACGGATGGTTTATAGAGAAATGGACAGTTGCATGCGTACAGCTGAAGAGCCGTGAGTTCGTTTCTTTGGCAAAGACATTATTCTGTTCTCCGGTTCCTTCTCTTTTGTTATGTCGGGGCAGATCAAAAGAGAGTGGAGTAGGAAGCTCTTTTAGCCAATCATTCCGTTGTAAACCTTGATGATTCACCTGCAAAAGGCGAGTGACACCACTTGAGTTGAGCAGTTAGCCAGTTACCAAGTTAGTGATAGTTTTCTGAGATTGAGCGGCCAGTCAGTCTCCAGGTTCCGAAAATAGCCATGCTGCCTTTTCGCTTTATTTCCGGTGGCGAAGCTCGCGAATCTCTTTAGCCCGGATCAAACTCCGTGCAAGGCAGGTAAAATGTGGTGCCAACTTGTTAGTGCAGTGCAGAAGACAAGCAAGCAGAATCTCATCTCGTGGCCAGCGGCCAACTAGTACTAGGAGTTGTCCTGATACCTGCTATCAGCGGAGAGTACTTTCAAGGGTAACTGAACTCACATGATGTTAGTTTGGTACTTGGAGTGATGGGCTCGTGTTATTGCACGGTACAGTACTGCACAAGCAGCTAAGTCTCAACTGACGAGGCAGACTGGACGAACCGAACATGGTTCTCAACGGCCAAGCGCTATCGTGTAGAATGGTCGCACGAAGATAAGGTTGGTACGTCAATCTGAAGAATCGGGTTTCCTACGAACATACTTAATGATTTTGCCGATCTTCTTCCTTTTCAAGCTTGTAGGGAACAAAATTAATGCAAAATAGAGCATGCACATGCATTCATACAAGTATGTATAGGTTTCCCTAACCTAGCCGCCACCATAGAGGCGACCAGAAGGTAGAATATTTCTCCTCCCATCTCCGTTGGCGAGGCTGCTGGTCCCCTCTCCCTCCGTTTCCTGCTCTGGCGGCAAGAGGGAGGGGAGACCCAAATCCTCCACTCAGACCTACTAGTTAGAGTTTGGATCTGTCTACTGCGGTGCGTCGTTAGGATGGTGGGAGCGGTGTCCGGGCAAATAAATCAGTCTCAACTCTACTCCCACACCGACGTCGGCCTTCACGGCGGCGTCTCGTAGTTGATGGCAACGTGTGAAGCTCGGTCCTTCAGATCGGCAGCTTGGTTTTTTCGTCGTTCTTCAGATCTAGCGAGATCAGTTTCTCGGTGTGTTGCTGGCATTCATGGTTATCCGCAACATCGTTGGCGGCGGGGGCGAGGTGGTTCTTCTGGAGCGAGGATATTATATTGGTCCGGAGGTGGTGGATCTGCCATTTTTCTTCGACTTTGTCGATGTGACGCGACAGATCTTGGTCCAAGGCAACATGGGGACGTCCGCCAGTCGACGTGCCACAGCGGCATGTGCCTCGCTGCGTGTAGCGGGCCTATTTATCGACTCACAAAGGCTCATTGGCGATGGTGATCTCTCGGATCTTGCAATGGTGGAGGCTTGGCGTGCGGTGACCCAGCACACCACTGCATGGTGTAGTGTGCAAGTCGTTGACATAATATTCACAGAAGGACCTATCCGTGAATATTACATCCTTCAGAGTGGTACAACAGAAACATAGCAGGTCCAAGGTAAAACTATAGGATTACAACAATATTCAACACAAAATCTCGAGAACCTCCTCGATACATAGCGGATAGCCTCGTGCAAATGAAATCCAGAGAGAGCCAATTCGTAGCACTAAGCTGGAGATCAACTCTAGCTTTAACTCCTAATCCACTACTGCTGTCGCCACCACCTTAATCTACTCTATCTGGAATAAGATTATCCGGACTTGTACTGTTTCCTCCAGTAAGCGTGGTCTCCTTCATTGGCAGTGTGATCTCTTTGACATCGTTGACGTTGCTCCTTCGTGGCCATAGTTGTCGTCATGCTTTGGTTGGGTGAAGTAGCGGTTGACTCCTTGAAGAAGATCTCGATGTCATGGTGATCCACCGCCAATTCCCTTGTTGGCTCCAAGATTCTAAGCAGGGGTTCAAAAGGGCAAGGGTGAGTAACCAGCGTTACCCAGCAAGTCCATTATGTATGGTGGGAAGTTTGATGCACTAGCTACAGCTTTAGACTCCAGAGAGCCTTAAGCTTAATGCAAGGTTTTTGTAAACATTTCTTCAAGAGGTTGCTTTTATTTCTGAAGACTATGCCCGTCATCCTTCACAGGGCTAGAACTTTCATGGAGTTCCTTTCCTGCAGCGTTCGCAGCTCCTTCCCGGAACAGGGAGTAACATGTTACAATTTTTTACACTCTGCAGAGGTGCGTTTCTTTACCCATAAGAGATCAAGACTTTGTTGCACAACCGGGTGATCTTTCCCGTCCACACTCTCTTTGGTGTGGGGCCCAGTTTTTGATCCAAGTCATTCACTGTGCCTCTCCGCACAACGCATGCCCACCCAATTCATGCATAGCGAGTTTACCCCTGATGCTCTACCCCTCACGGTAGACACCTAGGCTCTCCTTGCAGACCATCCTAGACCCCAGTCGCCGTGGGACTTAAGGGATCCCACCCATGTGCATGTAGTCCCGTAAGACCTACAGCCTACGGCACTGGCAGCCCGTTGACATGCATCCGGGAGAAGTACAGATGGCATTTCCCGTCCCATTCCAGGTCTTATGGTTAACGCGTCTTTACGGCGCAATCATTATGACGGCATTTGTTGTTAAGTCCTAGGTAATACTTTCCCGTGCAAGTGGGACCTCCGAACCAATTCATCTTACCATGGTCCCACCTGCCCTCCATAGTAGGTTACCACCAAAAAGGTAGACAACCAATAGTCATGTTATTCTGAAAATAGCTTTATGCTTTCTTGGAATCGGTGATAGTATTATAGAGTTTGAAAATAGTTTCTTTAACAAGTATTTCAAAGAGATATGAGCAAGTGATGAACTTGCCTGTGATAGAGGTGGCAGTTCATGCCCTTCGGGGTTCTAGGGTTGCGTCAGAACCCGGAGATCTGAAAACAGCAGAGTAGTCCGGGTAAGGACTACTGGAAACACTTGCAATATGCTATTATGCATAAATATGAGATGCATCGTATATAACCCAAAATACCCAAACTTACAAGTAAGCGCTTAGTGTTATTGATTACTTTGTTAAAGGTGAAATACTTTGAGTTGTTATCACAATCAGACTTAAGTGTTTGCTATGATTAACAAAGTAATGTTATACATGATTAATAAACAACTTACAGGTGCTCAGTTAAGGATTGCATTTATTTCATAATTTTATTTTATCTAACTACTTTCAAAAGGTAATAACACTAGAGTGATTGATTTTCAAATGAACTCCTTTTTGTGTGTTTTACCTAGGATGAGTAACAGGACAGTCATTTACAAAATAGTATAAGAATTCAGATTTTATGTGTTGAACCTTTATTTCAAAGTCATTTTCTTTTTAGAAAATAAGTTGTTTTAGAAGTTAGTACAATTCAATTCCACTTACTACCTTTGAATTAATTACATAAGAAAATTATTTTCAAATAATTTATTTTAAGATAATTAAAATTATATCCATTTATGGATCTTTGTATTTTTCATTCAATAAAACCTTTTCAATAAATTAAATAAAAATCATATTTGAAATCCTTATAAAATTTGGAGTTGAAAACATATTTTTATTTAATTTTAGGAATTTATTTGCATTTCAAAATTTTAAGTGATGTTTAAGTGGCATTTTGGTAATTCTAAACAACTTTTATTTTTTGTTGGTTAAACAATTATCAATTTAGCATAATCAAAAAGATTTCATTTTTTTAAGCATTTTGATATATTATTTGTATTTTTATGATTTAGGAATTAAAAGTTATTGAATTTACAATTTTTAAACATTTTCTGAAATTTTTGGAAAAGATTAAATATCTGACAAGGGGTCCCACTGGTCAGGGTTTTAACATTTTCAGAAAAGATTAACTCGCGCTGACGTCGGCTGACGTCAGCCTTCCACACCCGCGGCCCTGCTGGCCTCGGCCCGGCCGAATCCGACCACCCCGGCCGGAGGGATCTAGCGCATGAGATGCGCGTGACCGAGGAGCATCTAAGGGTGGCGGCGCCTCCCTTTTTTGGTCGCCGGAACGTCGGCGACGATGACGTGCGGCGGCGGCGCACTACGGCCGACGGCAATTTGACAAACCGAGATGCAATCAACGCAACGGAGTGGGGCAAAAGGAAGAGGAGCTCACCCAGAGGCTGCTGGACAAGGTTTAAGCGTCGGGGAAGCAACGGTGGCGACGAAATCGTGCTCGACACCGAGCGGCGGCGTTCGGGACGTCGGTCGCGTTCTTCTCCTCTAGCGGCTCCCAGCACCAGCAGCTTGCATCCGCGCGTAGAGGACGTCGAGGCAGAGCGAATGGACACGGTCGCGGCTCCGGGGACGCCTCCATTCGCCGGCGATTTGAGGTCACGGCGGCGGCCGTACGGTTTAGGGTTAGTGTTTGGGACGCGTTTGAGCTCGGAGAGGAGAGGAGAGAGAGAGTGAAGGGAAGGGTAGGGCGTGGGGAAGCTGGGGTCGTCGACCTCGCCCTTATCCTCGCGCGCCGAAGCGACAAGCTGGAGGTGGCAGCGCCGGCGGTGCGGCCTGTCCATGGCCAGAAGGAAAAGAAGAAGAAAGGGAAAAAGAAAAGGATTTTTGCGAATAACCCCCTGGGTTTTTCTGTAACTACTAAAAACTTTTAAAACAGGACTTTAGTAATTTATTTAGAGCACTTAGAAAGCTCAAAAAAAATAGTGAAAAAATTATGTAGGCTTCTAATATTATAGAGAAGCTCCACATATTTTTATTTAGAATTTTTGAAACATTTCTATCATATTTAAAACTAGAGAGAGATTTTAGTTATTTAAGTTGTAATTATAATTTCCTTTAGGAACCCTCAACAAACAGTATATTAAAATTTTGTTGTGAAGAAGAGAGGTAGAAAGGGTATTATAGATTTATTGATCTTGTTTCTCATGAGATTGTTACTTGCACAAATGTGTTGGAGAAGGTTTTAAAATATATCCATTAAGATTTTCTTTAAGCACTTAAGTTATTAATGACTTGTGGCTTCTATATGGTGTGGCTTTGCATTAAAAAGATGGTGATGATCAAGAGGTTTTGCAAGATTCATATTTGTGGTCTTTATCATTGGGCTATCTTCTCCCTTGAGATTTTATCCATAGAAGAAATATTTTTATGAGGCTTTTCTTAAAAGGCAGATGATTGGATAAAGAAGTTGATACATTGCCTTCTTGGTAAAAGATTAAGTGTGCCTCTTGTCCCTTCTTCTTGTATGGCCAAATGTTGCTCCTATTCTTGTTGCCTGCTTGACTTGACATGATCCAAGTTTGCTCCAAAAACTCTTGTCTCCTTTGAAGCAATGTTGATCCTTCTAGTCAATATTTGGATATTAGGGCAAGTTCCTAATATCCATTAGTTAAGCTCCATAATTAAGTTGCCTCACCCTTATGGTGAAGGCAAACATTTTGATCACAAGGAACTTTGTTTTGAACCTTATTTATTTTATTTGACATTCAATTGCTTTTAGGTATACAAAAGAAATCTGTTAACAAGGTAGCTGATCTTGTTACCAAACTACTTCTATATAACACATAAAGCCTTTGAATCTCATCCCAAGTTTCTTTCTTATTTGATTTGTCTTGCAGGAATGTCTTTGGAAAGATTTGAAGATAAGAAGCTAAGATCAAATAAGAAGGTCAAGTTTGGTGTAGAATATGATTACTTAAGCATTTGTATTAGCTTTTATGGTTGAGGCAAAGTAAAGACAAGGTCTTCCAATACTCAACCATTTACCTTATTTACTTTGTTTTAATAACTCTTTGAGCTGTGATAGGTGTTGAGTTGGTAATTTACTTATGAGTTATTTTCTTATTTATATAAGCATGCATAATTTTGTTATTCATCAAAATAAGATCTCCAATTCAATATCATTTGTATATTCCAATTTGGATCTTGTTTCCCGCAACCAGTAAAAATGTCTGGAGGTCATGTCAAGACTTACACATTCACCTCAGATGAGCTAAACTCTACTCATGAAGTTGAATGTTCTCCAATCCCTCCAGAGTTTTATTTTGCGAAAAATTTATTCAGATTTTCAGATGCATGCATGCAGATGCACAAAATCATACTTCTACCCTTCGTTGGTTGATAAATGCTGGGGTATTACAGCCTTCCCCCCTTAACAAAAACTTCGTCCCGAAGTTTCGGCTCGTCTCACGTAGAGATAAGTAGAAAGAATTTTTGTTGATATTGATTCACTCAAATTCCCTTCTGACGTGGACGCAGATATTGGTGATCCTTTATTCCACATACTTTTCTGCATCTTCCCTTGATCCATACTATACATCTGTCAACGTTCATCTAATATTTGTTACATTCTAGTGATTCTATTACTCCTTCATGTTTCTTGAATCATCTAATTCTGACTCCTCGCATTTCCATAGCTTTATGCTCTCTGTCGAAGATCTTCATCTCCATCCTTATACGACCTTCCGATATGTTTGTTGGTTCACTTCCCTATAATCTCGAGACTAGCAAGACTTTATTTCTGATGGTAACTATTGGCTTTCGTTTCATAACCTATGGATTTGTTATTCTTTTCAGCTTTATAGAACTTCATCCATCAAGACTTGGTACTACTTCGATCTTGTCTTCGTCATCGTATTCCCTTCTAACGACATGTCTTCTCCGTCAAGTACTAATCAACATATATGATTCCCTTTTCTCCTTGAAGTTTCCTGAGCCTTCCTCTGTTCTGGGTCCGGTTAGACGAACTTCCTTCCATCAGCTCTAATCCCTCGAGCTTTATTCAGTCAACTCTATTTAGTCGAGCTTCATAACTCACCTTTTTGCTCAAATCTTGGTATACGTACCTAATGGTCTTACGAAGAACATAGGTATATATCCAAAATATTGTGAATCTCCAGTGTCGTCTTCCGATAAAGAGATACGATTACTAGGTTTTTAATAATTTTTCGAAGAATACAAGATATATCTACCTTTTGAGGAGAGGAATCTAAGACTTCAATCTTGTTGATAACATCCTTCTTAATAGTAGCTCTGGATAAAAGTTGTAACTTTAGTACTTTGGCTTCACCAGTGTCAGATACTCTCTTCCCAATTGGTCAACTTTCTTGGATCCACGACACACTAGACTCTTCTTCTATGATTCTAATGTTCTTCGGAACAATGATCTCCGTGTTTGGCAATTAGTTTTGCTTCTTCCATCATTGATGATGTCTACAATAGACGATCAACTGCCTATTTCATCTTGCAGAACTGGAAATATCCACGTTCTTTCGGTCTTCATCCACCTTTATCTTCAACCTTATAGTACTCTTGGACACATATGTGTTGATAAACTTCTTCTCATGCTTGATCCCAGTAGTATCAATATCTTTTCTTTGCTCCTACAACAATCTCTCCCACCAAGTTAAAACAATCTCGTTAACATGTATCTGCATTTTATTGCATCTTCTTTCAATGTCTTTGAATTTCACTTATGTCCCTGTCATCCCGTGACCTCCGTCATTGTGTTTGTCAACTATGAAACAACGTTGTGACCTGATAAGTAAAAACTTCACAACCTTCCTTCTTGGATATGTCTCCTAATTTAGCTTTCCTTTCGTCATCGTTGGTAGATATTTGTCTAACTTCTAACTACTCTCTTGGTCAACTTACTTTATTCTTCCATCATTCATAACAATAATGAAAATTGCCTCCAACTCCTAATATTAGGTGGATTGTAGTCCATCCCTACAAATGGCTTCATTGACTTTTGTCTTCCCTTTACGTTCTTCTCTTCACGAGCTTCCATTACTGCCTCAAATCTGATCTCTCAGAACGCTCTCATACTAGCTTATATACCCTCTAGACCAGTAACATCAAGAAAGAACAAAATGTTGCAACATGCATTTGCACATCAAGTTCAAACTTCATGCTCAGATCTAGTCAATCAAAAATCCAATAAGAACCAATAAATCCCAAATATAATTATATAACACTCAGGCACCATTAGCTATAATATAGGTAGTACTTTGAGTATAAACATCTCAAGTACCTAGGCTTAGATGCTATACACTGCAAGTTAGGTATATATATTACCTTATAGACCTATTTCATACAACAACTCTTGCCTCACTGGCTTAAGGGACAAGTTTACCCTTCACTCAAAGCGTGACTTATAAGAGTATTTACCCCAATTGACCATTCGCAATTAGGTAACTCTGACCTAGTGTCTAATTATACCTATCTCCATCTTAGTTCAAAAGGAACTAAGTTTTCTTGGACTTGAACTTCGTCTTCATGCCTTGACGTACTTCCATACTTCTTCACATCTTCAAGTGTAACCTCACGTTCACTCGTGTAGGTACTATTGGTATACATGAATACCATAATACTTTACTTGTGGCAAGTGCACTACTCCATATCCTCCTTGAAAAGGTATCTATGCATCCAACATCCTCTTCGGACATGAACCATATTAACGTGGCATACTTACCATAACTTGCATGGCTTAGTATATCCAACTCACCATTGTTCTTCTCTTCTCTTGTCCTTCCATCATCAACTCCCATAGGGTTCTACTTCATAGGATGACATCATCAATGATACCACATAGATATCACTGACTTAGATAAACTACAACTATTATAGAGAGCAACCTCTCACTTGGTATACCAGGTTTAGAAAGAATGAGATAGATAAGTATTATACTTATAGAAGAATAGATAAGAATACTCTATATAAGTATGACGTTATTATTCTCAAGTGAATAACCATCATAAGTCATAGAAAGATATAGTTTAGATAACATAACTTCCTATAGTCTTTACCAACCTACAAGTCTCCTAAAAGGTTTCAAACCTAAGGTCGCTTTGCTCTGATACCAGCTGCGGTGACCCAGCACACCACTGCATGGTGTAGTGTGCAAGTCGTTGACATAATATTCACAGAAGGACCTATCCGTGAATATTACATCCTTCAGAGTGGTACAACAGAAACATAGCAGGTCCAAGGTAAAACTATAGGATTACAACAATATTCAACACAAAATCTCGAGAACCTCCTCGATACATAGCGGATAGCCTCGTGCAAATGAAATCCAGAGAGAGCCAATTCGTAGCACTAAGCTGGAGATCAACTCTAGCTTTAACTCCTAATCCACTACTGCTGTCGCCACCACCTTAATCTACTCTATCTGGAATAAGATTATCCGGACTTGTACTGTTTCCTCCAGTAAGCGTGGTCTCCTTCATTGGCAGTGTGATCTCTTTGACATCGTTGACGTTGCTCCTTCGTGGCCATAGTTGTCGTCATGCTTTGGTTGGGTGAAGTAGCGGTTGACTCCTTGAAGAAGATCTCGATGTCATGGTGATCCACCGCCAATTCCCTTGTTGGCTCCAAGATTCTAAGCAGGGGTTCAAAAGGGCAAGGGTGAGTAACCAGCGTTACCCAGCAAGTCCATTATGTATGGTGGGAAGTTTGATGCACTAGCTACAGCTTTAGACTCCAGAGAGCCTTAAGCTTAATGCAAGGTTTTTGTAAACATTTCTTCAAGAGGTTGCTTTTATTTCTGAAGACTATGCCCGTCATCCTTCACAGGGCTAGAACTTTCATGGAGTTCCTTTCCTGCAGCGTTCGCAGCTCCTTCCCGGAACAGGGAGTAACATGTTACAATTTTTTACACTCTGCAGAGGTGCGTTTCTTTACCCATAAGAGATCAAGACTTTGTTGCACAACCGGGTGATCTTTCCCGTCCACACTCTCTTTGGTGTGGGGCCCAGTTTTTGATCCAAGTCATTCACTGTGCCTCTCCGCACAACGCATGCCCACCCAATTCATGCATAGCGAGTTTACCCCTGATGCTCTACCCCTCACGGTAGACACCTAGGCTCTCCTTGCAGACCATCCTAGACCCCAGTCGCCGTGGGACTTAAGGGATCCCACCCATGTGCATGTAGTCCCGCAAGACCTACAGCCTACGGCACTGGCAGCCCGTTGACATGCATCCGGGAGAAGTACAGATGGCATTTCCCGTCCCATTCCAGGTCTTATGGTTAACGCGTCTTTACGGCGCAATCATTATGACGGCATTTGTTGTTAAGTCCTAGGTAATACTTTCCCGTGCAAGTGGGACCTCCGAACCAATTCATCTTACCATGGTCCCACCTGCCCTCCATAGTAGGTTACCACCAAAAAGGTAGACAACCAATAGTCATGTTATTCTGAAAATAGCTTTATGCTTTCTTGGAATCGGTGATAGTATTATAGAGTTTGAAAATAGTTTCTTTAACAAGTATTTCAAAGAGATATGAGCAAGTGATGAACTTGCCTGTGATAGAGGTGGCAGTTCATGCCCTTCGGGGTTCTAGGGTTGCGTCAGAACCCGGAGATCTGAAAACAGCAGAGTAGTCCGGGTAAGGACTACTGGAAACACTTGCAATATGCTATTATGCATAAATATGAGATGCATCGTATATAACCCAAAATACCCAAACTTACAAGTAAGCGCTTAGTGTTATTGATTACTTTGTTAAAGGTGAAATACTTTGAGTTGTTATCACAATCAGACTTAAGTGTTTGCTATGATTAACAAAGTAATGTTATACATGATTAATAAACAACTTACAGGTGCTCAGTTAAGGATTGCATTTATTTCATAATTTTATTTTATCTAACTACTTTCAAAAGGTAATAACACTAGAGTGATTGATTTTCAAATGAACTCCTTTTTGTGTGTTTTACCTAGGATGAGTAACAGGACAGTCATTTACAAAATAGTATAAGAATTCAGATTTTATGTGTTGAACCTTTATTTCAAAGTCATTTTCTTTTTAGAAAATAAGTTGTTTTAGAAGTTAGTACAATTCAATTCCACTTACTACCTTTGAATTAATTACATAAGAAAATTATTTTCAAATAATTTATTTTAAGATAATTAAAATTATATCCATTTATGGATCTTTGTATTTTTCATTCAATAAACCTTTTCAATAAATTAAATAAAAATCATATTTGAAATCCTTATAAAATTTGGAGTTGAAAACATATTTTTATTTAATTTTAGGAATTTATTTGCATTTCAAAATTTTAAGTGATGTTTAAGTGGCATTTTGGTAATTCTAAACAACTTTTATTTTTTGTTGGTTAAACAATTATCAATTTAGCATAATCAAAAAGATTTCATTTTTTTAAGCATTTTGATATATTATTTGTATTTTTATGATTTAGGAATTAAAAGTTATTGAATTTACAATTTTTAAACATTTTCTGAAATTTTTGGAAAAGATTAAATATCTGACAAGGGGTCCCACTGGTCAGGGTTTTAACATTTTCAGAAAAGATTAACTCGCGCTGACGTCGGCTGACGTCAGCCTTCCACACCCGCGGCCCTGCTGGCCTCGGCCCGGCCGAATCCGACCACCCCGGCCGGAGGGATCTAGCGCATGAGATGCGCGTGACCGAGGAGCATCTAAGGGTGGCGGCGCCTCCCTTTTTTGGTCGCCGGAACGTCGGCGACGATGACGTGCGGCGGCGGCGCACTACGGCCGACGGCAATTTGACAAACCGAGATGCAATCAACGCAACGGAGTGGGGCAAAAGGAAGAGGAGCTCACCCAGAGGCTGCTGGACAAGGTTTAGGCGTCGGGGAAGCAACGGTGGCGACGAAATCGTGCTCGACACCGAGCGGCGGCGTTCGGGACGTCGGTCGCGTTCTTCTCCTCTAGCGGCTCCCAGCACCAGCAGCTTGCATCCGCGCGTAGAGGACGTCGAGGCAGAGCGAATGGACACGGTCGCGGCTCCGGGGACGCCTCCATTCGCCGGCGATTTGAGGTCACGGCGGCGGCCGTACGGTTTAGGGTTAGTGTTTGGGACGCGTTTGAGCTCGGAGAGGAGAGGAGAGAGAGAGTGAAGGGAAGGGTAGGGCGTGGGGAAGCTGGGGTCGTCGACCTCGCCCTTATCCTCGCGCGCCGAAGCGACAAGCTGGAGGTGGCAGCGCCGGCGGTGCGGCCTGTCCATGGCCAGAAGGAAAAGAAGAAGAAAGGGAAAAAGAAAAGGATTTTTGCGAATAACCCCCTGGGTTTTTCTGTAACTACTAAAAACTTTTTAAAACAGGACTTTAGTAATTTATTTAGAGCACTTAAAAAGCTCAAAAAAATAGTGAAAAAATTATGTAGGCTTCTAATATTATAGAGAAGCTCCACATATTTTTATTTAGAATTTTTGAAACATTTCTATCATATTTAAAACTAGAGAGAGATTTTAGATATTTAAGTTGTAATTATAATTTCCTTTAGGAACCCTCAACAAACAGTATATTAATATTTTGTTGTGAAGAAGTGATGTAGAAAGGGAATTATAGATTTATTGATCTTGTTTCTCAAGAGATTGATACTTGCACAAATGTGTTGGAGAAGGTTTTAAAATATATCCATTAAGATTTTCTTTAAGCACTTAAGTTATTAATGACTTGTGGCTTCTATATGGTGTGGCTTTGCATTAAAAAGATGGTGATGATCAAGAGGTTTTGCAAGATTCATATTTGTGGTCTTTATCATTGGGCTATCTTCTCCCTTGAGATTTTATCCATAGAAGAAATATTTTTATGAGGCTTTTCTTAAAAGGCAGATGATTGGATAAAGAAGTTGATACATTGCCTTCTTGGTAAAAGATTCAGTGTGCCTCTTGTCCCTTCTTCTTGTATGGCCAAATGTTGCTCCTATTCTTGTTGCCTGCTTGACTTGACATGATCCAAGTTTGCTCCAAAAACTCTTGTCTCCTTTGAAGCAATGTTGATCCTTCTAGTCAATATTTGGATATTAGGGCAAGTTCCTAATATCCATTAGTTAAGCTCCATAATTAAGTTGCCTCACCCTTATGGTGAAGGCAAACATTTTGATCACAAGGAACTTTGTTTTGAACCTTATTTATTTTATTTGACATTCAATTGCTTTTAGGTATACAAAAGAAATCTGTTAACAAGGTAGCTGATCTTGTTACCAAACTACTTCTATATAACACATAAAGCCTTTGAATCTCATCCCAAGTTTCTTTCTTATTTGATTTGTCTTGCAGGAATGTCTTTGGAAAGATTTGAAGATAAGAAGCTAAGATCAAATAAGAAGGTCAAGTTTGGTGTAGAATATGATTACTTAAGCATTTGTATTAGCTTTTATGGTTGAGGCAAAGTAAAGACAAGGTCTTCCAATACTCAACCATTTACCTTATTTACTTTGTTTTAATAACTCTTTGAGCTGTGATAGGTGTTGAGTTGGTAATTTATTTATGAGTTATTTTCTTATTTATATAAGCATGCATAATTTTGTTATTCATCAAAATAAGATCTTCAATTCAATATCATTTGTATATTCCAATTTGGATCTTGTTTCCCGCAACCAGTAAAAATGTCTGGAGGTCATGTCAAGACTTACACATTCACCTCAGATGAGCTAAACTCTACTCATGAAGTTGAATGTTCTCCAATCCCTCCAGAGTTTTATTTTGCGAAAAATTTATTCAGATTTTCAGATGCATGCATGCAGATGCACAAAATCATACTTCTACCCTTCGTTGGTTGATAAATGCTGGGGTATTACATGGCGTCTCTTCCGGCGTTCGTCTCGGCGGCGCTGGAGTTGGGCGGCGGCCGCTCGCTACACTGGTTGCAGGAAACCCTAGGAATCGTTTGTATTTCTCGATCTCTTACGATTTTATCTGCAAATTCAGGATAATCATTTTATCCCGGTCTGTCTTTTAGTTTCCACGTGGGTTGCTTATTGTAACTTGATTTTCAAGTAATGAAATATGTGTTTCTCTAAAAAAAAGTATGTCTATGTGTCTATGTTTGCAGTGTTTCTTTTTTGGCAAACTATTTTTGTAGTGTAATCTGTCAATTTTGCCGGAGATGTAGGTTGCGGACATGGGTTTCCAAAATGTCATTCTGTGCCTTAGCGGACTAATAAAGTCGCGACGTGATTATTTTGTACGTGGGCTATGGTCCATTTAGTTAATCATTCACCACATACCCGAAAGTGATAAATCGGGCCTTTTTCCGGCCTGGTGACCAGCGACTCACGACGCGGCGGCCAAGTCGCTTAACCTAGGGACGCGGCGAGGCGCAAACTCCGGCTTGGCGGCTTGCTCTCCAAGACAGCCGCCGCCAACCCCTATATAAAATTCTGGTTACTGTGCCTCTCGCCCTGTATCTCCTCCTATGTTCTTCTCCTCGTTCCTCATGTTGCCGACAATGATGGGTTGCTTCAATCTCCACTTCGTTCTTCTCTAGCGACCGCTTTGATCCGTCCGCAGAGGCGCCTTCCGTGTTCCAAAGTATTAGCGGCTACTGGCGGTGAATCTGATAGATTGAAATATCCATTTCTGAAGTTTTTTTTTAGAATAACCTCCACTCTGAAGATGGGGGTGTTGCTCCGTTTCTGCTGTAAGATCTCCTCTACGGCGGCACACGCGTTTGCGCTGTTTGTGGCGGCGGTTTTATCGGGAAGGACCGTCGAGATGTGAGCTGGTGTGGCGGCGCATCAAACTTCGAAGCAGGTGATGCTCTCACGTCAGTTATTCAATCGCTGGAATTGGGATTTCATGGCCGCATTGTTATCGGTTGATTTGTTCTAAGAATAAATCGCTTGAGTCGTTCTATGGTTATATGTTTGTGACTTTTTTCCAAAAAAAAAATCCATATATGGTTAAGAAATGTATGGGGTCTGGTTAGTTTCCATCGGACTTTTTTCTGGCAGACAGTTTGCTTGAACTTTCTAGGCTTGTTTTTTTTTTTCTAGAATTACTTTCTAGGCATGTGAACTGTATGGGAGCTCCTATTTGACACATTTTGCGTTAACTATCGAGTTTGCGCGCACCCTGCTTGTTGAATGGGCCCGGCCCATTTACTGCTTTTCCAGTGTGTTTGGCGTGTTTCGTAGTTGGTCGCGCACTGACTTCGCCGGAAGCTGTTGTTTACTGTTTCCGTGGTGTACAAAACAAGATTTTTCTTTATCAGTGCTGCTCTAAAATAATACATGTTTGTCCAGAAAAAATTATTCATCAATGAAATAACAAAAAATGTAGTTTCCACAAGAAAGAAAGATTTGCATGTTCATAACATGGAAATGAACTTCAAAATTAAAAGCGAAAATGAATTGTGTATTGACAATACATAACGGGGGGAGTGTACTTGAAAAACTAGTAGTAGTTTTATCTTTTTTCGTAAGAATTCATCCATTTCTCTTTCTTTCTTCTTTTTTCTCCTTTTGCTTCTTCTTCTCTTGTCTTTAGCTTGTTGAACCTGGTTTAATTCAAAACAACTAAGATTCAAAGCTAAAAATAAAAAAATAGAACATATATTGGCAAAAATAAGGGACATTGTTAAAAAGCAAAAATAAATACTTCTTCACTATCGTCAGGAGCTTTGAAGGAAGGCTCAAATCAAAGGAGTAAGATATTGTCCGGCGAAAGGAAAATAAAACCAACGTTGTTCGCGAGGAGGGAGAAGCAAAAGGCACCGAGAGGCAAAAACTACGGCACCCAAGAAGCATACATTGTAGTTTTAGGTGAAAGTATGTTTGGATTGTATAGGTATGCTTTATATCTCATTATGAACACAAAACACAAAATATATTTAGGTGAACATTTTCAAAACTCTTTATATGATGTAATGTACCGTATATATCTAAGGCGACAAACCGAAAAAGAGGACGAACCGAATATATGTAAGGCGATGAACCGAAAAGAAATGAATCGAATATAGATAGGGCGACGAACTGAAAAAATATAAGCAGATGAACCAAAAAAGAAATGAACAGAAAAATAAGACGACGAACCAAAAAGAAATAAACCGAAAAAATAAATATGGTGATGAACCTAAAAAGAATGAACCTAAGATATCTAGAATGATGAACCAAACAAAGAAATAAACTGAAGATAGATAGGGCGATGAACCGAATAGAATGAACTAAAAATAGATATGGCAATGAACACGAATACATCTAGGGCTATGAACCAAAAATAATATCTAAAAAGCGATGAACAAAAAAAGAAAGGAACCAAAAAGGATAGATAAGGCGATGAATCAAAATAATGAACTTGAGATATCTAGGGTGATGAACCAAAATGGAATGAAACCAAAAAGGGGCCTTAAAGTCGATGGACCGATAAAAGAATGAACTAAAAGAGATCTAACGCGATGAACTAAAAAAGAATGAAACGGAGATATCTAAAAAGTGATGAGCCGAAAAAATGAACCAAAGATGTCTAAGATGATGAACCTAAAGAAGCAAAAAAGAATAAGTAGGTGAACCGAAAAAAGAAATGAATCGAAAGATAGGTAGGGCAGTGAACAGAAAAAATAAGCCAGTGAAACAAAAAAGAAATAAACAAGAAAAATAGATACGATGATGAACTGAAAAAAGAATGAACCTCAGATATCTAGAGTGATGAACCAATTGTATAACGAGAAGATATATCGTGTAAAAAATGAACCGAATATAGATAAGGCGGTGAACCGAATAGGCATGGCAATGAACCTGAATATATACAGGGTGATGAACCAAAAATAAATGAAGTAAATATATCTAATAAGAAATGAACCAAAAAAGAGATGAACAAAAAAGATAGATAGAGCGATGAACCAAAAATAATGAACTTGAGATATCTAGGGTGATGAACCAAAATGAAATGAAAGCAAAAAGGGGGCTTAAAAGGAGATGCAACAAAAAAAGAATGAACCAAAAGAGATCTAACGCGATGAACTGAAAAGGAATGAAACAAAGTTATCTAAAAAATGATGAACCGAATAACCGAAGATATCTAAGATGATGAACCAATAGAAGAATGAACCGATGGATGTAAAAATAATAAGAAGATGAACCTAAATAAGAAGGTGAACCAAAAATAAATGAAGCAAGATATCCAAAAAGCAATGAACCAAAAAAAATAAATGAACCAACAAAGATAGGTATGGCGATGAACTGGAAAAAATTGAAACGGATATATCTGAAAAAGCGATAAACCAAAAACAATGAATAGAAGATATCTAAGATGGTGAACCAAAATAAGAATGAACCGATGAACCAAAAACAATAAGCAGATGAACCGAAAAAAGAAATGAACAGAAAGATAGGTAGGGCAATGAACAGAAAATATAAGCCGATGAACCAAAAATGAACCGAAAAAATATATACGATGATGAACCGAAAAAGAATGAACCTAAGAGATCTAGAGTGATGAACCAAAAAAGAATGACCCAATTGTATGACAAGAAGATATGTCGTGTAAGAAATGAACCAAAAAGAAAATGAACCGAAGATAGATAGGGAGATTAACCGAATAGAATGAACCAAAAATAGATATGGCAATGAAACCAAATATATATAGGGTGATGAACAAAAAATAAATGAACCGAAGATATTTAAAAGCAATGAACCAAAAAAAAAATGAACCTAAAAAGATAGATAGGGCGATGAACCGAAAATAATGAAAAAAGAAATTAAAAGGCAGTAAGGCAATGCACCTAAAAAAGGGTAAGGCGACGAACCTAAAAAAAATAACAAAAGAATGTAGTCGATGATCCAAAACTCTAAGCTAAGTAGATTTGTTTTTGAAAAAAATATGCAATTTATAAAAAAAAATATATAGGAGGTTCGGCGATGAACTTGAATACATTAAAAACTAGAAAATTCATGCAATTTAATTTTTCATGAGTAATAAAATAAATGTTCATCCACTTTAGGATAATTGTTCATGCACGTGGCACGAGATCAAAAGTTTCATATACTACGAGAAACATATTCATATAATTGTAAAAGGGTAAAAATAAAAATGATGGTAAAATATTAAAGTAAAAAAGGGAAATATACACAAAAAAATAAGAACTGGAAAAGAAAAAATAAAAGGAAGAAATAAATAACAAATGAAAAATAAATCTGAAAAGAGAAGAGAAAACGCAAAAAAGGTGGACCAGAAGAAACAAACCACGGAAGGAACGCACGTGAGACGCTAGAAATTACGAGCGATCTTTGCGTCTCCAACAAAATAAAGCGTAGGACTCCAGTCACGCACGGAGGAAACAATGGGCTGGCCCAGTTACATGCGAGTGAGAAGAAGAAGGTACGGTCAATCTGCTATTGGACGCAAAGGGCGTCAAATAGGGTTCGCCGAACTGTATTCTTCGTTGCTATTCATTAGTTGGGCTGCATAATAGCATTTGGGCCCATATCTGATGTACCTTTGTCCGGCCTCTGTCCAAACGGTTTATAGCCCACAAACCAAATTAAAGCCCTCTTCCCTCTCAAAGGAAAAAAAAAACTCAGTCCCCCCCCCCAAAGAAGAAAAAAACTGTACGCTATTTCTCTGAGCGCTAGGAAACATCCGATCTGGTCATTTAGATCAAGTACAATGAGATGAAAAGTTCCTCACTGAAGTCCTGTGAATATCAACTAAGAAAGGTAAAGCTTCCGTAGTGATGAAGTGCAAGTGCTCTATCCTCTATATTGGCATTTGTCGTAAAGAAGTTACTCCTACTGCGATCCACCTGGAAGTAGGGCGAAATGTGCACCAGGTGCTGCAAATTTTGTCACTAAAAGATGCAAAGTTTGTTTTCTCAGGGAAAAGGTATGCAAAATTGTTTCTGTTACATGTATGCTAATTGGTAAGTTGCTAACCATTGTGAAAATCAACTAAGGAAAAACCGACCATTGCCTGATTGCCTGATAAGTGGCAGGAATCCATCAGACAGCTTCGCTTCCGGCGTCAGTTCTGCAGGTGGTGTCGGCGACAGCGAGCAGCGAGTCCCGGCACAGCGGGCAGCTGGGCCGCGACAGCAGCCACGCATCCACGCACTCTGGGTGGAAGCAGTGCCCGCACCGCGGCAGCGCCTTCACCTGCTCGCCCTCCGCGAACTCGCCCAGGCATATCGCGCACTGCGCCGCGTCAACGTCCTCGCCGTCCAGGGGACGACGGTAGAGCGTCACGGGCAGGCCGGCTACCGCGGCAGCGTCGAGGCCGACCACCGAGGAGGCAGCAGCCGATGCCGACGAGGAGGAGGAGTAGTAGGAGGGAAGCGTCGGGTCGGGGTTGTAGCGGCGGCACGCCCAGCGGAGGTAGACGCAGACGGCCACGAAGCAGACGAGGATGGCGAGGAGCGCCGCGAGCACCGGCACGCCGCGCACGCTGAAGTTGCCGTCGTCCACGTCGCCGCCGTAGCGCCACCGCAGCGGCTGCGACGCCTCCTGCGCCGCCATGCTCGCGCCTATGGATCAGATCAGAGCCTCCTCTGCTCAGCAGCAGCAGCAGGAGGACGGAGGAAGCTTCCGTTGCTTTCTCTCCTTGATCGTTTCTTCCTTTGCCGCGGCGGGACGAAACTAAAAAGCGCGCGCTCGCTCGCGGCCGGGTTAGCTCGCCAGCTGCTGCGCGTCGGCACGGGTTGCGTGGCCGGTGACTCTCTCGTGTCGTGGTGCCCCAGTGTGCGCTCAGCAAGATCAAGTGGGGGACGGGCGCGGCCTGTGTGCGTGCGATGCGTGTGACGGGGGGTGGTGGTTTTAAGCCTTTTGGCGCCCGGATCTCGCATCGAAAGTGAACGGCCGTTTCCTTTTACAGGTTTGACGATCGAATGCTACATCCCGGTGGCAGCGACGGTTCACGCGACGGTGTTCATGAAGAGTGGGACTCGAAAGGTACCCGGGAGAGAATGAGAATATAATGTGGTTTTACGCAGGGGATTACTTGTTCTGAAATTGCAATCTTGTGGAATTCGTACACATTTCTGGAGGCATCTGAGCTTATCGATGTTCTTCCTTATCAGAGCTGTGCGGCTGTCCTCCCGTTGTGCTAATACGATGGTGCTTTCAGGGAACCACCAAACACGAGTTTGCTAGTAGCTGGAGGAAGGAACCGTCTCGGCGGACAGTAATTGATCGGTGTGGGGTCATTTTCACCATGAGTTTCTGTATGTGCGCATAAGCTAGCTAGCTGACCCGTGTACTCCATATATATATATATACTCTAGAAACATCGTATATGAGCAGACTTAGTAAGGTTCGGTGGACATAGGCAACTCCTACAATTCACAAATTGATTCTTACGCTTCTTCCTATTCCTACCGGATGGAATGGAACTTATATTAGTAATGTTCGGTGCAGTGCCACGGCTAGCTAGGCAAAGCTGCTTTTGGCCTTTTGGTAAGGTCTCAACTCTTCCCTGCCCATGAAAGAAATACAGCAACTCCTTGTACTCCAGTGTCAGTTTACTAGATCTATGTAGTCAGCCATTCTGATAGACTCTACCTTATACCGAATATTTCGGCAATTGGCTGAATGGTGTGAATCCTATGTTTAAGCTTCTTATTAGGGTGGGAGCGACTGCCGTTATTTGGTCGTTGTGCCTATGTATAAATGACAAGGTTTTTACTGATACAAATGTTTCGTTATTTACCGGAGTACTACTACGCTACGTGCATGGTCGGCACTACAATGAATGGAGCACCCCAACCTGTTTTCGACGGTGGCTGCGCGACTGGAGACGACGGCCAGTGGGTTGTTCTCCCAGCATGGATGGCAACATAATGTTCGGATCGATCCTCCTTCACCGAAACTTGTGAACTGGTTGGGGCTGTGTGCATCCTAGCTATGCAGATGCCGGGTGTAATACTTAATTTTTTTTAAGTAATAAATATCCCTTTATCGAAAAAAAGGTGCAATAGCAACCAACGACACAAGAAAAGTGGGTATTGTGCCAAATTGCTCGAGCTGACTCAATACCAGATTTAAAACAAAAACAGAAATCCGGGGAAGACTTCGTCGTCGGCATCGCGAATCCTGCTGGCAGCACGGGTGTCGGCCAATGATAGCACCTCCGCTAACATACGGTAACAACGCTGCCCACAGATGGAAGCACCTCCACCACAGATGGTAGCAACATTGTCGGTGTCGGTGGATGTAGCACCGACTGTAGGGGTCGTTGCATAGAAAACAAAAAAAATTGCTACGAAACAAGCGGAAGAAACCCAACGATCTAGATCTATTAGATGCAAGTAGCGAAGTGGAGATCCAATCGCTTACCCTTGAAGATCGAACAAACGTGTTTTGTCGGTGCAGGGGTTGGCTAGTCGATCCCCGCAACTAGACGTATCTAGTCACGAGGAGATGTCTTATCCTCGCGATCCAATCCGATGATGAAGCGCCGCACAAGCAGCACCTCCGCGGTATCCACACGTACGGCTCGATGTAGACTCCACCTTCTTGATCCCGCAAGCAAGGAGGGAGTGGCTAGATGGATCTCAGCAGCACGGCGGTGTGGTGGTGTTGATGGTGGAGATCTCCCACGGACAGGGCTTCGCCAAGCCGTGCAAGAGGGAGAGAAGGAGGAGGTGGTGCAGCAGCCCTGGGGAGGGGTGGCGCGGCACAAGGTGGAGGTGGAGGTGGGGTGCGGCTAGGGCAGGGGTGGTGCGGCTGAGGCTGGCCTCCTCTAGGCTGTGCCGCACCCCCCCCCCTTTATATAGGTGGAGGGCAAGGGGAACCCTAGGGCCGGCCGGCCTAGGGCTTGCTTGGCCCCCAAGCCAGCCGAGTCCCTTAGGGATTCGGCCTCCCCTTGCCTTATTTGGCCGGTTGGGCCATGGGCTGGTGCGACCAGCCCATTAAGGCCGCTGCACCACCCATTGGTCCATGTGGGCCCCATACGACAGGTGGGCCCCACTTCTAGACTCTTCTAGAACCTTCCAGAAAATTCCGGCACCCTGCCGGAATATTTCGGAACCTTTCCGACATCTCCGGAAACCACTTTCCTTATATGAATCTTATTCTCCGGACTCTTCCGGATCTCCTCGTGACATCTAGGATCTCATCCGAGACTCCAAATCACCATTCGTTCATTCCATCAATTATCTCATCGCAAACCCTAGTTACATCGGAGCGTTAAGTGTGTGACCCTGCGGGTTCAAGAACATGCAGACATGATCCGATCAATAATCAATAGCGGGACCGGGATGTCCATATTGATTCCTACACATTCAACGAAGATCTTTATCAGTTGAACCACGATGTCGGAGATTCAATTAATCTCGTATACGATTCTCTTTGTCTCACGATATTTTACTTGCCCGAGATTTGATCGTCGATATCCCCATATCTAGTTTAATCTCGTTACCCGGCAAGTTCTCTTTACTCGACCATAATATAGGATCTTCCTGATTACCCCTTAATCACACGTTTGCAAACTTTATGATGCTATATTACCGAGAAGGCCTGGAGATATATTCTCCGTCACATGGATGGACAAATCCCAATCTTGATACATGTCACCCAACAACTTACCATCGGAGATACCTGAAAGCCATCTTTATAATCACCCAGTCACGAAGCGACGTTTGATGTCCACAAAGTATTCCTCCGGTAAATGGGAGTGACATAATCTCATGGTCTAAGAAAACTATACTTGGCATAGACTAAAAGCGTTGGCAATGAAACTGTGTGACACGATCAATTTCAACTCTTTTATTATTGGGTCTTTTCCATCACATCATTCTCCCAATGATCGACTCTGTTATCAAGTGACTATAATAAGTCCATGGTCAAGAAACCTTAACCATCTCTTGACTAACGAACTAGTCCAGTAGAGTCTTACTAGGGACACCTTGTTATTTATATTCCAGACATGTATTATGTTTCCGGTTAATACAATTATAGCATGGATAATAACTTTTATCATAAACATGAATATGCTAATAAACCATTTTATTATTGCCTCTAGGGCATATTCCCAACACCGACGTCGACTTATGGTACTACCGTCATCAACCTACGGTAGCACCGCCGATCTTCCTATGAAGCATCTTCCAATCAAAAGACAAGCTCCGATCGCTGACGCCGCTCCTCATAGCAGCACCAACCCATCGTTCCCTGGAAGCGGAAGCACCATCACCGGTCGCAGCACAGTTGTCGTTGGTTGCAACTTCTGACATGGCCGCGGATCTCCCCGCCCCAGCGCACCACCGCCCCCTCGCTCAAAACTCTGACGACTTCTAGTATAGCCGACTCGTTGCACGGCTGCCAACACCCATATCAACTCTGGTGGAAGCACCTCTGCCCACGGATTAGCAGCACCACGTTCTGGCGCTGGCAGCATCGTGACACCGGCTTGCTGCGGGAGGTGGCGTCACGCGATAGAGGAACGGTGGCTGCACGCGTAGGAGGGGCGGGCCGACGACGTGTGGGATGTCGCCGGCGTGGTGGTCTAAGCGAGATATTCTAGATATGAGAGAAATGCAATGGTTCGATTGGGAAGGAACGAGTGGACGAGAGGCTTTGATGGTAAAGAGATAAAATATCACTAGCTTTTCCGGCCATAGCAGGACGCTTGGCGAGCTCTCAAATTGAAGGATCGCGCTAGCGGAATCTTCTGCCGAGATAGGAGTGTTTTCCATTAAATATGACACGTCTTCCACCGATGACATGTCGATCCTTTGCTAGCATTTTCACCTCCGCCACCGGGCTAGGCGTTAACTTCTGCAAATCTTGATTCATCCCATGCACATTTCCCCTGATCTGCTACCCCTCATGGCATCTATCCTTGGTTGCCACATCTTGAATTCTCCCGAACCTACCTCGACATGCCCTTATCCCCAACAAATCTCCCCCTCTCCGATTTGCTCCTCTCATTTCTTCCTCCGACCGCCGTTTATCCGGTTGGCGAGCGATTCTCATCTCATCCAATGGTCGCCTTGTGATCTTCAATTTGGTGCATGTGTGAAGGAGAGGTGTGATGCAGCGGCGCCATGGGACTGGCAGTGAAAGCCTAAACCCACATCCGGCTGGCGGAGATCCGCGACCCGATGGCGTTGGTGTGATGGATGATGTTGGTGTGGGGTACCTCCTGTTTCTAGGTCGGGAGCATGAAGTGTGCCCTTGGGTCGAACTAATGCCAACTTTGGTGGGTTTTTATGCACGCGACACAGAGCGGCTGCTAGAGGTTGGCTGGATACACGGGAGCTCTTGTACGTACATATGGCGATGCCGAGCGGCTTTCTTGGTTTTGGTGGTGGTATGAGGTGTGTTGTTGCGGGGGTAAACTCTATGCTAGACTTGTCGGCACCGATGACGGTGACATTCAAGGGCACCGCCTACCTCGCTAGAGGCATCATCGTGAAGCATTCACACCTCAAGCACTTTAAGTGCTCTCTCGATGAAAGAATCAGATCCATTTTTGCTATCGGACGACTGCGTATCTCTAACATTGTTACCTCCTTGGAGGTTTTGATACGTCCATTTTACATCACTATTTTGTATCCTATTTTTTTCTTGTTCATTGATATATTTCATATTAGAGCGCTCTAATTATGTTATTCTATCTTATTTTGCATGTTTTATAGTTTCCGAGATTTAATCGTCGGAGTAAGGATTCGGTTGGAAAAATGATACATCTCCGACGTATCTATAATTTTTTATGTTCCATGCTTGATTATATATCAGTGCCACATGTTTTTATATCATTTTGGCATGATTTATGGAACTAACCTATTAACAAGATGCCTAGTACTAGTTCCTGTTTTCTACTATCTTTTTTTTTCAGAAAAGTTGTTCTGGTAAGTTTCTCGGATTGCGCTGATATTTTACAGGAATTATTTCCAATATGAAACAAAGACAGAACCCGAAGGACGCCCGGAGGGGAGCCCCAGGGGCTCCAGACGCCACCTGGCCGCGGCACCCCCTAGGCCGCGCCTGGACCCCACCTGGGCAGGTGATAGCGCGAGAGGTGTTAATCAATCACGCTTCATTGGGCACCCCAAGAGGAAGGTTTGAGGAGCACAGCAGCAAGTTTTCCCTCAGTTAGAAACCAAGGTTATCGAACCAGTAGGAGTGAGAAATGCCAGAAAAAGAGCTGTTGCAGGGGAGACAGTGGAACCTGCAGAACACAATCAAACTACTTTGCCCCAACGAAGCAGTGAGGTTGTCAATCTCACCGGCCTTGCTGAATACAAAGGATTAAATGTATGTGTGGAAGGAAGCTTGTTTGCAGTAAATGAAAGCAGTAGAGCAGTTGATTTAATTGCAGATGTAAAAGAATGGACCAGGGTCCACAGTTCACTAGTAGTGTCTTCTCTATAAATAAAATACTACACATGCTGGGTAACAAATTACAGCTGGACAATTGACAGAATAGAGAATGCATGACAATGCATGAACATTGCATAATACAGAGGATGATGATGTCTATATGAGATGCTTTGGGCATTACGACAAAATACATAGATAGCTGTTCCAAGCATACACCTATGCCTAAATAGTCCACCTTTGAGATAACATACCGTAAAATCTCTCCAGTATTAAATTGCAAGAAACAGACAATTGCATGAAGAACTGTGCATAAAGTTTACTCCCTAGTAGCAACGGCACTCCCCCGTCCTTATATGTTTCTGTCACTCAAGCCAAGGCACACAGGGACCAAACCCACTATCTAGCATAAATACTCCCTCTTGGAGATACAAGCAACTACTTGATCAAGGCAATTACAAGTACCGGAAAGCATGCAAGATCACAAATAACATAGACATGATAATATCAATAATCAACATCACAAGGTAATTCTCTATTCATTGGATCCCAGCAAACACAACATGTAGCATTACAATAAGATGATCTTGATCATGATAGGCAGCTCACAAGATCTAAACATGATAGCACAAGAGGAGAAGACTACCATCTAGCTACTGCATGGACCCGTAGTCCAAGGATGAACTACTCACACATCTGTCCGGAGGCGGCATGGTGGTGTAGAGCCCTCCGGCGATGATTCCCCTCTCCGGGAGGGTGCCGGGGAGAGCTTCAGAACCCTCCCGAACTAGGGTTGACGACGGCGGCGGCGACGGATGTTTTTCTGGAATTTTGATCGGGTACTTAGGGTTTTCTCATCGGGGGGATTATATAGGCGAAAGGGCGGCGTCGGTGGAGGCCCGAGGGGGCCACACCACCTGGTGGCGCGGCAGACAGGTGGGCCGCGCCACCCTAGGGTGTGGTCGCCCTCTGGTGCGTCTTCGGCTCCCCTTTGGACTCCGTGTGCGTGACGAAATTATAAGATCCTGGGTTTTTGTCCCGTCCAATTCCGAGAATATTTCCTTAAGTACTTTTCTGAAACGGAAAAACAGCAGAAAACAGGAACTGGCACTGGGGCATCTTGTTAATATGTTAGTTCCAAAAATGCATAAAAATGCTATAAGATGTAAACAAAACATGTAGCAAATGGTATGAAAATAAGCATGGATCATAAGAAATTATAGATACGTCGGAGACGTATCAGCATCCCAAGCTTAGTTCTACTCGTCCTCGAGTAGGCAGAACGATAACAAATAATTTCTTAGAAGACATGCAAACTCACAATATAGATCAACATAGTAATGCAAAACACATGATGTGAATAAGGTGATCCAAAACAATTGTCTATAGTTGACATTAAGCAAACAATGATTAACAAATGCTAGCTAAAAGAAGCTAGAACTTTTCATGAATCAGCGTGTTGGAGACTAGGAACCATACATAAGGTTTAGAAAGAAGAATAGTAAATTGTGTCTCCAATGCAAAATGTCAATCAATCTTCAAAGCATCAAATTCAGTTAATAATAGAAATAGCCAAGCTCAAGTCAAGTGTCCTTAATCCATCCACTTAACTTATCAACTGTTATGTAGTCCACTCAACTAATACAAGCAAGAAGAAGGCTTGGCACCATGAGGTTATGGCAAAGAGAATAATAATGGGGGTTTGGAAGGCCAAAAAGAAAGGCTCAAACAGTGGAAGAGGTAACCACAAGACAAGAGGAAGTCCCGTAGTAGACACTGAATGAGGAGTAGTGATTGTCATGCAACGGATGCACATAGAGCTATATGAATGGAAGCTCTCCAATGGAACTAGTGGGGGTTGCATCCAACTTGCTTGCTCATGAAGACCTAGAGCTCACTTGAGGAGGCTCATCGTTGGAATATACAAGCCAAGTTCTATAACGTTTGGTCCCCACATAGTTATACTAATGAAGCATGAAAACTCACTACAATGATGTAGGTGCTACTAGCACAAGTGTGGAATAAAAGGATAGTAGTGTTGCCCCCTCTCTCATTTTATATTCTTTTTTTCTTTTTTTCTTTTTTTGATTTTTGCTTTTTGAGGCCTTTGTGGCTCTTTATATTTTTCTCTCATTGGTCTCTTTTGGACTCTTTTGATTGGCCACTTTGGACTCTTTTCAATATGCTCACAGGTAGAGGCAACACTCTATTTTACAAGATGATCATCACACTTTTTGGTGTACTCAAAACTCAAAGACTAATACATGGTGTATGGTGGATATGCAAAACCGAGCGTAGTGTGGAAAAGATGTAACACATGTGGAAAACCATGCATCACACTAACTCAAATGGTCAAGCAATACTATATGGTAATGAAGTAAAAATGACATAAAGTCATGTAATGTAAATGATGGATGTTGCATGGCAATGTATCTCGGAACAGCTATGGAAATGCTGTGATAGGTAGATATGGTGGCTGTTTTGAGAAAGATAGTTGGCTTATGTGTAGGAGAACAAGATGAAGATATCCCACGGGGTTGGATGTACTTGCGAAGCATGCACCAATCTCAATGTGAAAAAGAGCAATGCAAAGTACCGAAGAGGCTAGCAAAATATGGAGGTGGAAGTGCCAAAAACCAAAACTCACATAGCATGTCGTATATTGCAAACAACTAACAGTATCAAAGTTTACAAATAGTTAGAGACACCCCGAGAGGGATCGTGGCGGCGACACAGTGCCCCGTTGGCTTCCCCGACCGTTGCAGTAACTATACCATTAGAAACTTCTTTTCAACTAAGAGGAAATCACGACACTAAAGCACTATTGACTTAAGTTGTTTTTAGTTCAGAAAAGTACGGCTCCACGCTCTACTAACACATCTTCACTAATCAGCTCTTAACAACATTAGCCAACAAATTTTAACCATTAGTTATTTTAATACCTCAAAACAATTGAAGAGGAGCAAGTTATCTACACAATGGTCTACAAGACTATGCAGCTTTTCTCTATTTCATACCACTATCACAAGTATAGCATTTTCCAATCTAACACATCAACCAAGCAACTAAAACAACTCTCTAACAAATAAGAGTGAAACACAAGAGAGCTTAACACAAAGAACTAGCAGCTCTAAACAAGATAACATGCTAAAAGCGAGAGCTTACTAGAAAACAAACAGTAGCTAAGAATACTCAACGAATATAAGCGAAGCACAAGAGTATTCATATGAGAAAGCGGAGCGTGTCTCTCTCCCACACAAGAATGCTAGGATCCAACTTATTAAGCAAACTAAAACACACACTCAAAATAAAAACAGACGCTCCAAGCAAAATACACAAGATGTAGTGGAATAAAAATATAGTATCACTAGAGATGACCTGATAGTTTTGCCGATGAAGAAGGGGATGCCTTGGGCATCCCCAAGCTTAGATGCTTGAGTCTTCTTGAATTTGCTGGGTATGACCCACCGGGGCATCCCCAAGCTTAGGCTTTTCACTCTTCTTGATCTCATCATATCGTCCCTTTTGCTTACTTGAAAATTTCCACCACATCAAACTCAAAGTAATTCTCATTAGAGGGTTAGTGCATAAACCAAAAATTCACAAGTTCTACTGTGACACAAGCACACCTTAATGCATTATAACATTAGCTACAGCCACTGATGCTCAAAGAATCAAAAAGATCCAAGTAAACATCGCAAAAGAAGCAATGCACAATAAAAGGCAGAATCTGTCAAAATCTGAACAGTCTGTAAAGACGAATTTTTTCGAGGCACTACAGTTGCTCAAATCGAAAATCACTGAATTAGAAAAAGTTTCATACATATATGAAGATTCAGCACACAAAATCTCAAAGCATTTCGTCGTTTCTGAAATAAATGAAGAATTTAACGGTGACAGACAGAAATCTGTTTCCTGTGCAGAAATCCAAATATAGCAAAAACTTTCTACTAGAGACCTTACTTGGCACAACATTGCAAGAAAATAAAGATACAAAGAAGTTACTACAGAAGTAAACAAACTTCTTGACTCAAATAAAAGAAAAGATACTGAAAATAAAATGATGGGTTGTCTCCCATAAGCGCTTTTCTTTAACGCCTTTCAGCTAGGCGCAGAAAGTGAACATCAAGTATTTCCAAGAGAAGAAGTATCAAAACCATAATTTGCTCTAACAATAGAGTCAAAAGGTGACTTCATTCTCTCCCTAGGGAAGTGTTCCATACCTTTGTTAAGAGGGAATTGATATCTAATGTTGCCCTCTTTTGCATCACCTTTGGTTGCATCATTTGTTCTTGGCTTTGGTGCCTTAGGAACATATATAAATCTTTGCTCTTTTCCAAAGGGGACTTTCTTGCTTTTAAACTTAAGAGAAGAAAAGGTTGAAATTATGGTTTCCATTGCCTCTTCTAAATCACCAATCCTAAGGTTTTGATTATCTTAGTGTTGTTGGCTTCTAGGATAGTGACTCTCTTATCAATTTTTACTATAGATTCATCCATTTCACTAATATCAAGAGGTGTGTGGCAAATTATTTTCCATAGCATCAACCTATTCATATATCTTCTAAGTGACCTCAGTTCAAAAGTTTTAATAGGTGGTACTCCAACTAAACTTTCAATTATATTTCTAGCCTCCAAAGCAGGAGTACCAAGAAAATTACCACCTGTGAGAGTATCAAGAACATACCTATACCAACTAGTGATACCAACATAAAGTTCCTAAGAAGGATCATTGTGGAATATTTTTTGTACATCTATGATGAGCATCACTAATCCTATACCACGCATCTTTCAGACTTTCTCCCCCTTGTTGTTTAAAAGAACGACTTCAACTTCAGGAGCATTCATTTTTAAGAAAAGCAAGGTAAACCGAATTGAACAATATTAAACAAGTAACTATTTTTTTGGGTTTTGATATAGGAAAGCAACAAGATAAATTCTACACTAATTTTTGTGTTTTTGATATAAGAAAGCAAACAAGACAAAGCAATAATAATAAGCAAGACTAAAACAAAGTAAAGAGATTGGAACTGAGAGACT
>QRDG01002468.1:176146-285075 GCA_012064385.1 Puccinellia tenuiflora | reverse complement strand
CATGTTCTTACTTCAGTTTATTTCCTTCAGGTTCTTGCAGGTTCTTTCTTCAGTTTATTTGCTTCATGTTCTTGCTTTAGGTTCTTGTTTCAGTTTCTTTGCTCTAGTGAGGAGTGTGGGATGCTTAAGCTTGAGTGAGAGGGTTCTGTGCTTGGGAGGCTAATGCTGCTGCTTCTTCTCTTGCAAATGCTGCTGCCTCTACCTGACTTGGAACTTGCTACTGCCTCCTACTAATGCTGCTGCCTCTGCCTTTTTCCTGTCATTTTTGCAAAGAAATTATTGATCACTTGCTGCACTTACGATATGAATTATGAAAGCATGTTGCAACATGTCAGTTTAGATGATTTCAACATTTTGCATTTCCAGGTAGGATCTTGTTCTTGTCCAGGTAGGAGCTCCACCTGCCGCAGGGGAAGCAGGATCTGGAGACAGGCTGCAGGGACCTCGAGCACGAGCAGGCCGGCGAGCAGGGGCGCTGGAGGAACTTGTGCAGCGGCGCCGGCAAGGAGAAGTTCGTGCAGGGGCGCCAGCGCCGGCGACGAGGAGCTCGTGAAGCGGCGCCGGCGAGGAGGAGTTCCTGAAGGGGCGCTGACGAGCAGGGCGACGACGTCGATGAGGAGGAGCTCCTGTAGGGGGCGACGGCGCCGGCGAGAAGGAGCTCCTATAGGGGGCGACGGCGCGGAGAGAAGGAGCTCCTGCAGGGGGCGACGGCGCCGGCGAGAAGGAGCTCCTGCAGGAGGCGACGGCGCCGGCTAGCAGGAGGCGCGCTGCTGGCTCTCCGATGATCCCGATCTGGGGAGGGTAGGCCAGGGCCCTCCGCGGCGACCTCCACGGGCGTTCGCGGCCTGGGGAGGTGAGGGGAGGCGCTGGAGGATCTCCGCCGGTCGCGGCTTGGGGAGGGGAGGCGCGACCGGCGACGGCGGTCGCAGACCAGCTCGCAGCCTGGTGTCTGGTGATGGTGGAGGGACTGAACTGTAAATTTTTGACATCCAGAGGATTGAACTGTAAAATTAACCTTAGTTCAGTTATTTTGAGTGGCGCGACATCTAATTCGGGACAGAGGGAGTATATAGTAGGCAAAGTACGATCTGCATATTCCCTGGTTTGATACTAGTATGATAGATGGATGATCTGATCTGCCATACTCATTGACTAACTGAGGAGCGGTGACAGTAATTAAAACCTTTGTACCCGGCCGTAAGCAGCTGCATGTTCTCGTTTATATAGCGACCGGACCGGGACATGTGTACCGCGCATGTACTTTTAGCATCAGCTCCATCCATCGTGCTCGCACATTTTCTTTTCGACACATGCTGCTACTCCACACCACGGTTCTTGCTGCAATGCGTGTGCTAGCCCATCAGCAATCCGGCCTTCAGAGAAAAGTTAAATATAATGGAAGGACGAGCATAAACTGTGGTCTGGAAGTAGCAATCTTTTTTAGTTAATTGGCATGGTAAGCACCAATTCTAGCCTACGCGGTAGAAAAAACCAGTTTCTGTCCGATGAAGGACTAGCATAGGAGATAGGCAGCAAAGTCGAGCTCATGTCTGTATTCTCTCATCAACTAATGACTACAAAGGTTTGTTTCCTTGAAAGAATACATAATAATGCCTTCACAAACTGTGTGTAGGAGTATGAAATACGATCTACTTTATGGAGAAGGGAACGAAGCGTTCCATGACGCTCGTGTATAACCCGTGGGACAACCTAGGGTTTACCCTCCCAGGAAGCCCCACCGCCTCTTTCTCTCACCCACCTTCTGCCCATTGAGGCTTGTGTCTGTTTTGCCCCAACAACGATGTGACTTCTTCTTCTTCTCTAGCCTTAAGTCGAGGTCTCGCCAAGTTATTTTCTATGGCCTCACACGAGGATGGATTGTGTTGTGGAATTGACACTTACAACTTCGTTTAGATGTAGATGTTGGGTTGGTGGAATTGAATTGGGGTCCAATGCCAAATGTCCTTCGTACTGAAATGGGTTATAATACCAAATTTTCAACAAAGTGTAATACATTAGTATCAAGATGATACCATTTATTCCCGACCTCTGCAGCAACCTGATATCAATAGTCTAGTCAAGATATTAAGGATCCACACAGACACATCATTGCAAAAATAGAAAAGAAAAATGAGTCAATGATCCAGAACAAGTACCAAACATCGGTCATCCCTTGATAACACATGGACTCCGAAAATGGTTCTCCAAAAACAACACCTTCAGAAAGGGAACAACGCACACACGTCACCGTTACCGAATCATGGGTTTCAAATACTATCTGGCCCAACAAAGACGGTGCTAACGTGGACATGCTACGGAAGCGAAATGCATGCCCACACAAGCAAGCAGCCCATAGACACCCAACATCACACACGCGTGCAGATCATAAGCTATTTCACGAGAGAATAATGTCATCAGTGCCAAAATCCCTCATTGGGAAGCAGGAGCATGGACGAACAACATTTGACTTTTTTAACATAGGAGATTGGAAGAAAACATAAGAGTGGAAAAAAATACAAGAATACGACACATATGTGTAGACTTTTATTCATGTGTATTACGTGGCAACACACCGTTTCTTAGCTGTAAATTATAACATAAAACCTTAGTCAAGAAAACAAGAAATCGAGCAAAACCACGTCTTTGCCAAAAAGAAAGAAAGAAGAAGAATAGAACCACATGTGTTTTTTTTTTTAAGAAAAGATGGAACCATGTAACCGTTCAAACGAGACAACAACGAAACGAGAGTGCATGTGTAAACTGGAAAGAGCGAAATGAAAACGGGCCTCCCCCCAGGCCCAACAAAGCGACGCCGAAAAGCGCCCATCCAGCGCCGCCACTCCCCAAGTCGTCCCATCATCCCCTTCAGACGGCGCTGCTCAGCTCCTCGGCCGGGATACCAGCAGACCACGGGCACGGACGGCGGCGATCTCCTTCCACTGCACGGCATCGCCTCGCCGCCGGCCTTAGAAGCCCTGCACCGCTGCCATTTGGTATTGGTTTGTCTCTCTTCCTTCCACTTTGTTCTCCAACCATGTCTCGGCCGCAGTTTAACCTTGGCGCATCCCCCATGCTTCTGACCCCCTAACGCTTCAGAATTGAATCGAGCTCTATTGATGGGCAGCTTGCGCGCTCCCCCTCTGCTCCTCGGCCGTACTAGCTTTCATCGCGTTTATCGGCTCCACCGTGCCTCGTCCAGAGTCCCCAAATCCAAGGGTGCGAGCTTTTGACCTGTGTTATTATTCTGTTGTTGTAGCCGTTGGTTGCTAAGCTTTTCGGATAAGATTATTCGAACTATAATTTGGTTTCAGTGTCGAGTGTTTGCTGCGCAATGAAGTCGTATAGGCTGTCCGATCTCAGTGATGCCGAGGTTAGCGGCCTCAAGGCACGCCCTCGCATTGATTTCTCCTCCATTTTCAGCACGGTATGATAACATTGAGATTATTGATAGTTATGGATGTTGCACATTTTGTCCTAGTCTGACAACCATGCTATGTTGTTTTGTGGGATTAGGTGAATCCCATTGTTGAGGATGTGCGCGTCAGAGGTGATGCTGCCGTTAAGGAGTAAGTTTTTTTCTGAACTAGATTAAGGAGCTGTAGTGTTTGACCGTTCTGTTTATGGCATATTGCAGAATGTTTCTTACTTTGCTGTACTTTGTGTGTTCAGTTATACAGAAAAGTTTGACAAGGTCTTGCTTGATAATGCGGTTGTGCGGCTTAGCGATCTTCCGGTTGCGGAGGTACTCATCATTGCAATGTGCAACTAAGTCCTGCAATTTGACTTTCATTTAACCACAAAAGTCACAAGTAGTTAATTTCAGCGTTGTCTCTTTATCATGTTGATACATGGCTTGATCAGTTACCTATCTCTCTAGTAGCTGCTTGTAACGCTATGCTTTACCTACTTGCATTTCGACCCTTCCGATCCTTAGAAATATGTAAACCTGATGTTAGTGTATTCTGTGTCTGTATTCAGATGGTCCTCAAATAGGGTTTTTCCCAGTTGCAACATGAATTGTCTTACGTTTATCAAATTTGTAGCTTGATCCAGATGTCAAGGAAGCCTTTGACGTGGCATATGACAATATTTATGCCTTCCATGTTTCACAAAAGGTGCCGGAAAAAACAGTTGAGAATATGAAAGTAAGAGAACGAGTGATATTATCAAGTCTCCATACATTATTCACCTTTCTTATATGCTCAGGCTTAAATAATTTGTGCACTCCCCACTGTTTGAAGGGCGTAAAATGTAAAAGGATAACAAGATGCATTGGTTCTGTGGGGCTGTATGTTCCAGGTGGTACTGCAGTTCTTCCTTCAACTGCATTAATGCTTGCTGTGGTATGCTCATGTTTATTCTAATCTTCTTACTGGATTGATCGTAGTCATTCATTGTTTTGAATTTCTCATGTAGATTTCTCTTTCTAACAGCCTGCACAGATTGCTGGATGCAAAACTGTAGTTCTGGCCACACCCCTAGTCGTGATGGCAGCATATGTAAGGTATGCTTTGTAGGACATGGAACTGCTGCTGTTTTTGAATCAATGTTTTTGTAAGATGAACTTGAGGAGCGTTGGACATTGTTCTTGTTTCGTGCAGGAGGTTCTTTACTGTGCCCAAAAAGCTGGTGTTACACACATACTGAAAGCCGGGGGAGCTCAGGTTGAACGATATTTTGAAGATTTCTTTGCTTCGTTAATTTAGTTTAGTGTTATTAATGTTCTTTACTTTCAGGCGATCGCAGCTATGGCGTGGGGAACTGCATCATGCCCAAAGGTGCTCAAGATCTCTATCACTATCAGCTGTTTTAAATTCGTAGGGTTATTTTTGTCTTCATCATGAAACATGCATGATGTATTGCCATGTGCTTGTTTAGGGACTATAAATAGGACTTAATTGAGTTTAGCATCTTTGTGTGGTCATTGCATGTTCTTAGAGGTTCATAACCTGCTCAAAAGATCTATGCAAATATAGTCATGGGCACTCATCATATGCTACAACAGTGTCTCATTGCTGACTTTTGTTACTGGCTTGGCAGGTTGACAAAATATTTGGGCCCGGCAACCAGTATGTCACAGCTGCTAAAATGATCCTTCAGGTTTATTCTGCTCTTCCTGTGTAAATCATGACCATCGTCTGCCTTTCCGGCATCCTCATGATGTGTATCTGTATTTGTGATTCTCATTCTTATTTGACCGCAGAACAGCGAAGCTATGGTCTCTATAGACATGCCTGCTGGCCCTTCAGAAGTTCTGGTCATTGCTGATAAATATGCAAACCCAGTTCATGTTGCCGCGGATCTGCTGTCTCAGGTATCTTCTTTTCCTGTTGCTCTGTTTTGTTGTGTTGAAAATTGTATGTTGAATTGACCATTGCCCATCATTTGAAATATCAAACTGGAGGATGATAGATCACACTTGGTTGGTCAATTTTGTAGGCAGAACATGGCCCGGATAGTCAGGTTGTTCTAGTAACTGCGGGAGAAGGTGTTGATTTGGGTGCCATTGAAGCAGAAGTCAGCAAGCAGTGTGATGCTCTTCCTAGAGGAGAATTCGCTTCCAAAGCACTTGGCCACAGTTTCACCTTGTTTGCCAGTGATATGGCTGAGGTAATTTATTCAGGCATGCCATTCCTGGCTAGTTACCGTTGCAGATCGCCTGCAATGCAAAAATCTATCATTTGTGACCTTTGTCCTCAGATACTTCTAATGGAGTAATCTATGACTATGCATTATGAAAGTTCGAAGTCGTGAAACGTCATACATCAAAACCATCTGGTTACTTCCGTTCCCAAGGATTATTGACCTCCCATATTTGTCCCCGTTTCCAGGCAATATCATTCTCAAATATGTATGCTCCTGAGCATTTGATCATCAATGTAAAGGACGCTGAGCAATGGGAGGAGCTCATCGAGAATGCAGGTAGGCATGGTTTTCAGAACTTAGTTGCAACCAACCCATCGGTATCACACTCCTTGCATACTTCAATCTGAATTCCAATGTTTCTCATTCCAATTACAGGGTCAGTTTTCTTGGGGCCATGGACCCCAGAAAGTGTGGGCGACTACGCCAGTGGAACGAACCACGTCCTTCCAACATATGGTTACGCAAGGATGTACAGCGGTGTATCGCTGAACTCTTTCCTCAAATACATCACTGTCCAATCCCTGACTGAAGAAGGGCTTAGAAGGCTGGGTCCTTACGTTGCAAAGATGGCAGAAGTCGAAGGGCTAGAAGCGCACAAGAGAGCTGTTACCCTCAGACTGCAAGAGATCGAAGCCACTGTCACTGTGTAACTGTCGCCATGGTCTATTGTACCAGTCAATTTGATGCTTGGGACTACCAAACTGTACATCTCTGGATATTTTTCTTCTCTCTTGATGCGAACACCCTAGAGTTCAAGGAGAATGTGTAGGTGTTGCATGGAATAATGCTCGATATTTCGATCCTTTAAATGAATAAACTCGTGGGCTTAGTTTGTCATCAGAGTGGTGGTTTTCTATTTACTTCTAAATCTCCTTTTGACTCAATTTTTGTTTTAGGGGTGTTGGGAGTTACAGTTGACACAACGGATGATAATAAGTTCCATGATGGTTTTTTGTTCTAATAACAATTAGATGTTGTTTTAGGTGTGGCAAATGGCCAGCAGAATGCCTCTAAGGATGATCAGAAGCTATACTCCAGGAATGACATGCACAGACAAAAGTCATCTATGAGACTATGAGAGAGAGGCCGCCCTCCAGAACTGTACTCTGGCCCTAGCCTTGGACAGCAGCTCATAAGACCATGCCAATGGGCTTTGGCCTATCCGCCTATGGGACCTCTGATTGAGATCACCGTAGTAGAAGCCAAAATATGCTTTATTTTGGATAGCGACCCCGACACCAAAATCTCAGGCTTGCTGTACGGTAGTGGACGCGACCCTACAAACTTAGACCATCCACCGGGGTCGCAATAGGCCCCTAAATCTCCATTAAAGCCCCGGACAAAAAAACATGCCACATCGGGGGTTGCAAAGACCTTGTCCAGTCCGAAACCTGTCCGGCACCGCCAACAGGGCCTCCAAAGTTGGGGGTTGACTTCGCGGTGCCGGACACTGTCCGGGCATCTCCACTGACAGGATAGGCCCGCCTGTCATCCACACACCCGTCCCTTCGAGGGTTTAATGGCGGGGCAGCCTTACGAAGCGGCGCTGCAGCCGACGCGGCGGAGACGTATAGCCGGCATTAAACCAGCACGTCGCCTCACCGGACAACTGTCCCTTCCCGTGCGCTCCACCGTTTCCCGCCATCCTTTCCCACCGCTTCCCGCCGCTTCCCGGCGCTATAAAAAGAACATCGCCGTCCCCCCGCTTCTCACAGTGCTTCTCACCTCGCCGTAGATAAACACCCGGACCGCCACCACCATGACGCGCAAGCTACAGACCGCATGGGTCACCATCACCCAAACCACGCGCCGCCGTTACCCTCTGGAGGGGGGAAACCCTCCTCCGCCTCCTCCTCCTCCTCCTCCACCGCCGCCGGCAGAGGACGACAAGGCCCTCGACTTCGAGTGGGAGGAGGAGCCGGAGGAGGAGGAGCCGGAGGTGGACGAGGAGGAGGAGCTGGAGGAGGAGGAGGCGACGGCGGAGGAGGAGGGGGAGGCGCCTGTGCCGGAGGATGTGGTGGCGCGCGAGCAGATGCACGAGCCACCCATCTGCCCGGACTAGCACGCGACGTTCTTGTCCTTCATCACAACGCGCGAGGAGGAGGGGCGCCGCCAATTCCGGGAGTTCGCCATGGCCGCGAACGACGCGGCGGAGGCGCGCGCTGTGGAGATGTCGCTCAAGACACTCGTCGAGGACGAGTACGCCCGCTCCTTCCGCAAAGCCGAGCGGGCGGCGCACGAGGAGGCGAAAACAACGAGGGCGATCGCCAAAAGCCGCCAGCTGGCAGAGGCCTTCTACCGGGCCGCCCAAGCGCAGGAGTTGGAGAGGCTGAGCCGGGAGGCGGCGAGGCAGGACGCGGCGGAGGAGTGGGAGCTTGCGGCGAGTGAGCTGCAAGCGGAACAAGCATCGGAGGCGGAGCTCGCGGCACGCGCGGAGCAGGACCTGCGGGCGGCGGAGAGCTTGGGGCGCGCGCAGAGGCGCCGCTGTGTGCGGGAGCGCACTCAAGCGGCAGAGCGCCACCGGCAGATGCTGCAGGCCAGGGCGGCCAGGTAGGCGAGACGCTTGCGTGCGCATGCTAGCGGCCTCAACATGCCTGCCTCGCCCTCTTTCGACGAGGGGCGAACGGCGACGAGGCTGGTGCGCCACCTCCGCCCGGCATGTTCTAGAGTACTAGTTTAGGTAGTTTTTAGGTAGTTTTAGTTTAAATTTTAAGTTGTATCGCCTCTTTTGTAAAAGAAATCGTCGAATCGCAATGAAATCGCCTCCTTTTACAAATGTTGATCAATTGGGGTCCGGCCGTTTAGGAGGTGCCGGTGTGGGAGGAGAAAATAAAAAGACCAGACATATATCCGGCACCTCGCAATTCGGCCTCCAAACGGGTGGTGCCGGACAAAATTTAGACACCCCGGTGGAGATGCTCTTAATTTCATCTACTTGATCCAAGATACTAATATGGTCGTCAGTGAGAGCAACATTTTGCCTCCCAGGGGCACCTGCATCTGAGATAGACATTGACATACAAAAATTAACGATGTAAATATATATATTTAGTATTAAAAAAATCAAGTATACATATCTCTGAGTTTTAACATCCTTGCAAATTTTCATGTAAAAAGAATTTTAAAAGCTCCCTCTAATAAAGAAAAAAGATTAGTAGTAACCTTGTGTTTTGCACATAGATAGTACTCCCTCCGATCAGGAATAATTGTCGCATCTTGTATACATATTTATACTACTAGCACAAAGCCCGTGCTTCGCTACGGCCCAAACAAGTAAAATCTTCAGCTATTTTACCATTGGTAGATTAATTATAGCCTAGCGAAGAAAAGAAGAAAATAAAGGAGTAGTTTGGATGCTCCATCGACCAAACCATCCGAGGTAAAAAATAAAGCACAAAAAATCTTAATAGAAGTGTGTTCATGGGATGCCGATTAACCCACAGTTGTCGGTTTTCACGCATCTACTTTTTAAGGAGTATAAAGTAGAACTGGTGTCAATGAGTACGGCGGTTTGAAGGCCGAGCTTCATGGAGCTTTGCTTTTAAAATTTAAAAATAATATTTGAATTAAAAAGTAACGAGAGGGGAAAATGTGCATATACCGTGTTTCGCCTGCACAGTTTCACCACCGGAGACTGCCCCACTGGCCGCATGGAGCTGATAACGCGTCTAAGCGCTTCCACCATGACGGTGACCTCATACTCGAAATAGCTACTCTTCAAGCATCGGTGATGCTTGAAGATGATAACGTGAATGATCGATGTCACCATGATAGTGAGCCCATACTCCGCATAGCTACTATTCGTGCCGTCAGCAGCCGTCTTTCGACGAACTTTCGATCCCCAATGGTCTATCACCTTGTGATGCTCCAGCAGCGACAGAGGAGCATACATGCAACTCTTCTTGCGGGGCTCCACGGACATGAAAGAGGAGTATGACTGCTTCCGTGCGGAAAACGGTGGTGCTAGGCAGCGGTAGCGGCAAAACTCAGTGGTGCTGTTGTGGCACGTTAGAAGTCAAAACCATAGCGCACTTACTGCACACAAGACGGGAAAACTCGATGAATTAGCTACAGCAAGTGCGATGTTCTTTTCATAGAATTCTCACTTGTATAATTTCCGAACTGAACTTTGGCTAATACATTGATACACATGAATACACGCTAAAAAACTTCCCAATAAAGGACCCAAACAACACCCAATCCAGCTTTTCAATTAAAAATTACTCCCTTCGTATTAAAATATAGGTTGCATCTAGCGAGCAATCAATTGCTCATTAGTCCAACCGAGCAATCACCCTAACTAAGAAAATTAATTAATCCCACATGCAGGGAGTCCTTCCCCCACGTGCATTTAATTTCAAGGGAACTTTCTTTAAAAAGTCATAACTCTTAATTCGTGTGTCAGAATTGCGATCCGTTTTCACCGTTTAGTCTCTTGCGACGAGCTCTTCGAAACTAGATCCCATTTATACATGTTTCGACATTTTTTTTTGAAAAGAAACTCTAGTGTTTATGACAGCAACTTCGTACTAAGAGTTGCTGACAATACTTTTCTGTATTTTGTAGTCAACTTAGTTTTCGAGAGATACTCAACTACTGAGAAGATCAACTTTGTACTAGTAGTTACCTACCTACTTTCTAAAACCCGTATGAAACTTGGTTTCTAGGTAGACAATTTAGTTGCTATAGTCTCTTCAATAAGTTGCTCCTGGTGGGGTTTTAGTTGCAGTCAAATCCAACTAGAGTGCAACTAGAGAAGAAGCAGTTGTTGCACTGCTAAATAAGTTTCAGTGGTGGTGTTTATTTCTAGTCATCCCTCACTGGGTTGCAACAAAAGCATGCACAGTTGCTTCACTCCTTGAATAAGTTGTTGGTGGTAGTGTCTTAGTTTTTTTTTGGGTGGTGGTAGTGTCTTAGTTGTAGTAATAATTGATACAATTGCTGCACTTCTTAAATAAGTTGCTAGTGATGGTGTTTTATAGTTTTAGTTGTAGTCATCCCACACTGGATTGCAACTGGAGCAGATACAATTGCCGCACTCCATGAATAAGTTGATGCTGGTTTGCAACTGGAGCAAACTCAATTGTTGAACTCTCTCGAAATAAGTTGTTATTGGTGGTATTTTTAGTTGCAACCATCCTCCATCAGGTTGCAACTGGAGCATGCGCAGTTGCTGTGTTCCTTGAATAGGTTGTTGTTGTTGTTGTTGTTTTTGTTAGTGTTCTAGTTGTAGCCATCGCTCACTCGGTTGCAACTCTAATGTTTAGGAAAACACTTCATACTAAAAGTTCCTTACGGTACTTTAAAGTTGCTGCTAGTGATGGTTTAGTTGCAGCCATCCTCCACAGCGTGGAAACTCGAGCAGACACAGTTGTTGCATTCCTTAAAATAAGTTGAAAAGCAACTATAGTGTTTATGCCAGCAACTTTGTACTAACAGTTGCTTACAGTTATTTTTTGTCTGTACTCTTGTTAGGAATAAGTTGACGTTGTTAGTGTTTTAGTTGGAGCCATCCTCCAGTGGGTTACAACAGGAGCATGCATTGTTGGTGCACTATTTTCCCCCCGAAAAGCAACTCTAGCATTTAGTGAAACAACTTCATACTAAAAGGTGGTTACACTAGTTTAAAGTTGCTTCCCTTGGTGTTTTAGTTGCATTTATCCCTCACTTGGTTGCAACTGGAGAAGACACGATTGCTGAACTCTCGCGACATAAGTTGTTGTAGGTGGTATTTTTAGTTGCGACCATCCTCCACCGGGGTGTAACTGGAGCATGCGCTGCTTGAATAAGTTGCGGATGCTAGTGTTTTAGTTGTAGCCATCCCAATTGGATTGCAATAGGAGCATGCATAGTTGTGCAGGCCGTGTAGTGCGCGTCGGCGCTGCAGAAGGGAGGGTGGAGGCCGGGTACTCCGGTGGCGCCTGGTGGAGGTGAGGCACTCATCGGCTGCTGTTGGAGGTGGGGGCACCCGACGGCCGGAGCTGGAGGTGGGAGCACCGGCGGCCCGAGGTGGAGGTGGTTCCTTTACGGTCTTATGAAGTTGCATATTGTTGCTAATAAGTTGGCTACTTGATAGGCAATCCGTATTACAAGTTGCTGGTCATAGTACTAAAGTTGCTGCTCTTAGTACTAAAGTTGTTTCTCGAAAATAAAATTTGTCAAAACATATACAAATGGGATCTAGTTTCGAAGAGCTCGTCGCGAGAAGCCTAACGGTGAAAACGGATTTTAATTTTGACTCACGGTTCAAAAGTTATGACTTTTTTTAAAGTAAAGAAAAGAAATAGCTGTGATATCACATGCATGTGGACCACGGATTGATGTTTTCCACTGTCTGAACTGAGCGGCTCTCCGTCTTGATCACACAGATTAAATGGATGGAACCGAGCAGCTCTCTCGTTTTGATCATGCGGATCAGACGGACGACATGCGATCGCTCGTTCATGTCAAATACTACCTCCGTTCCATAATGTAAGCCTTTTTAGCATTTCTATTTCCATCCGTATATAGACATGTTTTAGTGTAAGGTTCAAATGAATCTTGCACTAAAACATGTCTAGATACGGATGGAAAAAGAAATGCTAAAAAGGCTTACATTATGGAACGGAGGGAGTAGCATCCGTGCATTTTTTAGCCATTGTGTAAAATATAAGATGTTTTGGACTTTCGCTTTCCATTCGTATCTAGACATGTTTTAGTGCAAGGTTCAAATGAATCTTGCACTAAAACATGTCTAGATACGGATGGAAAGTAAAATTCCAAAACATCTTACATTTTGATACGGAGTGAGTAATTGGTACCAAACCGACATGTATCTTTTTGTTACTTTCCAAACCTAGTACGTACATGTATCGACATGTTTTTTTTTACTTTCCAACCAAACCCAACACGGCAGCAAGTACATGTGTTGATTTTCGAAAAAGAAAAACGTACATGTATCTATCCCAGTGTCCGAGATTGGCTGCTTGGGCAACATTCTCATGCTCGGTGTGGGCTACCATCCACGGATTGGTGCAGTTTATTATGTTGGGCCATCAGAGGCTAAAACATGCACCGGCAATGTGCCCCATCAGGCATGCACCGACAATACGGCCCAACAGGGGGATCGCTACCTGGGACGACCAAAACCGAACGGAACCCTAAACCGTACGACGTAGGAAAAGGAAGGACACGACTACACGAGCAAACGTACACGCGACATAGGAAACCATCGATCGAACGGAACGGCGACGTACCTACCAGCAACGGACAAAAGAGAAACATAGGCCGTATTATATATTTATATTACTAGCACAATACCCGTGCGTTGCTACGGTTTGATTTTTTCCTTGACATGGCCTACTCGATCTCAAAGTTTATTGACCCACGTAACCCTAACCTCAGTTTGCCCTTTCCCCACTCTCTTCTTCAGCAGTGAAAAAGGGGCATCTTCTATTCTTAGAAGACCTAACTGAATTAAAAGAAAGTTATCGTGTCGGTTTGTACCGATATTCCGATGGACTTTCTAATGCTCAAGCTCTATATTTCGATGATCCATATTTCTTTAATTTCTCATATCTACCAAATTGATATACACAACCGTCAACACACATGCACACTAATAATTATATTGATATAACAGATAGAAATAATATAAAGATAAATCATTAACAATTCGAAATATGTTTTGATTTGATTTGATCTACTATTAGTTCTAATATTTACATTTATTATCTTTTTATTTGATCTAGCAGCACACAAAGAATTGATTTACCTGCAGGGCTGCAACACCACATTAAGCTCCATGATTGTGCTTTGAATCCGCACAACGTAGTTAAAAGGCAGGGAAACATCGCAATGTCCAAAGTGCCAGAATGGTGTCCACTGTCGTCAGGGGAAATTACTGAGGCCATGCTTGCCACTGGGTATCTTGGCTGGACAAAACCAAAGCCTGGATATTTGGACCGACCAATCTTCAGAGAAATAGTTTGAGGAACAGCGGCCAGCTTGACCATGCAACACCCTTCAATCGGTAGCACCATATGAGCACATACACGAGCATATGCCATGCACCGGAGCTCATCTTCAATGTATATACTAGAGTATCATCCAATGGTACTTAATAGCTCAGCCAAACTAAATTGATCCTGATGGCTACAACATTATGCATCCTCAGCGATCACCTCACGAAATACGCACGGCGCTCCATCCTTAGAGTCAGAGTAATCCTGATGAAAGTTGGGGCCAAACGTTTTGAGGCAAGCAGCATGGTGCATGAAATTATTGTCTGTCCTTCTTCATCGAACTCGACTCTAACGTAGCCGCCTCCTTTGTCATCCTTCCGGTCATGGCCTCTGCCGCTATACTTCTGGTGAACGGACCCACCTTGCCGATCAAAGCTTGATCGATCTCCCACGCTGAGCCTCAATCCTCGATTTAGGGATCGGTGCGAACCGTTTCAGACGATCATGTAGAGGACGATTCACAGCCAGATGTTGCTACGGACGACGATGGCAGCAGGCAGAGGAGCTAGGGCACCGGCGGTGACTAAGGATCAGCCGAGGAGACTATGAAGCCTCGTGACCCGCACCGTCCGCTACTCGCCGGAGGAGACGAGGAGATCGACGGAGGAGCGCATGTCCAGCAACCCAGGTCGCTGCCATCGTTGGCTTCATTGCCCGAGGAGAAATCACGCCGATATGATCGATCTATACCCGTTCTTTCCGCCGAGCGCTAAAATTGGGAACGACGTGTTTACTTGGTTCGGGATTCCTTTCCTGTGAGGACTCGTTTTGTTGACTGCTCGTACGAAGCCTGTTCCGGTTCAGGTACGAAGAAAAAAAACTGACGGACGAAAGACGTAGGAAAAATAACCACGACGCACGATGTACCTACCAGACAGACGACGGAAGAAACACAACCTGTATTATATAGTGGAGATATATACACTAGTAGAAAAAGAGGCTTTGGGAAAGCCAGAAAAGGCATTAGGCCCGGTTCCCATACAAACCGGGACCAATACCTGACATTGGTCCCGGTTCGAGCTGCCAGGAGCCCATGGAGCATTGGTCCCGGTTCGTTTGGGGACATTCGTCCCGGTTCGTGCCACGAACCGGGACCAAAGCTGTCACGGAGGCTTTGGTCTCGGTTCGTGGCACGAACCGGGACTAATGCCCGAGCTTTGGTCCCGGTTCGTGGCACGAACCGGGACTAATGCCCCTCCCCTGCCTATATACGTAACCCCCCCCCCCCTCTTCTCTCCTCTGTTATTTTTTTTGCTTGGATTGGTGGGAAGTGGGTGCTAATTTTTTTCCTTTGCCACGCACAAGATGTGTTCGATGAAATGCCCGAGCCACACTTAAGTTCACACAAAATGATATCCTCGACCGAGGTTAGCAACTTTATCCTTTTCATCTATAATTGATACAGAAATATTGCATGTGTCGATGTACGGTGGTCATTTCAGTATTCAATATGTTATTCTAATTGTATTTGATAAACTTAATTATATGATATGCAGATGGATGAACGGCAGCGATGGATGTACGGCGACCGACGCAGTTCTGATTTTATTACAGGCCTGCATAAATTTATCCATGTGGCTGAGGCAAACAAATATGATGGTTTTATGCCTTGTCCATGTGTGGATTGTCGGAACGTTAAGGAGCACTCTTCCTCGAGAACCCTTCAAGGCCACCTGCTTCGGAGAGGTTTCATGCCCAGCTATAATTGTTGGACCAAGCACGGAGAAAGAGGGGTTATGATGGAAGATAATGAAAAAGAAAAGGATGATGAGAACTATCCTATGTTCCCTGAAGAATACGGTGATACTGCGATGGAAGACAATGAAGAAGAAGGAGGTGAAGAACAACGGGCGTCAGATGAGCCCGATGATGGTCTTGGTCGGGTCATTTCTGATGCAAAACGAGAATGCGATATAGAAAAGGAGAAGCTGAAGTTGGAGGCCATGCTAGAGGATCACAAAAAGTTGCTGTACCCAAATTGCGAAGATGGCAGCACAAAGCTCGGTACCACACTGGAATTGTTGAAATGGAAGGCAGAGACTGGTTTATCTGACAAGGGATTTGAGAAGTTATTGAAAATAATGAAGCCGAAGCTTCCAAAGGATAACGAATTGCCCGAGACTACGTACGAAGCAAAGAAGGCTATCTGCCCTCTAGGATTAGATGTGCAGAAGATACATGCATGCATCAATGACTACATCCTTTACCGCGGTGAGGAGTACGAGAATTTGGATGCATGTCCGGTATGCACTGCACTGCGGTACAAGATCAGACAAGATGACCCTGGTGATGTTGAGGGCGATGACGAGCCCCCAGGAAGAGGATTCCTGCTAAGGTTATGTGATATGCTCCTATAATACCACGGTTGAAACGTCTGTTCAGAAATAAAGAGCATGCCAGGTTGTTACGATGGCACAAAGAAGAGCGTAAGAAAGACGGGAATTTGAGACACCCCGCCGATGGGTCGTAGTGGAGAAAAATCGAGAGAGAGTTCTCGGACTTTGCAGGTGACGCAAGAAACTTACGGTTTGGTCTAACTACAGACGGTATGAATTCTTTTGGGGAGCAGAGCTGCAGTCACAGCACCTGGCCCGTGACTCTATTTATCTACAACCTTCCTCCTTGGTTGTGCATGAAGCGGAAGTTCATTATGATGCCCGTTCTCATCCAAGGCCCGAAGCAACCCGGCAACGACATTGATGTGTACCTAAGGCCATTAGTTGATGAACTTTTGCAGTTGTGGGCCATACCAGGTGTACGTGTGTGGGATGAGCACAAACAGATGGAATTTGACCTACGAGCGTTGCTGTTCGTAGCCATCAATGATTGGCCTGCTCTTAGTAACAATTCAGGACAGTCAAACAAGGGATACAACGCATGCACGCACTGTTTAGATAAGACTAAAGGTACATATTTGGAAAAATGTAAAAAGGTCGTGTACCTGGGGTGTCGTCAATTTCTTCCAGGCAGTCACCCCGTAAGAAAGAAAGGCAAGCATTTCAATGGTGAGACAGATCACCGGAAGAAGCCTAACCTCCCTGATGGTGATGCTATATTTGGTATGGTCAAGGACATAGAAGTAATCTTTGGAAATGGTCCTGGCGGTCAATCTATTTCGAAAGACGTCGCTACCGGACACGCGACCATGTGGAAGAAGAAATCTATATTTTGGGAGTTACCCTATTGGAAAGTCCTAGAGGTCCGGTCATCAATCGACGTGATGCACGTGACAAAGAATCTTTGCGTGAACCTGCTAGGCTTCCTCGGCGTGTATGGGAAGACAAAAGATACACCGGAAGCAAGGGAGGACCAGCAGCGTATGAAAGACCCAAACAACAAGCATACAGATAAAGGGCGTCATTACTTAAGCAGCTACGCTCTTACGAAAGCAGAGAAGGAAATATTTTTTGAATGCCTGAGCAGTATCAAGGTCCCGGCTGGCTTCTCGTCAAATATAAAGGGAATAATAAATATGGCAGATAAAAAATTCCAAAACCTGAAGTCTCATGATTGCCACGTGATTATGACGCAGTTGCTTCCGATTGCATTGAGGGGGCTTCTATCGGAAAATGTTCGAGTACCCATTGTGAAGCTATGTGCATTTCTCAATGTAATATCTCAGAAGGTAATCGATCAAGAAAGTATGATAAGGTTACAGAAGGATGTGGCCCAATGTCTTGTTAGTTTTGAGTTGGTGTTCCCCCCATCATTTTTCAATATTATGACGCATCTCCTGGTTCACCTAGTCGACAAGATTGCAATTCTCGGTCCTGTATTTCTACACAATATGTTCCCCTTCAAGAGGTTCATGGGAGTCTTGAAAAAATATGTTCATAACCGTGCTAGGCCAGAAGGAAGCATCTCCAAAGGCTATGGAACAAAGGAGGTCATTGAGTTTTGTGTTGACTTTATTCCCGACATTAAGTCGATTGGTCTTCCTGAATCGCGGCATGAGGGGAGACTTAGTGGAAAAGGCACGCCAGGAAAGAAACCAATGATATGTAGGGACGGGCATTCTTTCACTCAAGCACACTACACAGTTCTATAAAGTTCCACCTTCGTGGCTCCGTATATCGAGGTACACAAGAATATTGTACGCTCCAAAAACCCAGGGAAGCCTGACTCCTGGATTAAACAAAAACACATGGAGACTTTCGGCAGTTGGTTGCGATTACATCTCATGAATGACACCGATGTTGGAGATCAACTCTACTTATTGGCCGCGTCACCATCTTCGACTGTATTGACTTTCCAAGGGTACGAGATAAATGGGAATATATTTTACACGATCGCCCAAGATAAAAAGAGTACCAACCAAAACAGTGGTGTTCGCTTTGATGCAACAGACGAGAATGGAAAAAAGGACACATACTATGGTTACATAGAGGAGATATGGGAACTTGACTATGGACCTACTTTTAAGGTCCCTTTGTTTCGGTGCAGTTGGGTCAACATGAATGGAGAAGGGGTAAAGGTAGACCAGCTGTACGGAATGACAACAGTGGATCTCAAGAATCTTGCGTACAGAGATGAACCATTCGTCTTAGCCAATGATGTGGCTCAGGTTTTCTATGTGAAGGACATGAGCTCCAGATCGAAAAAAAGAAAAGATATGGAAACAAATACATCACACGATGAGTCAAAGCGTCACATAGTTCTTTCAGTAAAAAGAAACATCGTGGGAGTCGAGGACAAGACAGACATGTCAGCAGACTATAATAAGTTTGATGAAATTCCGCCCTTCACAGTGAAAACTGACCCAAGCATCCCGTTACATAATGAAGAAACTCCATGGTTACGGCCGAAGAAGCGATCATAGAGATCATGTCAAATGCATGAGTGTTCTCAAAAACTTTTTATGTATGAGTGTTGTCAAATGCATTACACAATTAATATATGTATGATCGAGTGTTCCCAAATGCATTAAACCTTTTATGTAATTTGTATTCGGTCTTTAGTCCCGGTTGGTATTTATAGCTAAAAGATCAGGGGAAATCTTCATCTTTAGTCCCGGTTGGTAGCTGGAACCGGGAAAAAAGGAGCGTTGATATGTGTGCCTTATCTTCTGCTTGAGATCCAACAGCTCAGAAGGGCTCGAAAGAAACACACTCTGATCCAACGGCTCACAACCGCTCGCAGGAAACACACGATCCGTGTGCACACGATCCAACAGCTCACAAGCACTCGAAAGAAACACAACTCTGATCCAACGGCTCACAAGCACTCGAAAGAAACACAACTCTTATCCAACAGCTCTCAAGCGCTCGAAAGAAACACAACTCTGATCCAACAGCTCACAAGCGCTCGAAGGAAACACACGATCCTTGTGCTTCTTCCACCGCTTCCCGCCTTCGTCTTCACGCAATTTATCACTATATATATGTAGGCTTGGCCGCCATTGCCATATCACATCTAAATTCACATCTGCAACCTCATCACTCTTCCATTGTAACAAAATTTTGACTTAGGCGTTTTTGACTAAGGTGTTCTCGGGGACGATGTCCATGTTGGACCAGAGGGGCGATGTGCGGGACTGGGCTCCACCAGGCTGGCACTAGGAGGTGCTACCTTCCGGGACACGCAGCTTGGTGAGAAATCCGGGTGACGTCGTCGACTCGGATCTTCTGTGGTGGCCGTCGCGTGGGCCACGCTCGGTGCAGAGGGAGCCGGCCCCCGAGGAGGAGGTACGTCGCCGTATCAGGGAGGAGGATGAGCACGTCCGTCGCTACATGTATCTATTGGATAGGCAGTATGATAGTAGGTGGTCGTTTCTTCAGAGGGTTCCTTCTCACGTGAGCTATGACCTTGTGAGGGTTCCTTCTCTTTGGATGCGCAGTGCCGGCGGCTCAGCACCCCGCGGCTCAGGAACCGGTCGAAGTTAGTTTCAGAGTCTGTGATTGCCATTGCAGTTCTCTTGCCTGTGATCGTAGTTTGGGTTACTACTTGCTTTTAAAAACTTGCGACCTAAAGTATCAACTTGATTTTAATGAAATTCCGCCCTTCAAAGTGAAAACTGACCCAAGCATCGTGTTAAATGATGAAGATTGTCCATGGCTACGGCGCAATCAGAAGAAAGGGACACACACGAAGAAACAAGTGAACACTAGATAGGGATGTTGTTGGTGATGTGTAATAATTAATGTATTAAATCTTTCATCAAATGCACACGGTTTCCCCGTCATACAGCCCAACGGTGGCTCGTGAGTGCCTGCATATCAAATGCACCGTTGGGCTGTATGACGGGAATCCGAATGATTTGCATATAGGGTCATGTGGCTGATCCAACACTGGTTTTGCCCATCCGGAAGCTTGCGCATCCGTCTCGCGTCGTCGTGAGCAGCAAATCGACCTTCGATCCAAGCAGCCGCAAGACTTCTCTGATGATCTAACGACCGTCCCAAAAAGTGTTGGGAATGTTGTAGATCATCAGAGAGCCTTGCAGCTGCTTGGATCCGACCGAGGGGCTTGTGTCACCCTAATCCAGTGGTTGGATTCAACCTACCTGAGGGCTTGTGTTTCCAACAACGTCGTTGTGTTGTCCTTATTCACCGACCTACAAGAGGTGGCTCCAATGGCTGGCCGGCGAACAAGGACAAACACAATAATGCCAGGGAACATGCCAGCAGGTAGGCTAAATCAAACCATTGGGTTCGGTGGCAAAGGTAGACACTCGTTGTGTGCCGTTGACTGCAGGGACGTCGCTATTTATAGGCGATTAGAAGGTGTAACTGTGGATGAGGTGGGAGTGCAGATCCAACAACTCACAAGCCCTCAAAAGAAACACACCCCTGATCCAACGGCTCACAAGCGCTTGAAAGAAACACACGATCCGTGTGCTTCTTTAGTCCCGGTTGGTAACACGAACCGGTACTAAAGGCCCTGATCCAACAGCTCACAAACGCTTGAAAGAAACACACGATCCGTGTGCACACGATCCAACAGCTCACAAGCACTCGAAAGAAACACAACTCTGATCCAACGGCTCAAAAGCGCTCGAAGGAAATACACGATCCGTGTGCTTCTTTAGTCCCGGTTGGTAACACGAACCGGTACTAAAGGCCCTGATCCAACAACTCACAAGCGCTTGAAAGAAACACACGATCCGTGTGCACACGATCCAACAGCTCACAAGCACTCGAAAGAAACACAACTCTGATCCAACGGCTCAAAAGCGCTCGAAGGAAACACACGATCCGTGTGCTTCTTTAGTCCCGGTTGGTAACACGAACCGGTACTAAAGGCCCTGATCTAACAGCTCACAAGCGCTTGAAAGAAACACACGATCCGTGTGCACACGATCCAACAGCTCACAAGCACTCGAAAGAAACACAACTCTGATCCAACGGCTCACAAGCGTTCGAAGGAAACACACGATCCGTGTGCTTCTTCCACCGCTTCCCGTCTTCGTCTTCCCGCAATTTCTCACTATATATATCACATCTAAACTCATATCTGCAACCTCATCACTCTTCCATGGCTTCCACCGTACTAACCTACCGTCAGGCGGAGGAGCTTTCCACCTCGAACTACCCCTGCCTGCCCGGCTACCGCGTCCCCGCCGGCTGGATGCTGAGCGCCGGAGGCGTGCCGGTCCCTCCTGTCCCTCAAGGTGTGGCGCGCCGGGCGGCCATCACGAACCACTACTACCTCGAGCTCACACCGGAGCAGCGGATGGATCCGGGCTGTCATCCCGACTACCGCCCGACTTGGGAAGCCTTCTTCATCAATCGGCGTGAGAGGGCGCTCGCCAGGTACGAGGGGGATGGCCCTCCTCCTTTGGACTTCAACGAGGCCAGCCGTCAGCTGTGGTGGGTTGGCCGGACTCTCCAGGGCATTATGAACTCCATCATGGCTGGCGATAACCCCCGCCTGCGCTACCCTAACATGCAGTCCGGGGGTGCTCACCCGTCGAGGTTCGAGCCACGAGCGCCGTATGAGTATGATGACAGCGACGACGACGATGACGGCGACTACGAGTACGAGTATTATAGGCCTAGGCAGGAGTATGACTAAGATTGTTAGGACAACTGATCCACTGTTGTCATTCTGTACCGTATCAAATGCACTGTTGGAGCTCAAATTTAAACACTTTTCATGTTGAAAGTTTAGTGAGATTCAATAATATGGAAAAAATAGATATGAATTAATTCAATAGATATAAATTAAATGAATATATATAAATTATATAAATAGATAGATTACATTTTTATCAACAATTTGATATTTTAATGGCATTTTTCTGATAAACAGATGAAAAAATATTGAATTTATAAGTTTAATTAATGACTTAATGGAGTTCAAATTCCAAATTTTTTAATTAAATGAATTCCCCTATAATCTAAAAAAATTAATTTTCCATAAATAGATAGATTACATTTTTATCAACAATTTGATATTTTAATGACATTTTTCTGATAAACAGATAAAAAAATATTGAATTTAAAAGTTTAATTAATGACTTAATAGAGTTCAAATTCCAAGTTTTGTAATTAAATGAATTCCCCTATAATCTAAATTTTGTTTTCCATAAATAGATAGATTACATTTTTATCAACAATTTGATATTTTAATTGCATTTTTCTGATAAACAGATTAAAAGATATTGAATTTATAAATTTAATTAATGACTTAATTAAGTTCAAATTCCAAAAATTATTTATTCAAATTGAAACACTTTTCATGTTGAAAGTCTTTTCAAATTCAAAACCATATGAAATTCATATTCAAACACCTTAATAAGAAAAAAAGGCGGGAACAACATTAAGAACTTAAAATTTTCAGGGCATTAAAATTTTCAGGGCATTGGTCCCGGTTCATGCCACGAACCGGGACCAAAGGGTATTTTGGCGCGCGCCTTTTCGGTGCCGCCGAAAATGACCTTTAGGTCCGGTTGGTACCACCAACCGGGACGAAAGGGTAGGCCTTTGGTCCCGGTTGGTGCCACCAACCGGACCTAAAGACCCTTTGGTCCCGGTTGGTGCCACCAACCGGGACGAAAGGTCTGCCTCCTTTAAAACTGCTCTGCCTCTTCTTCTTCCCCCAATTCCTCATTTTCGCTAAGGACCAGCGCGCGGAAATTCAATCTCCTGCCGTCAGGCTGCCGAATTTTTTCGTCCGCCGCGCCGCCGCTCGCCGCTCGCCGTCCGCTCCTCCGGTGCCGCCCTCTCCGCGCTCCTCCACGCGCCCGCGCGCCGTTCCCCTCCGGCCTCCACCGCGCCCGCGCCGTCCGGCCTCCACCGCGCCCGCGCCATCCGGCCTCCACCGCGCCCGCGCCCACGCCGTCCCCTCCGGCGGGCCGTCCGGCCTCCACCGCGCCCGCGCCGGCCTCCACCGTCCCACGCCGTCCCCTCCACCGCGCCCGCGCCGGCCTCCACCGTCTCGGTTAGTAATTTAAATTATTAGTTAGTAATTTTTGTTAGTTAGTGCATTAGTAATTTTAGTTAGTTAGTTTTAGATTTAGTTAGTTAGTTTTAGAAATTTTAGGTTGTTATTTTAGAAAATTTGAAAATGTAGCAAATTTAGCAAAGTTAATTTTTTTAACAAAGTTTGAAAATGTAGCAAATTTAGCAAAGTTAATTTAAATTAGTTAGTAATTTAAATTAGTTAGTAATTTAAATTGTTGAATTTGCTGCTGCTTTTAGGGTTAGTAATTTAGTTAGTTAGTTTTAGTTAGTAATTTAGTTAGTTAGTTTTAGTTAGTAATTTAAATTAGTTAGTAATTTTTGTTAGTTAGTAATTTAGTTAGTTAGTTTTAGTTTTAGTTAGTTAATTTTAGGCTTCATATTTATTTATGATTTTAGGCTTCATATTTGTATAAATAAATATTTGTATGATAGAATTGGATTTGATACAGTTATTTATTTATTTATTTACGATATAAGTGGATTTGATACAGTTTTGTATGAACTGATGGAATTGATAGAATTATTTGTATGAATTGATGGAATTGATAGAATTGTATACTCTGATGTTTTTAATCGGTGCACCGTGTAATTGGAGCTGTGTACAATTTTGCTCAAGTGATGTTCATGTGAAGTACAATGATATCAAAATGTGTAGTTAGTTAATGATTCCTATTTCATAGGTGTCATATTATTACTACAATTCAAATTTGTTCCGTTCCATGACGACGCTTAGAAACAACGGGCGCAACAACGCACGCCTTTCCTTCTAGTACCATTCTATCCCTACAAGTTTTCTGAACGACACGGCAGAGACGGCTCCGAAAATAACTTTCGTATTTTGCAGAAACTATGGAACCACACGGCAGAGACGAAAATGAGGAAAATATCCTCGAGGATATGATCCGCGGCGAGAATGACGCAAGTCACTTTCTGAACGACTCCGGTGAGGGGGATGAGTCTCTCAACCGAGGAGACGGCGTCTCCAACGTCTGGGAAGAGGTCGAACTCGGCGTCTCCGATGAGGGAGAAGCCGACAAGGCAGAAGCCGGCGGCTCCAGTGCAACATTGATTATTACTAACTCCGACGAGGTGCATATATATTTATATTAATTAATTTAGCATCCGTTGTCTATATACACATACTAATGGTCTTTCTTCTTTTAGCCATCCGGATCGAGCAAATCCTCTGTGAGGACGAAACGAGGCCCGGTACAGGATCGAAGAAGTCGCTGCAGACGGTGAACCCATTGCTCCAATTGATGTTAGACAAAAATTTGTGAAGCAATGCGGTGTTGTTGTTAGGGACTATGTCCCGATCACCATCCGAGAATGGAATAAGCCAAGAGATCCTGAAGTTAGCTGGCTGGGCCCCGAAGGCAAAAAACGCCTTTTTGAAAAGGTCATGGTTAATTTCACCTTGCCGTTGCCAGAGGTGGATCCAGAGGAGGGGGAGCCAGATGAGGAGGAGATGGATGCCCGAAAAAAAGCTCTAGTAGATAAAGTCAAGGCGTGGGCTCTTAAGAAGATGGCCAAGCTATTCAACAAATTTAAGAACAGATTGTACACCGACTTCATCTTGAAAGATAAAACTCCGGATTTCGATCACGAGTATGAGAAGATAATAGACTGCTGGGAAGATTTTGTGGCGTACAAGAAATCAGAGGAAGCTCAGTCAAAGTCTGCAATAAATAAGGCAAATGCTGCTAAAAAGAAGTGTCACCATACTATGGGGGCTGGTGGCTACGCCTGTTCCATGCCTAAGTGGGACAAACTTGAGGCCGACCTGCTGGCTAAAGGGATCGTTCCAGAGCCTATAAAAGAAGGATGGACCTAACGGTAAAGAAATTGGTTTTACGGGCATTGGGGCACATTGGACGCAGAAGGAAAGTGCATATATACCAGAAGACACAAGGATAATCCCCTACTACCCATCGAAGAAATTAGGAAATCATACAAGGATGTTGAAGAGGGACGGTTCCGTCCCGATAGAGAGAATGACGAGCTTGCACGCGCCCTTGGGAATCCCGAACACGATGGACGAACACGAGGCACCCCAGGCTCCAAGCCGTGGGCACATGGGTTTTCCGCGGAAAAGAAAATATTTCCCGATAAAAGTCATCTGAGGAGAAAGGAAAGGGAGGCAAGGGAAGCAAGCGTTGCTGCAGACCTGCTGCGTCATATAGAAGAAACAATGAAGCGGCAGCAGGATCAAATTGACCGACTTAGCCAGCAAGGCACTGCCGGCCTATCTCAGCAGCACGTTGTAGAAGCTGCAGTCGATGCTATCGACCCATCATATCGGAAAAGCAGCGTGGCTTCGAGCATGGTCCCGGCTGGTGATGATGATGCACTGACGACGGATCCTCTTCGTCGCTACCCAGTGGATGATATCACGGAGAGCACACCTTGTGAGCTACATGTGAAAGTGCTCAACTTAACCATGAAGGTGGCGGTCGGCTATGCCGTACCAATTGGACCTACACCAACTTTCCATTGCTCCCCGGTTCCTCATGGCTACGCTATTGTCGGGGTGGATGAAGTTAGTAAAGGATTTGAGGAGCTGAAGCTGGAACACCCTGCAGGTGAAGATGGGGAGGTGGTTGAACTTGGAGAAGTCAGGAAAGGGACCATTCTATGGCGAAAGGAATTCATCGTGCTTCCAAACTGACCGCCAAGGCCATCGACTCCTCACCAGTCTCCAACGCAACAGTTCTCTCCACCGCAGCCGCCTCACCACTCTCCAGCGCAACAGTCCTCTTCGTCACCGCCGCCTCAGGCGCCGTCTCCGCCGTCTCACCAGTCTCCAGTGCAGCCGTCTCCGCCGCCTCAGTCTCCAGCACATCCGTCTCTGCCGCCGCGTAAGTCTTCTCCGGCGCCGCGTGTGGGTACTCTGGGGTTCGATAAAAACCGATCACCAAAACGTAAGCGGTCACCCCACCCAAAAGTACCTCACAAGAATCTTGCCAAGAGACCTTACGACCGTACACCGGAGGAAAATGCGGTGTACGTACAGTCCGAACTCGACTCATGGTTTGCTAATTTGAAGAAGCCGAAAGAGCCAGAGTTCCCCTCCACCCCACAAGAACATGCCGATGTCATGAAAATATTGAAAAATATGGCCCAACCCCCGCCAAAGCTGACACCAGACTATGACCGCTCTATTCTCAAGTCGGTTCGGGCAAATAAACAGCGGTCGAAGAGTAGTAGTGCAAGCCAGAAATCAGTTCCCCAGCTCGGAGAACAGAAAAAACAATCGTGCCCCCCGCTCAAAGTGTCTTCCAATACCGAGGTGGGGTCGAGCAAACATGCGGTCGACATCGATCCTGAGTTTGTTGCACTGTATGGAGAAGCAGCCTCTGCTCGGGGCATGTCTATTGTTTAGTACTTAGACCAAATACAATTCCACGAAGACATAGTTCCAAAATACATATACCGGCACGGGCATCTTCTCGTCAAACCTGAGTTAGTCAAAGATCTACCAACAAAAATGCGAAGATTGCATAGTTGGTACATGACAAACTCAAAGAAAGGGGGAAATTGGATCTACGTGGGATATAAGAACGAGGATTACGGGCATGGAGCTGGCGTGGTAATGATTGAATTTTCTGAATTATTTCAGTTATACCAACAAGAGGCCCTTGACAAAGCTATCATCAGTGCCTATTGTCTGTAAGTATTATTTCTGTAATTAAGTCTCTAGCTAGCTCACCTCGTTCATTGCATTTATAATCTTACTCATCACTATATTAATTATGCAGAATAAAGATTCTCCAATGCAAAAGAGGACAAATCTATGACATTGGGTTCGTTGACCCAGATTACATTCTTGAAGTCAGACTCCATGATTTTTACGACGATACAGAGAATAACTTGGTAAATGCGTTACGGTTTAACGAAACCAAAAGAGAAATACTATTTCCTTACAACTTCAAGTAAGTGTTACTACACATTCTATTTCGCTTAATTTCTCGATGTTAAGTGTATAATTGATGACTTATGCGTGCGCAGCTTCCACTTTATTCTGCTAATCATTATGCCTGACAAAGGAGTAGTACTTTTCATGCACTCATTACATAAACCCTTTAAGGAATGGGCGGACATGCAGAAATGCCTCCAGAGGTAATTTCAATTATATTATGGCACTATATCGGCAACTTTCCGTTAATTTACTGATAGCAAGTAATTAATATATAACTCCTTTATTCATTTTCTTTGCCGGCCAGAGCTTGGAAATGATTCACCGCCAGGGCTAGGGGTGATTGGGCGAAGGAGCTTACATTTAAACCAATAAATGTAAGTATTACTACCTAGATCCACGCATCTCTTTGATTCTAGTTCAATACCATTACCATTCTTGATTATTATTTTGATTGAACTCTGTTCCCGTAAAGTGCTTGAGCCAGGGAAGTGGGAATCATTTATGTGAATACTACGTCTGCGAGTTCATTCGTCAGACATGCTGTGAGAAGGGCAGAATCTTAAAACAACTTGAAGTGCGTATGCAATATTCATAATTTTAGTTTATTGCCATCAATTGTGTTTACTTTCATTCATATATATTGACCCTTTTTTAATTAGATCGAACGGTTGCGAGAAGGCCTTCTACCACAGGATCGCGTATGAGCAATTCAAGAGGAATTTGCCGGATTCTTAGATGCAGAGGTCCTAGATCCGAAAGGAGAATACTACTATAAGCTAGGTTGAAATTAAATAATGAGTGTAAAAGAGATGTATATATATAAGAATGAAACTCGTGTGTACTACATGTACCGTTTGTAATATGTTCGACCAAGCACGACGAATGAGATGTGTGTAATATATTCGTGACGATATGTGTAATAGTGGTTCACCATATTTCACTAGTAGTGCCATTTTTGTAGTTCTAAAAAATATTTAATATAAGTTTTTTAAACATGCATGCATTTGACATAATCAAATAGGTCTTATTTTTCTGAACATTTTGGTATTTTATTCATATTTTTATGAATTACAGAATAAACATTATTGATTTCATAAATTTAAACAATTTTCTGAAATTTCTGAAAAAGTGAAAAAATCTGACGGGACAATAGTCCCGGTTCGTATTACGAACCGGGACAAAAGCCCCGGGACAATAGTCCCAGTTCGTATTACGAACCGGGACCAAAGCCCTCCGCACCTGCTGCCTGTGGCCGGGCCACGTGCCCCCCCCCCCCCCCCCATTCGTCCCGGTTGGTGTCCCAACCGGGACTAGCATTCGTCCCGATTTGCTAGTCCCGGTTGGGGAACCGGGATGAATGGCCCAAACCAACCGGGACTATAGGGGTGTTTTCCACTAGTGATATATATATTATTATTATATATTATACTATAAGAGTACAATCTCGACGAAAATCTTTTCCGACCGGAGGTAGTATAATCTATTGAATATCTTGGAAACATTTAGAAGCACAAAAAAGATTCCCATGTTTTGTACGGTAGTTGACGCGACCCCTACAAAAATACTTTTCCATTCAATGAAAAAAATATAGGGCGCATCAATTTAACATGTCTAATTTTTAAAATTATTTTTGATATACGGGAAACAGTAAGTGAGTGTAAGACCAATACTAAATAGTAATGCCTCTGCCAATGCAACTTTCTTAACACGGTTTTATGAGTATTTATTGATGTGACATGATAATTTATTAAAAGAGAGATGTTGTAGACTAGAGACTCTTGCACATGGCAATACGCAAAAAATGTTGGTAATACAATCACATGTATGCGTGAGCGACAAATCAATTAATTTAGACACAACTCCTAATAAACAATGCATCGGATTAGTTTGTCTCTTGAGTTTTTATCACTTTTGTAATAGCGTGTTAAGAGACGCTGTATTAGGAGACTGTATTAGGAGACGCCTAATGAAATTATCCGCATTAGTCCTTGAAACAGGCTTTCGCCCCGCTTTATACATAAAGCAACAACCATAGTACAACCATCGCTACAAATGCAACACCACAAAAGCTGGGGCGCAGCGCACATAAACCCAAAGAAAGAAAAGAAGAAATATAATGGAGACATAGGCGGATTGACCAAAATATGGTGATCCCCGACCGTTGTGCCCTCCGAAGAAGTGCCACCATGCTCCTAGGGCCGAACCGTCGAGTACCAAGCAACACCTTCAAGAAGGAGAGCGCGAGCTGCTGCCCGGACCATAGGTCCTAGGGTTCCCCCCCGGCACACGGATGGAAGCGGACGAAGGGTAACCATGACACCCTTCAGGAAGGGGAGATGCCACCTAGAGGCGGCACCGCGTCGGTGTCGGCATAGCCGACAAGGATTTCTCCTGGAAAACCCTATCCACCACCCCCGGACGATTCATAGCACAAGAGCCCTGCAAGGACGAGACCTCGACACCAACAGACTCGTCGTCCACCAACATGCGCCACCACGCCTTCGGAGCCACCATCGTTGTCTCACCGAAGCAACTGTCACGAGGTCTGTAAGACAGAGGCAAGGAGTATCATGAGCCGGGGTCAGCAGTACCGCAGCCACACGGGAGGGAACTACCTCCATCGCTAGGGCGGTAGTCGACCGGACGCGGCAGCAGGGCACACCAGTCCCCTTCAGGTCCGTCCGGGACCAGAGGGCCCGTAAAGCCCCCGCAGGGGCACACCAGTCCTAAGAGGGTCCGGTCAGGCTCAAGTCGAACCCGTAAAGCTTGCCGCCCCGCTGCAACAGGCCGACCGCCGTCGCCGCTACACCCATACTCGATCTACACCACCACCGTCTACAGAGCGTGCTGGCGGTTCTGCAGCCCGCCCCAACCCAGATGGGGCCCATAGGTCCCAGATCTGGGCTGAGGGCAGAGCCGGCCATCACCGCTGCCTGCCGCCACCACGCCGCTGTGCTGCCCCACAACACGCGTGTGCACCGCCGTCACGACGCCTCCCGGCCTCGCCGGACCACCGCCGGCACCACCCAGGCCACGCCCGGCGGCCCCTGTCGGTGGCGGCGACGGGGAGAGGGGGCTGAGTGAGGGGAGGGGGGCGCGCAGCCGCCGCCTCGAGGGGCGACAGGCTTGCGACGCACTGGGAAGGGAGGGGGAGGGGGCGAGAGGGGAGGTGGAGGAGGTCGGAGTCGACGCCGACGACGGCGGAAGGTACCCTAGCGGGAGTCGTGGGAGCGAGGGAGCCTCTCCCAAAAAGTCTTTTTCTTTCTATTATCCGCATTAGTGACACCGGCTACGGGCTTAGAGATCATTCAATCGTTCGGCCAACTCTAATCATGGCGTGGGATTTCTCAATATGTCCTCTATCCAGCTTCCCCTTTTTTTGGGCACACACATCCTACTATCCTACCCTATTTTGCCTCCATGGCGACTTGGCGAGGGGTCTCCCATCCTCCCTAAACCCTAGACCGCCATAAAAATTATCTCCTGTCTTCCTCCCGTTGCTCGCCGAGTCGCCGCCCACCGACCACATCGTCGGAGCCACCGCTTGCCGGGTTTTGGGGCTATGGTTACAGTTGTTTTTATATAACTCTTGGATTGACAATCGCCAAGTCTTCATTTAAAATCCAGCACATGTAGGGCTGGACTAACGAGCTACTCGGCTCGTTAAGACTCGTGATTGTTAAGGCTCGAATCATTAAGCTCATTAAGGATAACGAGCTAAATACAAATCTCGGCTCTGTTCGTTATATGTTCGCGAGCGCTCGCGAGCAGCTCATTAAGAAAATACATCAGTAATCAGGATACATCATGCTATCATGCATAAAAAAAATGCGTAGGTCCAGCCGTTCACAAATATGAATACATACACGCATCTAGCTAATTGAGCAAGCTAGCTAGGTAGTAATCATCAGAAACAAATTAAGTGTTAGCAAGAAACTGGAATAGGAACTACGGACACTGTCATGTGACATGCTGCTACCGAGGTTAATGAGTAGCTCACGAAACTCGCTAACTCGATTGTTTAGCTCGTTAGTGTTAACGAGTAAAAATTGCTGCGCAGCTCGGTTCATTAAGATAACGAGCCAAACTCAAACGAGTCGAGCAGCCGAGCGTTCATTAAGCTAGCCGAGCTTCGAGCTTTATGTCCAGGCCTCACATGCATCTTGCCATCTTGGTGAGTTCATGCTCCCCTTGGAGCAGGTGCACGTGGTTGCTGCCCCATCTGCTTCTCAGCTCGTGTCTTTTCCTCTAGATCAGCCGTTGTAGCTCCGTGCCATGTCCTTAACATATATAGTACCTTCAATAAGTATGCAGAAATGGTCCACGATAGCGTCTCCCGTTGCTGTTGGGCTGCGTGGGCGGCGTGCTGTTGGTGCGTCGCTGTCCCGGGGTCCGGGCTAGTGAGTACTGTGCTACGGAGTACTAGTGAATATACTGGTTCGTTTGTCCCACCCCAAACATGTGGGTAAATGGACACTAATCAATCCAATATGTTATATATTTCTGGAGCAGTTCATCGTCTTTTCTTGGAAAAAGGAAGCCACCACGCTCCGACCGCGTCGGATTGTTTCGCTGACTGACCATTCCATCTTGGTCGAAACGTGCGTGACAGCGTGTGCCATCGGGAGCTTGCCAGACGAGACGAGGCGCAGCCAACTACCAAAACAAAAAAGCCCAAGAGGAAGGAAGGAAGAATGTGCCATTGCCACCTACTACCCGTTTTGCTTTGACAAAGCAAACGAGCTGTTTCGGTACGTTCAACACAGGAAATGACGTGAGTGAGAGTTCATGTATTTCAATGGATATTTACTGTGTATTAACTGGCTCAAATGGCACAATTACACGTATTATTACAGGTACATACATGATCGAAGAACAAAATCAATTATCCCAGCTGGCAACGAGGGAGGAGTAGCACGACATGACAACAAATTTACCAACGTGCCTACTCGACTGATTCTCCTCAGCACCACCTCTAGCTAGGGAGGGAGTAATCAAGAAGAGGACGATGATGCCCCGGCCGGCTGCTACGACTCGGATGAGGTGACGGTGGAGGAAGACCCGGCGGTCATCGGGGTCATGTCCATCGGGTAGCTCCCGAGCACCCGCAGGAAGGAGGTGAACTCCTGCACCTCGGCCAGCGCGTTCTGCGCCCGCGGCTCGGCCAGGGAGGCCTGGAAGTCCACGTAGAACATGTACTCGAAGTGCTTGGCGGTGCCGCGGTTGGCGTCGTCGACGAGGCGGATGGGGCGGTGGCGGTGCGGCCGGCTCTCGATCTTGGTCAGGGTGATGTCCCTGAAGGCGAAGGCGGAGAGCACCTTGAAGAGCACGGAGGTGCCCTCCTTGTCGTGCGCGAACACGATGCTCGTCTTGAACGGCCGGTCCGTGCGCGGCACGATGGGCTCCCTGGCCAGCATCACGAACCGCGTCACGTTCCCGGAGTCGTCCTGGATGCCGTCCGCCAGCACCTCCATGCCGTACAGCTCCGCGGCGCGGGACGACGCGATGGCGGCCGTGTCGCGGAGCCCGTTGGCGGCCACGTACTCCGCGGCGCCCGCCGTGTCGTCGAAGGCCTCGCGGACGACGTTGAGGCCCATGCGCGTGATGGTGTGCTCGCACTGCGCCAGCGCCTGCGGGTGGCTGATGACGCGGGTGATGCTCTCCTTGCGCACGCCGGGGAGGGCCAGCAGGCAGTGGTGTACGGGGAGCTGCACCTCGCCCACGATGTGGAGGCGGTGACGGAGCAGGAGGTCGTAGTTGCGGTGGATGCTGCCGCCCAGCGAGTTCTCGACCGGGAGCACGGCGCGGTCCGCGATCCAGAGCTCCACGGCCTGGAAGGCCACCTCGAACTGGTCGCAGGGGATGGCGTCGCAGCCAGGGTAGGCCTTGCCGGCCGCCTTCTCGCTGTACGCGCCCGGCACGCCCTGGTACGCCACCCGCAGCTCCGACCCGTGCATCGGCGCAGGGGACAGGTCCGCGATACGGAGCGGCGCCGGCAGGTTCTTGGCTATGGCACCGTTGGTACTGCTCACGGGGATCAAGTCCAGCACCGCGCCGTTGGGAGCCGGCGCGGGGGCCGGTGTGGCGCCGTGGCCGTTGACGGAGTGGGGGCCGAGCGCGGCCACCTTGCTGGAGAGGACGGCGCAGCTGCTGAGCCACTCGGTGCGGCCGCCTACGACGGAGCTTAGCGAGCACCTGACCACGCCGCTGCTCCTCCCCGGAGCGTGGCACGCCAGCCTGGGATTCTGCCCAATGGGCACCTTGATCAAACTCGCGGCAGCCATGAGTAACCACACCGATCGATTAGCTCTTCCTCCGTTTCTTGGCTTGGTATAATAATATGTCTGGTAATTTGGTAGACGATCCCGCGATGGTGGTAGTTGTTGAGTAAGCTTCGAGGGGAGAAGCTGAGAGGGGAATGGGAGGATGGAAGGGGATATATAGGTGGCAATTGGTTGGTTTGTGTTGAAGACTTGAGCTCTTCTCTGCTCGTCGTGCTCGATGGATGGGGGTTGGTGGTGGTGGTGGCTTGTGGGGACGCGTGCGGCAAAGGATTCGACGGGAGGTTGATTGGATCTGCGTCAAATCAAAATGGAACGACAGCTGCTTGGTCTTCTTTGTCCGATCCTGGGCTTCTTCACCAACCAACTGACTGACCCAAGCAAGGGGAAGGGGGTAGAAAGAAATCGAAGGAGAACGTGCAGTGCATCCCCCCTCGATCGACAAGGAAAGTCCCGGGCGCCGGCTGCTTGTAGCCGCGCCTGCGCGCGCGCTTTCCATTTTCGCCGTCGTTTCTTAGATCGCCCGGCGAATCGCGCCGTCTCCCAAGTGCCAAGTGCGAGCGGGGATGAGACTGTCGGATCTTTGCGGTAGATTTTTATCCCTATGTCAGGAAATTGGTTGCACTTTTTCGTGGGGGAGATATTTTCCTTCATTCAAACAAAACGGGCGAATAATTTGTAATTCACTTCCTTCATTTGACAAGTACTCCCATCCCTCAAGCACAAGAATGTATTCCCAATTGACACTGGCTTCTACCGTAAGAAAATCTGCATTGCAAACTTAAGCCGAGGCGTGCAAGTACTTCCGACCGGAAAGGAAATATGAGTCTTTGAGGACATCGATTAAATTTACAATCAGTATAGTCTACGACATGGTACTGTAAAATCATAGTTGTCAGAATCATGATTCTACCATGCGATTCTACGACTTTACGACCCAAATTGAACCGAACGATTCTACGATTCTATTTGGTAGAATCTTAGATTTTACGATTCTGAAAGCTATGATCCCACGTTTTGCGATCCTACCATGGAGGTTCCGATCCGAGTAAAACCATCATTGTTTACGCAAACATGTTGCATTATCATTCGATGCTCAATTTGGACGCCAATAATTCAAATATTATGCCCGTGAAATGCTAATATAAGGAAACTTACACTTTATATCAGATCTAGTAAGAATAAACTTTGGGTGCTCTTAATCAGGAAAGTATTCGCCAAGCCAAGCATAGATGTATGCATAATGATAAGCCATGTGATGCACGAGATTAAGTTTGAACATCTGTATGGTTTATAGGACTTCCGTTGAAGATTCCATGCTGTGACTTTCTAATAATATTTGTGTGAAAAATCTACTTATAATATATGGTATTTAAGGAATAGTAGATTATAGCCAACATATACACTTGTAGTCGTAGCATTCACCAAAATAATGTTTCAAAGGGGGTTGGTGGGTGGGTACAATGCCTCGTAAAATAATATTTTTCAACACCATGGTCCATAACGATCACAAAACGTGCCTATTCAAAGTCAACCATGGTACTAATATGTATTCTCCGAAAAAAAACATGGTGGCAGTTGCCCAACATGTAAGTAAAATTAAACAAGAAAAGTGTGTGATGTAACAAAAAGTAGCTTGTCACACTCTTGAAGAAAAATATATGTTAGAGATGGGAGATAAAACGTAATAGCTAATACATGCTTGACGTAGTATATTTTAGCCGCATAGGCAGAACACGCTGACCAGCTGGTACAAATATTTGTAATGTGGATTTAAACATGGTCCAAATCATCCTGATGCGGCCATGTGGGAGCGGTATTTTGGAGAAAACACGCCTGCATAATTTTGTCTGACACATATGATATTAGTGTCATCTTCGAGCGAGCACGTGGCAGGGGTGTTTTTGAGAGGACACCCCTTTCTAGTCGTGCAAGCACTACCTGTTAGTACTGAAAAAACAACTAGCCGGACGAAGATTTGAACTCCGAACCACACGCTAGTATGCAATAGCCAATCCAAACAAAAAGGTTCTATGTTAACTATATACTCCCTCCGTTCCTAAATATAAGATGTTTTAGCATTTCTCTTTCCATCTTATATTGTGGAACGGAGGGAGTAGATCATACTTCTATTATACACAACGCTGCAAGCACGAAGCAGAAGCCCTGGATGCCAGAGTGCGCACAGTTGTTCTGGATGCGATGATAGCGGACGCAACAAGGTCCAACTCGTCGTATCCGTCGGCGACCTATGTCGTTCGCACATGGAACTTGCTGCGCGGCCTGTTGATGAGCGACAAAGGTATGTCGTCCTCGCGGCGCGCGGCGCTGTTTCGACGATGCTCTGTTTATTTTATGTATGCCTCTTTTTCATGAAAGTTCCTTCTTTTGACGAGCCCGAGGTGGTGGCACACGGTACCGTGGCGGGTACGGTCACCCCCGACCGTACCGGTGGTCGTCAAAGCGCCACAGGGCCCTGATAATTTTTGCTCCAATTAGGAAAGTGATAATTTTGCTCTCAAATTCCATATTATGACTTTATTTCCTTTCCAAAGTGTGTAATTCCTGAAAGTCATATAAAATAAAATATTTCCAAACCTTTGGGTTTTTGGGTCAGAGTGAGAGCAAATATCAATAAATAGTGAAGCAAAATCATGAAAAACATCTCGATCAATATGGTTAGAATTGGAGCTACCAGCTTTCTAGTAGAGAAAGTTCTCCCTGGTGAGCTTCATTGCGGGGCGGGCCGAGGGCGTCGTCGAGGAGGCCGCTATGGGTTTTCTTCGTTGGGAGGGAAGGGTGGTTTTTTACGATCAAGGATCGAGTTTTCTAGGGTTTTTTTAGATCGGTTTCAACGGCGGCTAGAGGGAAGAAGATGGGCTCTGATTACCCGTTAGGGTCTCGGGTACGTGTTTATATAGGTGGGAAAATCCCCCACCGTGGCAGTACAGGAAACGTGACTAGTTCGGTGTACTACATTGTATCTAGCACGTATAGGTATTACATGTTTGACAACTTCTACATGTGGTGGAGAACAATGCAAAACAACAGTAGAGATACTGTATGTACAACTCTTCGAGATGGTGTCTTTAATTCACTTATTTTGAAAGTTTAAGCTTATATATATAGTCAAGCCGAAGAGTGAAGTACATGAGTTTCTCTCTAAAGGAAAAAAAGTAACTTAGAAACGCTAGCAGAATTTGTTCTGATGGAGTGAAGTATTTATGCATCCTACAGGTTATGCGTTTACACCGAGTAAGTTGAAGATTTGGTACGAGCTGCTCTAAGGTAGCACTGATTGAAATAATCTTAATAAGGCCATTCAGCAATTCATTTAAGACTACATGTTCCTATTCTTGATCTCTTTATCTTGACAAATGTCGTAAATCCTATATGAATTCTTTATAAGGACCCCGCTACTTCAGCTCTCTGAAATTACACGGTGACTTTGCTGCATTCCCTCAGTTTGTTGCTTCACTTTGGGGTGTGAAGGACTTATACCCTTTTGTCTACCAAATTGACAACAAATGTTCTTGAATTTTTGACTAATTCGAGCTACCCGCAATACCTAAAACTGATTTCTCATGACCTTGCAAAGTTCATCCTAACTGATCAGGCATTCTGTAGGCCTCTATGCCTACTAGAGATGCACTACCCAACTTCCCCTGCAATAGAAAAAGGGCCTTGCACTTCCATGTTACACCCCAACTGCTATGTAACGATCTAAATGTCCTTTGCAACTTCAAAATAGAATGACTCAAACATCTTCAGAGATCACTCTTCATCCTAGAGTAGTTTAGCTGCTGAAATATGTTAACGCAACACAACTGAGCCAATAGAATATTCTATATTGTCAAAGCCAGATGATAGTGGGACTACAGGAAGTTACATTGCATCATCGGGATCATTTAAGAAAATGATATTCATTTAGGCTTTTAGGCTTCTATTTTCATGTTTTAGGCCTTCTGGCCATTTGAAACTCTATACAAAACACTCCTTTTCTATCTAATTGGACGACATAACGACTGCCTTAACCTTAAAAAAACTGATATTCAAACACTAAGCCAGGGACTTGGATCATCTTCTGGGATGAGGAAACAAAACAAGTATGTTTTTAACGAGTAAATGGAAAATATATATGTCAGACATATTTATTAAGGTGAAAACAAGTATGCATGATTGGTATATTCGAATGATGTGAAACCATTTGAACCCGTTGAATTAGGAAATATATGGCATGCATTTATTTCTTTGATTATAGTTTTTGTTTCATCTGACCTAAACGACACTGCATCAAAAAAAATCATGGTGCATTTACATTGCTTTGGAGAGGCATTCCTCCTACATTAACAAGTTTTTTTTAGGCATGGCATTTCTTATGATTGTTTGTTTCTATCGGTACTAGTACCATGCTAGGCGTAAATAGAATATATCTTGGAATTTATATCTTTCCATGTATGTCATGTTCCGTAGCACCATACATGCACCTTGTTAGTATAGGATAAGACGGCGGGATGTTACATCTTTCACTCACAAGTCCCAACCTTTTCCACCTGCTATAACTGTGGCACACCCACATCACATCAGGGAAAAAGAAAATCGGTCGTTCCCAAGTATTTCCACCTGCCACGACTAAGAGCAATGCCAGCAAAATAAAAATATAATAAGCCCACGTGTTCAAAGTTCTACAGCATTTTTTTTTAATGACTGGAGGATCACTCCGGGGTCCATAAGTTCTACTGGTAGTACAGTAAATCATTTCTGAGAGCTGTCCAGGTACATAGATAAATTGTGCGAAAACTTTGGCCCTTCTCAATCCCGCCGGTCAGCCACCACTGAGCCGGGTGCGGATGTGAACGCACAAAACCATGTGACACGACCAAGCGACCGACCGACCGACCGAGCAGAGCGGTCGCCGCATAAAGCAGACGAGCGTCTCGCGGGCGCGCGCGCAGCTTGAACGTATTTTATACTACACGTCGATCATCGGATGCGGCCGAACGAGACACCCACATGGCCACATGAGACCAGTGGCGGACCTAGAATGTTCCACAAGCCCGGACAAACATAGCTAAATCACCATTTTTCTGAACAAAATTACTGTACAAAGGTACAAAACTTAAGAGATCATCTGCCGGCAAGCCCGGGCGGCTGCCCGGGCATAGGGGCGGCTGGATCCGCCGGTGCATGAGACAATGGTTAAGGCCTAGGAAGATGGACTCTGCTTCGCTCCTGACCTAGCCGCCGTCAGGGGAAAGCGATCAGGAGGCTATATGTAAGCCAGCCCATCTTCACCGGCGAGCTTGTTGGTCCCCTCTCCCTCCGCCGGCGGCTCCGGCGGCGGGAGGGAGGGGGATCCGGTTTCTCCATTCTGTATTTAGGGTGTGTCGTTGGGGTGGTGGGAGCGGCGCCCGGACGAATAAATCTGCTTCAGCTCCACTCCCACACCGGCAGTGTCCTTCATGGTAGCGTCTCGGAGTTGATGACATCGTGTGTTTGCCGATCGTTCAGATCGGTGGCGTTAGGGTTCATGGATGGTGTCGGAGAGGCGGCGGCGTCGACCCCATCAGGTGTGTCTCTCCTTCTGCTTTGTCCCCGTTGCTATGGCGTTGTCTCCGACGTCATGATGGAGCAGGGAGGTTGGATTGTCCAGGAGTACGTGCAGACTGTTGTCGGCGCAGGTGACAGCTGAAAGATGGTGTATCCTATGCTGGGTTTATGGTTGGAGTTCTGGTTCCCTCTTTCGACGTCGCAATCGTGCGGAGGTGCCAGTTCTGAAGTTCGATGGCCTGTCCGCGGTCGTGCTGCCCCAGTCTGATTCTTTCAACGACAATGGTTTGTCCTATGACAAACTACTTTGGAGGTCCGAAAAGCTGCTGATCAGCGATGGAGCCGCGTCGAGCTCGGATGAAGAGGTAATCTGTCTCGCTTCTTTTTTGTGGCTGCCACGGTAGTGCCAAAGGAGAGAGATAGGAGTTGATTATACTCCTATGTTTTTTCTATATTTTCAGTTCTGTAAGGTCGGTTTGTATGTGTCTTATACTTTGATCTTTATTTATAAATAATACACGTATTACTTTGAAAAAAAAAGAACGAGACACCCACCGAGGTCGGGTCGCTGCCGGAAAGCTCAGCAGCCAGCCAGCCCAGCCAGTGGAAGTGGTATGAGCCGACGGACTCTGCCGCCGCCGCAAAGAAACGTGGCGCGCGCTCGTCCTGTGGAACGCCCTACCCGGCCGGACGGCCAACTTTACCATCGGTCGACCCCACGAACAGCTCCCTGCCGCAGCGCACAAGCCACACAAGCACTGCACTACCACGTACGCACTCCTGCATCGTGTTAGGTGCAGCAGTTCTGTTAATCTGCCGTCCACGCAATTTTGTCGTCGTCCAACTACCACGTCTGGTTTTAATATCTCAAATTGTCTGTCTACTCCAACCAAAACGAGAAGGAGAAATGGAGGGGAGAGGTGACGTGGATAATGTACAGGTGTTGGTCCTGTTGTGAGGTTGTCTGAATGACAAGCCAGTCTCCTCTCTGTTTTGGTTAAGAGATAATAAGACCCGCAATATAATTACTTGTCTCGCATGGCATAAGCAATTTCATACAACTAGTTAAAAAATAAGAATGGGTGGCACAACTACTTGTAATGCGAGTTCAAAATTGGTCCAAACGTACTAATGTGTACACGTGGTGGTGTTAATTTTGTGAAAACACATCTTTACATATTTCTATCTCACACATCTGACCTCGGTGATGGTCTGTCCATGTGGGTCCCATCTGTCAGCGTGGTAGAAATAATTTAAAAAACTAAAGTAATATGTGATGGTGGGTAATCAAACTCAGAACCACGTGATGCAGCTCGGCGTGTGATAGTCACCACAACATAAGCTGCATGTGTTATACACATAGAATATTAATTGTTGTAACAAATATAAGACACACATAATCCGGTACTAGCATAAGCAACATCAGCCACGCCTCTGGTGAATGTTTCTTGTTGGTCCAGAGTGGTGGTGGACAACACTGTGTGCGAGACGGCGACGATGGAACGGGTGCACAATGCGAGGAAGCATTGTGTGCTGCTAGATGCGGTGGCCACCCTCTCCGATCATGATGTATGTGTCCGAAAGGGCCACATCTGCTCCGGCAATAACCGATGGTTCATGGACGTCTTTCACGTCACGGACATCGCATGCTGCAAGGTCACCTACACCGACAAGCTGGCGAATTGAATCGTTGCTCTCCTGTAATATCCCGTAGTTTAGAGAGTAGAAAGGATAGAAATAGAATTTGTGCATTCGCTTAGCATGCATCTGAAAATGCGGGAAATTTTCGCGCTTTTTAAATAAAGGAGATAAAGTGATCGATGTTTCGCTCGACTCGATGAGTTAGGGTTTAGATCATCCTGTCAAGTGCAATAAACTTCGAGATGAGCTTTATATCAAATTAAATTGTAATCACAAAAACAAGATAAGAGTTATCACTCGACAGATTAATTAGTCAAATTAGTCGATTGTCGAGGTGCGAGATTTTGAACATGACCTTTCCTAATTCTCAACACTTCTTATCACAATTCTATAAAGACAATATATCCATCCCAATTGAATACAAAACACAAATATCAAGTTATCATTCTATATACATGATCATAAACAAATTTCTCATCTCACACATATATTATCTCATCAAACATCATCATTCATTCATGATCTTACAAGTATCTTTACACTACAATATCATTAACTCATACACACATCATCTCAAATCCATCTCACAAATCTCATTACATAAACATTTAGAATCATAATGTCCAAAGTCCATTGAATACAAAAATGATCTTATACAAATCTTACAAACTCCCCAAACTGAAAGAATAAGTAATATTACATCAATGTAAAATAAGTACATCTCAATTACCACTTCAAATATAAATGTCCAATTGGATACAACAAATCAAATGGGATCATAGGAAAACTATACAAATTTAAATGGAAAGAATATTTATTACTACATTAGAAATGTGCATATCTCATCCAAAAGAAAAGAAGAAATACAAAGAAGAAAGGGAAAGCCTAAACCAAATCTTCAACTTGACCTTCTCAACCTATCTGGGTCTTCTTATCTCCCAAATCTTCTCAAATTCATTCCTGCAAGACAAAACAAGCAAGCAAGAAAGAAAACCCAAAGTTGTTCTTAACAACTTCTCTAGTTAAACTTGGGTGAAACTGAAAGGCTTTGTGTTATATAGAAGTAATTTGGTAACAAGATTAGCTACCTTGTTAACAGATCTCTTTTGTATCCATAAAAGCAATTGAATTTCAAATAAAAATAAGCAAGGACAAAAGGAAAGTTTCTTTTGGGTAAAATGTTTGCCTTCACCACAAGGGTGAGGCAATTAAATATTGGAACTTAACTAATGGATATTAGGAACTTGCCCTAATATCCAAATTTTGACTAGAGGGATCAATATTAAATCAAAGGCAACAATGGATCATTTGGATCATTTGTGACATCATGGATCAATTAGGCATCAAGAAGGCAGCAAGGGACATGATCCATTTGAGCAAGGTACAAAGGCAACAAGGGACAAGAGGCAACATTGATCCATTCATCAAGAAGGCAGCTAGTCAATCCCTCTAAATCTAGTCAAGTTCCTAATAAAAAGAAAGCCCACATCTTAATATCTCTCCAATGATATAAATTATCAAAGAAGAAAAACCAAAAGACAAAGCCCACCATCCTTAGGCCAAGGCCCATATAAGAGATTTAGCATGCAAGCCCATCTAGTGACAAAAGCCACTTGGCATGCCCAAAAATAAATCCTACAAGAGGATAATACCAAGCATGAGAGGGATAAGCTTGCCACATAGGAGATAAGAACAATGACTAGGCATCCCTATCCACAAACAAAATATCTAAGTTAACTTGCACCTTAAGAAAAGCCATGTTATGGATATGCTTGACACATAGGATAGCTATCCATAAGGAAAATATCTACTCATACTTCAACCCCAAGTAAAGCTTAACTCTATAAAAGGACATGCCCTCTACACACATACGTGAGTTCTCATATGCACATATCTAGCAATTAAAACAAAGCACCAGCCGTACCTCACCACATCTAACACTACACAAATACCAGCAATAGCATCACAAACACATTCCCAGGAAACAATCAACTTTACCACTTGTGTCTCACATCAGCTCAAATACACCAGAAGCAAAATATATTTTCCCCATATCAGTCAAGAACACCAGGAACACCACCAAATCATGCCCAATCTTTAGAACAATTAGGAAATAGGTCAAGCAGCGAGGAGGAGCAGGCTAGCCACAAGACGCAGGTTATCATCATTTTCCAGAAGACCAAGCTGCTCAACAACAGCAGGTTAATTCTTTGTGTGTGCGAGGCAGAGGAGAGGTGCTAGCAAGCCCTGTAAATGACAGGACAGTGCTAGATAGAGGGGAGAGCAGGGCAGCACATCAAAATCAATCCAAGAATACATCTCTAAATCATTCCAACTACCCTTCAATTAGATCTCAACTAGGAGGATAGAAAGAATTGTTTCTCTCAGATTGGCATAGAGATGCTATGCTAAATCATCATAGAGAATCAAAGCAACACACTAATATCTATTCTTATCAAAATATTTGCCTCAGCCTTTGCATCATTGGCATGGCCAAGAAAACAAGCCAGGTCTGTTCTTATCAGTTCATACCTAGTGGAAGAGAGGAGAGGAGTCAGTAGATCTGTTCTTATCAGTTTATGAGGAGAAAAGAGTATAAAGAACATGTTTATAAATGGAAATTAAATTACAACACATTAGTTGCTGGGTAGTAACTAATTCCTGCCCAGAAACACCTAAATCACCCAAATATGTCCAAGAACACATTTTCTAATCATCTACAACATAAGAACATGCTAAGCCATCCAGAAATCAAAGCCAGCAAGCTAAAGTAATTATAATAACCACTACTAGATGATTTAAATAGGCAGTGCATAGGATTTAATCTGGCACTATTAAGAAATCTAATAATCTAATTAATCGTGGAAAGCATCCACAACACTATCTAGATGAGTAAATCATCTAGGTTCCTCTCTAAAATTATTTAATAGAAGCAGTACCACGAAACTGGGCATTTCCTTAATTGATAATGTAATATAAGTTCAGTTTCGTCAGAGTTAAATTACCACCAAGCCATCGATGCTTGGATGAATATATCATCCAAACAGGAGCATCATCTAACATAGCACAAGCATGTTCAGCATCTAATCTACAGAGCACAGCACATCCAGTCAGTTGATTTCATCACTTAGATGAACTGAAGCACTAAACGATCACGACCACCACAATTCATCGGCACACGACCGGTCACAGAGGGATTATACCTGACGTGCGGCACACGAGCATCACAGCGTGACGAGGCAGGGCCCGTGCTGCCGTGGTGGAGTGCACCACGAGACGACGAACACCAGCTTCACCGCACCACACCACTCGTTGCCGAAGGAGGACGCCGGGGTTGCAGTTTGCTGCAAGCCGTGCTCATGGAGGTGAAAGAGCAGGGGCTCGAGGGTGTAGGAGCAGGTGGGCAGGAGCTTGTGGGAGAGTTGGAGGAGGCGTGGCCGATGCGGGACAGCAGTGGTGGCGGTGATGGAAGCCGGTAGAGGAGATCGGGCCGGAGGCGAGCGACACGGCTAGGGTTAGCCGCAGCACCGCGTTCACGAGCGGAGCAGCTCATCGGCGGCAGCGAATCAGAGGAGGGTGTAGAGGCGGAGCAGCGCCATGGCGTGGCGGCGACGGAGCCGGCCGGCAGCGGCCGGAGCAGAGGGTGGCGACGGTGGCGACGCATCGCCAGGAGGGGATCGAGCAGAGCACGGAAGAGAGAGAGAGGCTCTGGGTCAGATTCGACCCAGTAATGAATTGGGCTCAGCCCAAATGGTTGGGTCCAACCCAATAGACGCAGGGGCATTTTGGTAATTCACCAAATAAAATTATCCAAAATTAAAATGAATTTTAATTCTCAAACCAAAGGAACAAAAATCAGCTAAAAATAAGTTAAAAATATGTTTCCAACTCAAAATTTTATAAGAATTTCAAATATGATTTTTATTCTATTTATTGAAAGGTTTTCTTGAATGAAAAATTCAAAAATCCTTAAGTGGATATGATTTGAATTAATTCCAAATTTAAGTTTTGAAAATATTTTCTTAGGTGAATAATTCAAAGATTCTTTAGTGGACGTGAATTGAATTATCTACAAAAATTCAAGGATCCTTAAGTGGAAATGAATTGAACTATTTTCAAAAACAATTATTTTTCTAAAAGAAAAACAATTTGAGTAATAAGCTCAAAGTATATATTTTGAACTTTATTGCATACTATAAATGACTGTCATGTAACTCATCCTAGGTAAAACACAAAAAAAGAATTCATCTAAAATTCATTCACTCTTGTGTTGATAATATTTGAAAGTAAATAAAATTTGAATAAATATCTACTTCATGATGTTAATTGAATGTTTTCTTAAAGGCATTAAAATTGATGACTTAAAATTGCAAATCTTGTTTTTCTAACAAAGAAAAAAAAGTATTTACTTGAATAAAACAAATTCTTTACCTCAATAAAAGTGGTAAACACTTAATTCTAGATACTAAAACAATTCAAAGTAATTTAACCAACCCACAAATTATTAAACACTAACTAATCCTTAACCCCTAAAATCACTTCAGTTATCAAAGTATCACATAAAACAAAGCCTACACTTACAAGCTTGGGTATTTTTGGGGATTTTACGATGCATCTCATATCTATGCATAATAGCATCTTGACAGTGTTTCCAGTAGTCCTTACCAGGATTACATTGCTATTTTCAGATCTCGGGGTTTTATCACAAACCCTAGAACCCCGAAGGACACGAAATGCCACCTTTATTATAGGCAAGTTCATTCTTGCATACCGTTTGATGTATTTTTATCAAAGTACTTGCAAAGTTACTTATACGTTCCTTTCACTTGCATCAAAAAGAAAAAGTATTTATGAATGATGTGGTATATACTATTGGTTGGCGGTGGAACAATGGTAAGATGAATAGGTACGGTGTTCCATCGTATGGGAAGGTATATATCCTTAGGAACTAATAACCCCTGTTCCAGTGATCCTTTCGCCGTAGTAAAAGCATCAACCAACGGACTTTGTATGGGCGGGGTCAGTCAGAGGCTTCTTTTCTCATCCGCATATCCTCGGCAGGCCTACACCGGGTTGGGTCGTTGCGGCGGCCAACAGCGTGGAAGCGCGTGCTCTTCCTGCCCGACGGGGTAATTGGTGGGGAAGCTCGGGAGGGGTGATGGGTATGCGTGGAACATGATTCCCCTACCGCATCATAAATGGGCGGATGTGTGTTGATTTGGGAGAAGCTCCACATGACTGGATGTCCTGAGTCTTGGCTATAACACTCATGGAGTGTAAAGAGAGCATATATAAGGTCAGGCAACTGTTGGGTAAAGTGATGCAACTCTGCAGAGTCAAACAACAAATTTGTGATATCACAACCGTGTTCCCGGAATGGAACTACGAGATCGAGGCCGGAATGGAGTTCCATTTGGATTCACAAGACCGGTGGAGGCTGGGACATAGTTTTCAGAATAAAATCTATCCTTTGAAGAAATGTTTGCAAAAACTTGCATCTATGCCAAAGACCTAAGGTTTTGGCAGTAGCTAGTGCATGAAACACCTTATCTCTACATATTCTGAACTTGCTGAGTAACGCTGTTACTCACCCCTTCCCATTTGACCCCCTGCTTAGACTTTTGGAGCCATCAAGGGCGTTGCTAGATATCCATCACGATGTTGAGGAGGTCTTCCACAAGGAATCAAGTCGACCTGGTGGAGCTTGAAGGAGTTGACCGCTACTTCACCAACGGAAGAATGACGACAACCATGGCAATGGAGGGGCAATGACAACAGTGTCAATGGCATACTTAAAGACCACACTGCCCATGGAGGAGACAACATCTATTGGAAGGAGGAGTACAACCCTGGATAAACATGTTCCAGATGGAATAGATTAGGGCTATGACAATAGTAGTAGTGGATTAAGAATAGAGCCAGAGTTAATCTCCAGCTTAGTTATACGAATTGGATCTTTTCTGGATTTCATTTGTATGAGGCTTGCTTTTCTATAAAGGAGGTTCTCAAGATTTTGTATTGAATATTGTTGTAATCCTATAGTGTTACCTTGGACCTGCTATGTTTCTGTTGTACTACTCTGAGGGATGTAATATTCACGGATAAGTCCTTCTGTGAGTGTTATGTCAACGACTTGCGCACTACAACATGCAGTGGTGTGCTGGGTCACCGCATCTCCACCCCCAAACCACGGTCGTCGACGCATTATTGCGACTAGTGTGGTCGATTCGCGAGCCAAAGAGGGGCTTTCTCATCTTGAACTCATAGTTGTCGACAACCCGGGCCTCCTCTCGAGGTATTCGTCATTGCTATATGACCTACAGTGCATCTATCATGGTATGGCAGAAGGTGGAAAAAAGAACCAATAAATTGCACCATTCGTAGTGGCGAAAGTAAACGAGATCAAATACGGGATCAAGGAGCCCATCGCAATCAGATCAAATGGAGAATTGGAGATGATGGTAGTGGCAAGCTACACCATCCTCGTGATCTAGCCATTTTTTACATAGGGATCTTAGGATTGGAACAATCCAACATGCAAGGTGGAACCGACGTTGCACGATGGCGTCGAGGGATTGGAGGTGTTGGCAACGTAGGTCGCATTGTGGCCTCGTGGCGAGCTGTGGTAGTAATGGGGGGGGGGGGGATTCGACCCTCACCCTCTGAAGATTATAGTCCAGCTGCATTGGAAGTTTTGGGCTGCCGCGAAGCGCTAGCACTGGCCATAGACCTGAATCTGTCTCACATTTGTGTTGCGTCAGATTGCTTGGAAGTTATGAACAATGTGCACAAGACTTATTTAGGGGAGTACGACACGATTATCTCGAAGATCAAGGAGACGACGTCCGTATTTGCGACATTGGTTTTTATGCATGAATCCAGGAGCCCCACTGGAGAAGCTCACCCACTACTAGGAAACTAGCTATAGGTGGAAGGTTATTCTGTGGCGCACCAACGTGGCCGTGCGCCATAGAAAATATTCTGTGGCGCACTGTTGGTGGTGCGCCACAGAATACCTCCCCTTTTTGTGGCGCATTTTTAGCGCATGCGCCACTGAATTATGACTTTCTGTGGCGCACCAGTGCCTATGCGCCACAGAAAATTTGTGGGCCCACCACCAACGGATGGATTGCATCCGACCCCTCCTTTTTTGTGGCGCATGGACCCGCATGCGCCACAGAAATGCAACTTTCTGTGGCGCATCCAACTCCATGCGCCACAGAAAGTTACATTTCTGTGGCGCATGTTGATCCATGCGCCACAGAATTCCAGCACTTAGGCATTTTGCTGGGCTCTCCCCTTTATCTTCCCTTCTCCTTCCTTTCGCCCCCAACACACCCGCGCACGCCCCCCTCGACGCCCAACCGCCGGCCGCCGCACCACCAACTCGCTGCCACCGGCCGCCCCAGCCCAATCCTTCCGCCGCGGCACCTCGACCCCCATGAGGAGCACCTCCACCGCGCCCACCGGCCTGCCACCTCGACGCCGCCGCCACCGCCGCCCTCCACACGCCGCCTTCTCCATCCCATCCCCGAGGTGCTGCTCCTCTCCATCCCCTCCCCGAGGTGCTGCTCCTCATCTTCCATCCCTTCCACGGTCGGCCGTCCTTGCGCCCGCTTCCGCCGTCCCCGCGCCTGGTAAGGCCCCTCCCCTCCTCCTCCCCCTCCTCTCCCTGCGGTGAGCACCGACCCTCCCCTTCTCTCCCTCCTTTGGCTCCTTGCCATTTCTTCCTGCTCCTCCATCCTCTCCCTTGCAAGCAAGGTGTTTGTGAAAATTCCACAAAGGGAAAATTTAGGTTTAGCTAATGTTTTAGGTTAATTTTAGCTACTGTTTTTGTGGTCAAATTAATAGTTAGTTAGTTTTAGCTACTGTTTTAGATTAGTTAGTTAGTTTTAGCTACTGTTTTAGATTAGTTAGTTAGTTTTAGGTTAGTTTTACCTACTTTTTTAGCTACTGTTTTAGATTAGTTAGTTAGTTTTTTGATTATTTAGGTTTATCCACTGTTTTAGATTAGTTAGTTAGTTTTAGCTACTGTTTTGTGGTCAAATTAATAGTTAGTGTAGGTTAGTTAAAATTAGGTTAGTTTTGTGGTTAAATTAATTAGTTGTGGTTGTTTGTGCTCCGACCATCGTGTCGTGGAGATGTCGGCCGATGTAGATTTTTTGTGAAATGATTGCAGGTACCCCGAGAGGCCCTTGAGATTGCCGGAATGTCGATTAACTTCCGTTCCGGCAAATTCGGGTACTCTCCATATATCCTTTTTTTAGCAAAGGTCATGCTGAAATTTTTCGTAAATTTTGGCATGACTTTGTTAAAAAAGGGACATATGGGGTATCTTTATTGTGTTCATATTTCACAGTGGTGTTATCTTTATTGTGTTATGCATGCTTTATTTTTGTTTTGTCTTTTTTTCTAAAGCCGATGATTAAAATGTTGTGTGACACACTATTTTAATCATGTAGGTGCTAGCGGACCTTGTGATATGCACAAATAAACATCTTGTGCATACTTTTACTTGGTCCGCTTGCCCCGTACCTGATCAATGTGTGTCCAATCTAAATATGAGGCACAAATCCAAAATTATTTTTCTTCGAAAGCCGATGATTAAAATGTTGTGACACTAGGCATTTTAGCCTCCCTGCAGCGAACGGCACACAACGAGCGTCTACCTTTGTCATCGAACCCAATGGCTGGATTTAGCCTACCTGCTGGCATGTTCCCTGGCATTATTGTGTTTGTCCTTCTTCACCGGCCAGCCATTGGATCCACCTCCTGTAGGTCGGTGAATAAAGACAACACAACGACGCTGTTGGAAACACAAGCCCTCAGGTAGGTTGAATCCAGCCACTGGATTTGGGTGACACAATGATGAATTGCCGAGGATCCTGCAGGTCTACTTGTGTGTCCGACCTAAGTATGAGGCGCAAATTTAAGTCATTTTTATTTTGTTTTGTCTTTTTCTTCTAAGCCGATGATTAAAATGTTGTGACACTGTATGATTCAGGGAGGAGCTAGTGAACCTTGTGATATGCACAAATGTGTGTCCAATCTATGTATGAGGCATAAACTCGAATCTTTTTGTTTCTTCTCTATGAATTGACAAAGCCGATGATTTAAACTATGCCACGGTAAAGGCAAGGAGAGTGTCTACAATGCCTTGTAGTATATACAGTTGGAGTGTTTGTATTAATACATGGTCTTGTAGATACTCTTTTTGCCTTATTTTGCACGGCAATGATATATGAGGCTTTCCATTGTTAACTTCTCGCATTTCGTAAATTTTAATATTATTTTTATAACAAAATTTTGACTTAAGCATTTTTTACTTAGGTGTTCTCGGTGACGATGTCCATGTTGGACCAGAGGGGCGATGTGCGGGACTGGGCTCCACCGGGCTGGCACTGGAAGGTGCTACCTCCCGGGACGCGCAGCTTGGTGAGGAATCCGGGTGACGTCGTCGACCCTGATCTTCTGTGGTGGCAGTCGCGTGGGCCACGCTCGGTGCAGAGGGAGCCGGCCCCCGAGGAGGAGGTACGTCGTCGTATTAGGGAGGAGGACGAGCACGTCCGTCGATACATGTATCTGCTGGTTAGGCAGTATGACGGTAGGTGGTCATTTTTTCAGAGGGTTCCTGCTCACGTGAGCTATGACCCTGTGAGGGTTCCTTCTCTTTGGATGCGTAGCGCCGCCGTCGACTCAGTACAGATCGATAAATCAGAAGGTTCATGTTGAAATTAGCTAAGCTTCATGTATTAGCTACTGGATATGTAATAATATGATCGATGAACTATGATTGTGATCAACTTTGTGTAATAATATGATCGATGAACTATGATTGGAAATTGTGTATTTGTACTGGTTTATCAAATATTTCTCTCTATATAATATTGGAATATGAATTTCCTGTAATGTGATATATCTGTATTTTCTATAATATACTAGTTTTTTTTCCTGTAATGATATATCTGTATTTTCTATAATATACCAGTACTTGTACGGCAGCAGAAAAATGAAAATACGTATGATATATTCTGTGGCGCACCGTTCGTGGTTTCTGTGGCGCATGAATTTCTGTGGCGCACGAGCAACATATGCGCCACAGAAATATTTCTGTGGCGCACCCAGGAAGGTGCGCCATAGAAATATATTTTAGTGGCGAGACTTCTGTGGCGCATCCTTCTATTTCGCGGATGCGCCACAGAAAGGTCTAAAAGGTGCGCCACTACTAGGCTGTTTCCTAGCAGTGACCGGGGCATAAGCCTCAGTGTTGGACGCCGGGTGTGGTTCTTAAACCCTCTTGTCGACTGTCATTGTATTCCTCCAAACATTACCATTAATCAATAAAGTGCCGGTGTTACTATAAAACAAATCGTCATTCCCTCAAAAAAAAGAGAGGAAAAACTAGATCGTCGGGTGTTCCCTCGGGGAGCGACGCGGGACATGGACGCGAGTATGTAGTTCTCCTTTTTTTCAGTTATAAGGCCATTCGGTTTGTCTTTACACTAAACCCTTTTAAGTTTGAACAAATTATTTAGTATAAATGTCAACACCAATAATAAAAAAAAAGGTGATCAACCTCATAGGGATATACTTACTGCGGACTAATCAGCTCGAATGGCACAACAACACGTATTATGACAAGAAAAATGAGAAGAACGTTAGTTACTCCCGGCGGTCATGGGAGTCATGTCCATGGGGTAGCTCCCGAGCACCCGCAAGAACGAGGTATACTCCTGAACCTCAGCGAGCGCATTCTGCACTCGGGGGTCGGCGAGAGAGGCCTGGAAGTCCACGTAGAACATGTACTCGAATGTCTTGGCTGCGGCACCCCGGCTGGCATCATCGACAAGGCGGATGGGCCGGTGCGGCCGGCTCTCGATCTTGGTGAGGCTGATGTCGCGAAAGGCGAAGCTGGAGAGCACCTTGAAGAGCATGGAGGTACCCTCTTTTTCCTGCGCGAAGACGATGCTGGTCTTGAAGGGCCGGTCCATGCGCGGCACGATGGGCTCCCTCGCCAGCATGACGAACCGTGTAACGTTGCCGGAGTCGTCCTGGATGCCGTCGGCGAGCACCTCCATGCCGTACAGCTCGGCGGCGCGAGATGACGCGATGGCGGCCGTGTCGCGGAGGCCGTTGGCGGCCACGTACTGGGCGGCGCCGGCCGTGTCGTCAAAAGCCTCCCGAACAGCGTTGAGGCCCATGCCTGTGATGGTGTGCTCGCACTGAGCCAGCGCCTGCGGGTGGCTGATGACGCGGGTGATGTCCTCCTTGCGCACGCCCGGCAGCGCGAGGAGGCAGTGGTGCACGGGGAGCTGCACCTCGCCGACGATGTGGAGGCGGTGGCGGAGCATAAGGTCGTAGTTGCGGTGGATGCTTCCTCCGAGCGAGTTCTCCACGGGGAGCACGGCGCGGTCCGCGACCCAGTTCTCCACGGCCTGGAACGCCACCTCGAACTGGTCGCATGGGATGGCGTCGGAGCCCGGGTACGCCTTCCCGGATGCCTTCTCGCTGTACGCCCCCGGCACACCCTGGTACGCCACCCGCAGCTCCGAGCCGTGCATCGGCGCCGGGGACAGGTCCGCGATCCGGAGCGGTGCCAGCAGGTTCTTTGCGCCGCCGTTAGTACCGCTCACAGGGACCAAGTCCAGCATCGCCCCGTTTGGAGCCGCTGCCGCCGGCGTTACGTGGCCGTTGGTGGAGTGGGGGGCGAGCGCGGCCACCTTGCTGGAGAGCACCGCACAGCTGGCGAGCCACTCCGTGCGGCTACCGACGACGGCGCCCTGCAGCGAGCACCTGACGACGACACCGCCCCTCCTTCGATTATGGCCCGCCGGCATAGGTCTCTGCCCAGTGCCAGCGGACACCTTGATCAAACTCACGGCAGCCATGACTGACGACACCGATCAGCTCTTCCTCGTTTCCTCCTCTGTGGCCTGTCTGCTAACCGTAACTTAAACTGGTATCTGAAGCAGCTTCAAAGCGGGAAGCTGAGAGGGGAATGGGATTTGTAAGGGGATAATATAGGGAGCGCTTTGCTTGGTTTGGGTGATCGGGTCTCCGGACTCCCGTCCTCTGTTTATTTTAGTGATTCCGTCGACCCGTGGGACAATGTATGTGCGCACTGCTAACAGCTTCTAGGAAGCAGGACAAAACATTTTTAATTGACGCATAAGGCATAACCCACGTTTTTGTCCAAGAACGAAATTGTGAGCCCCACGTTTGTGCATACCTATTTTGCTTCAGTATATATTATATGCGAGAAGTGTTTTGACTTTGTGTGTCCGGAAGCTATAAATTGAGGCCGAGCTTTAGTTTACAAGGTATGCACTGAGCTTCAACGTAGTTTGTCCTTTGTGTGTCCGGAAGCTATAAATTGAGGACGAGCTTTAGTTTAGAAGGGTTTTTTTTTTTTGTTTTGAAAACATCACAAATTAAAAATTGATGTTTTAAAAAATCTGATAAAATTTCTGGATGCAGACAATGGTACATTCTATCAACGTGCAAAATATCAACTTAAAATCATTAATATTCTAGGCTACACAAAATAACAAAATCTGATGGATTTGGACGAGTTTAAATTTAACATTGTTCACTACTTTTAAATATCAATTTTATCATTTTTTATGCAGCTTACAAGATATTTCTAGTTGTTATTTTACACATTGGCAGAATACAACATTGCATCCAAGATTTTTCATATTTTTTAAACTTGAAAACATGATTTATAAAATTTAAAATTATGGACTATTTGGAGCTCGGTCTCCATTTATCCACTCTTTATGTGTCCGACAATCTAATTTAGGTGGTGTTGGGTTTACGTTTTAGTCTTAGTGGTTGTGTAGATTAGCAAAACACAGAGGATGAGTTCAATGAGAAATTTTAGCAAAGCTGGTATTAATTAGTTTTTTTTGTTCAATTTGTTTAGGAGAAACTATGTTTGGATACCACGAGGCACAAATCACGTTTTCACAATACAATGTTTGAATGAGGAAACTACTGGAGACTGCCGCAGAAGGACTTGTTGGCGATGTGGGCGAGCTACTTGTTGGCGATATTAAAACTAGAGGAAAATTACTCTCCAATGACCTGAAAGCTGCATTGAAGCCAAGAATTAAGATGTGATAAAGCAAATCGGCCAACAGATAAGGTGAATCTGACAACAACAGAAAACTGAAGCTACCATGTGATCAGATAGAAATATCGACCTGAAAGCTGTTGTGAAGCAAAATCGACTAGCTTCAGGTGAATCACACACAAAAACAAATACAAGCGCCCACCGTGGGGCTCGAACCCACGACCACAAGGTTAAGAGCCTTGCGCTCTACCAACTGAGCTAGACGGGCTTGTTGTCTTTAGTCAGCTGAAGATGTTTGTAATATATGTCCAGCTTCAATGTGCACACAGTTCTATATACCAGGAGAAACGAAACATAGAAAGATTCAGAGTTCCAGGCGCAAACAAATTTAACTTTATTTCAATAAAATGGCCAATTAATGTTTCGGATGCTAGTAATAGCACTTGAGTCAACCTCTTTGGTAGTACACGTGCTGCTCCTATGAAAGAACAGAGTCACCAAGACAACAATTCAGAATTTATACTGACTTCCTGAAACACTGAATGATATAGACCGTGGCTCTGTGCTCTACATGGCTACATAGTGAAGATAAAGAAAAAATGTGAGCTAATATTGCAACGTAGATGTTATTGCAACTGGAAGCATATAGTGCTCAAGGGAGACTATTAAAACAACAATTCCACCGTGTATCTCAAGGAAAACACAAGGCTTTAGTCTATAATAATTCTGCTCAAATCAACGCCCTGCGGAGCTGAGGCATCCATAAGGTCTCGGAGGCCAACTCTCAGATCTGGTATGAAGTCTTGTAAGATGCCACGCACTGGAAATATCGGAACACCATGCACTCTCCTCCTCAGTTCTTCGTACATTGCATCCGCTCCATCTTCATCTATCTTGTTTGCGACAATCAACGATGGGCGCTACGTCAAGCCTTCTTGGTAATGCTCTAGTTCCAAGACCAGATTGCGCAGCTGCTCCCATGGTGGGATACTGGGATACCCTTCCTACCGTTGAGTGTTGCTGCCAGATCAAGCACATAGGACAGAACTTCCGTGTGCTCTATGTGCCTCAAGAAGGAATAGCCCAGACCCCGGTTCTCATGGGCACCTTTGATAAGACCAGGTATATCAGCCACTTTCACTGAGAAGTAGTCGTCGTAGGTTAGGCTACCAATGTTGGGCCTCAGTGTGGTGAACGCATAGTCAGCAATCTCTGGGCGAGCCTTAGAGAGAGCAGTCAGCAATGTGCTCTTTCTGGCATTAGGAAAACCATACAAGGCCAATATCAGCAATGCTCTTCAGTTCCAAGACAAGAAAGGTCTTTCTTCCTGGCTCTCCAGTACTCAAACGGGTTATCTCCTCTTGTCTATTTCCTTTGGATAGGCGCACATCATTGCCGATAGAAGCATTCCCTAGCCCACCTTCCCCTCCTCGTGCTACAATCAACCGATGTCCATCTCTTGTCATTTCAGCAACAGAATAATGTATGTCATCTTCTTCACTATCCTCATCTGCATCTTCGTCCTCTTCCTCCGTCTCGTCTTCATCCTCCCAAAATTCTTCATCGTGCTCATCAGACTAGTCCTTTTCATCCATCTCCACCTGATGCCGGGTGCTACTTGCATTATAATCTTCCGTGTTAGAAAACTCAGTCCTGGGGCATGTACTAGAATATGTTTGCTTCTCCCACTGATTGTTAATTTCTCCTTCAGCATCATTTCCATTAATGTTATCCTTGTTGTTCTTCTGATTGGAACTGTCGACAGTGTCTTCTGCCGCATCTGGTATATCCCAGGGATCTAGAGATCTGGTCGGTTTATTTACAGTGAAAGAAGGTCGTTCTCCTCGGACTAGATGAATCGCTGTGCCAATTGGTACTTGTGCGACCTATCAGACACAATAGAAGGTTATATATTTCGAAAGGGAATAAGCAAACGAGATATGCACATGTATATACATATATTTGTGGTAACCTTGTCAGGACCTCTTGTCCCTATTTTTGAAAACACAAAGTAAATAAGCATAAAACCATGACATGGAAAGGCACAAGTTCTGCAGTACCTTCTTCCGTCAGAAGAAGGGCTCAGTGTGATATTAGACTACAGTGTGATGAGACATTCTCATGTCCCTGACAGAAATAAGGGCTAGCTTTTAACTCACTAATACATGCAAGCTCAGCATTAAGACATTAACACTAGAGACAAGATTTGTTCTTTTACGAAGAGGTGTCACGCATCTACCAAAAAATATGATGCTTTAAAAGCATACCGTGTGATGTTGCAAGTTACTGAAATCCCAGACAGACCTTGAGCACTCAAGAATGACACTACCACCTGTTCCTCCATCGCCACCTGCATTTTTTCCCATGAAAACTAGACTCAGTAGCAGAAACTAATTTGGGCAATTGATGGTGCAAACAAACAGAACCGCCATGCGACACCAATAATTCCATCAAGTTTCAGAGCTCTATCAATCTACAAGGAATTAAATGCTTCATATACGAAGATGACACCATTGAACATATGCTAAAAAAAGGATGGATGAAATTAGGAATAGGCTCACCCTCAGGCCTGCCTAGGCGGTCGGACCTCGAGCGCCTTTGACTGATGCAGCCATTGTCGCCATCGCCAACCTGTCCACCATCCCAACCGTCTGCAACGAAATGACAAGTATTCAATGACTCAGATCACCGTTGATTCGTCATAATACTGTAGCCGCCGTAAAGCCGTAAGGGGATAGAATGTGACCTGCAAAGGATACGTCTTTCCCTTCCTCCCCTCAGTCAAAAGTATCTCACCCCACCACCGGCCCACGACACCGGAAACATGTTGGTCGGCGCGATGCAGCGTAGAAGGGTCCTCTCATAGAGGGGAAGCCCTCCCGGTGCTTGACAATTGTGTGATCAAACAATAGCAAACTTGGAACAGGTCTGAACAATATCGATACCGAAAATAGCTTCAGCATAAAAAATGTAATCATCAAGCTAGAAGCTCAGGAATTTCTGTGATTACAACATCAATCTAGCTTATAACATATATCTTGATGTAATTTAGTTGCAGTAACTGCCAAACTATGTTAACCAAGGTGTTAGAAAAGTGCTACGCAATGTCAGTAGCATCTCGAATAAGTAGATCATGAATTCAGACATTTTAGGCCTGGGCCATCTTGTAATCATTCAACAAAACAGAAACAACAATCATAATGACAATGCTCTAAAATATGCACAATAATCTGACACACCCACATAGCAGCACAAAAATTTCAACATTCTTATACTTTATCAAACCTAATCATCATTATTCTCATGCCACATTTGAAAAGTTCTATCAAACCCAACCATGATTATTTCTCACTCAAATGTGAACTCCATAGTTACTGGATACCACTTCTCACCTCCAAACTATTGAAATTGCAAGCATCTAATTAAGCGGTTTCTGAGGAAACAAACAACAACGCAATGCAGCATACACAAACCGAATGGAACATCAGAAACAGCAGCCAAGTAGAATCATCTAGACCACACATATGCAACTAAAATGCATCACGCACTTATCTTTCCCCGTTAATTTTCTGATCATCAGTCATATAACAGAAACTGTGCCTATTGCATGGGCTCTCATTCTCTCAACTCTCAAGTATACCAAAATCGACCAGGTAAACGCGTACGCAATATCCACACAAACCAAAGCATCCACATTGCACAAGCCGCACCCACGCACGCGAATCGAGAGATATCCGTTCAGATCAGGGCAGGAAGGGACGGACCTGGAGGTCGTCGGGAAGGCACTGGTGCTTCAGGGAGAGGTCTATGGCGCGCTTGAGGCCCTGGTGGCGGACGTCGACAACCTCACTTGGCAGCCTCGCGAGCGCCTCCTTGATGTCCAGATCGAAGTACAGGTCGTGCAGATCGTCGTACCTCAGGCCTTCCAAAATCACTCAAGCATCACATTCAGATTCATCCGTTTTCGCGTGGAAACCAGAGTGGGTAATAAGACGACGAAGAATCGGATCCGAGGTTGGGTTACGCACCGTATTTCCTGAGGCAAGAGGAGACGGTGAACATGTGGATGCGGGCGAGCGGGCTGCGGCGCGGGTTCGCGAACCACTGCAAGAACGCGAAGAGCGTCGACGAAATCGTGGGCGGTGGCGCGGCGGCGGCGATCCCGTTCGTCTCCTCTTTGCCTCTTTTTTTTTTGATTCGGAGAGAAGAGGGAGGTGGGCCAGCTTCGTGAGTGAAATCTGGGAAATGGGCCGGGGCAAGGTGAGTCCCTATTAGTGAGTAATGTTTTTTTATTTGGGCCAACATACGTTACACCCACAAGTCAAGTTCTTAAGTCAACTGACGCTGGTTTCTTCGGGTACGTTTGGATCCTAGGTTTGGTAACAAAAAATATAGGTTTAAGTGTACTTTTGGTCCCTTAAGTTTTGCCAAAGTTTATTTTTGGTCCCTCAACTCTTTTCTGGTCTAAACTCGGTCCTTAAACACTTAATTAAGTCTAATTATCATCCTTAACAAAGGTTTAATGAATCTCAAATGAACTGCAGTCAAAACTTTTTTAATCTTATTCTTGTCCCTGCTGTTAAATTCTGAGAAACAGCTGGTTGCTAGCTGTCAGCTGGTTCAAATACGGAACAAAACAGAATCGTCATTATTCCAGTCCTATATTTGCCTTTAAGTCGTTGCTATACAAACCTCTGCTTATCCGCGTCACAAGCTGCGAGCCCGTCAACTGCATCGATCACCTCCGCCGAGAGGAGGTGCTCTAGGTGATGCTCATCACGCCTAAGTTGTGCAGTGGCACAGACCCTTCCCAGGCCAGCTGGTGCTCGTCGGCGCGTGGCTTTGGAGGTTGAGGAGTCTAGGCGACCAAGTTAAGTGTTTGAGGACCAAGTTTAAATCAAGATAGAGTTGAGGGACCAAAATTAGACTTCTGCAATACTTGAGGGACCAAAATTGCACTTAACCCAAAAATATATCATGCTTTTGAGGGCCAACCAGCCTCTCAGAGTAAGGAAAACCTTCCCGTTGAGGGAGAGCCGATTTGGCATGCTCGCGACGGCAAACTTCTCCACACAAAAAAAAGCCCCATGATCGCACGTTCTACTAGATTAAGCTGTTAGCTCGCTTCCAAAAGCAACCAGATCAATCCATCCAAACGATTAGCCCACTTTAACTTGCTAATGAAAGCAAACAGCCCAACCAAATGCACAGCCAAAGCAGGCTTAGCCAAACCGAGCTGAGGAAATTGCACAGACCACCACCTATTGGTGCCGTTTTTGCGCAAAACACCCACTTTACGGGTTTGTTGCGCAAAACACCTACTATTAGGGTAATCTGTTGCAGCTAGGTCTAATCAAACGTTTATTATGTTAACATAATAGCTGACAAGTGGGTCACGCTTGTAACTGCCCATGTGGCAAAAAAGGAGCCACGTCATGTAGCAGGTGGGGACCATGGCGCTTCGGCGCCGGCCTGTAGTTAGGATTGGCCTAGTGTTTTCTTGGGGTGCCGTTGGGGTGGTGGGAGCGACACCCGGGCAAATAAATCTGTCTCAACTCCACTCCCACACCGGCGACGACCTTCACGGCGGCGCCTCGGAGTTGATGGCAACGTGTGCTGCTCGGTCCTTCAGATCGGCAGCTTGGTCTTCTCGCCGTTCTTCAGATCTGGTGATATCAGTTTCTCTGTGTGTTGCTGGCGTTCGTGGTTCGCGATGACGCTGGCGGCCGGGGCGAGGTGGTTCTTCTGGAGCGAGGATGCTAGTCCGGAGGTGGTGGATCTGTTGTTCCTCTCCGACTTCGTCGATGGGAGGCGACATATCTTGGTCCAAGACAGCACGGGGACGTCCCACGGTCGACGTGCCACAGCGACATGTGCCTTGCTGCATGCAGCGGGCTTGTTCATCGACTCACAAAGGCTCGTTGGCGATGGTGCTTTCTCGGATCCTGGAATGGTGGAGGCTCAGCGTCTCTTCCGGCATTCGCCTCGGCGGCGCCGGAGTTGGGCGGCGGCCGCTCGCTACGGTGGTTGCAGGAAACTGTAGGGATCGTTTTGTATTGCTCGATCTTTTAGAGTTTTATCTGCAAATTCAGGATAATCATTTTATCCCGGTTTGTCTTTTAGTTTGCACATGTGTTGCTTATTGTAACTTGATTTTCGATTAATGAAATATGTGGTTGCTATAAAAAAACCTCCGCAAGAATGAATGTTGTTGGGGAGATGGCTCCCAGATACCCTCAAGCTGCCCACTCTGAAGACCATTCAAGCCGGCCATGTCAAGGCGGCCAAGTCAATCCGGCAGGAGAGCAGCCGGACCTACCAACCGACCGGTCCGTACTGATGGGCCATGATGGGGTCGTCGCATAGAAAACAAAAAATTTCCTACGAAACAAGCGGAAGAAACCCCATGATCAATATCTATTAGATGAAGGTAGCGAAGGTGAGATCCAATCTCTTACCCTTGAAGATCAAACAAACACGTTTTGTCGGTGCAGGGGTTGGCTAGTCGATCCCCGCAACTAGACTCGTCTAGTCGCGAGGAGATGTATTATCCTCGCGATCCAATCCGTCGAAGCGCCGCAACGGGCAACGGGCAGTGTTGGTAATATGCCCTAGAGGCAATAATAAAATGGTTTATTAGCATATTCATGTTTATGATAATAGTTTATTATCCATGCTATAATTGTATTAACCGGAAACATAATACATGTGTGGAATATAAACAAACAGGTGTCCCTAGTAAGCCTCTACCGGACTAGTTCGTTAGTCAAGAGATGGTTAGAGTTTCCTAACCATGGACTTGTTATAGTCACTTGATAACGGAGTCATATCATTAGGAGTAATGATGTGATGGACAAGACCCGATAATAAAGAGTTGCAATTGATCGTGTCACACAAGTTTCATTGCCAACGCTTTTAGTATGCCAAGTATAGTTTCCTTAGACCATGAGATTATGTCACTCCCGTTTACCGGAGGAATGCTTTGTGGACATCAAACGTCACTTCGTAACTGGGTGATTATAAAGGTGGCTTTCAGGTATCTCTGATGGTATTTGTTGGGTGACATGAATCAAGAGTGGGATTTGTCCTTCCTTGTGACGGAAAAGATATCTCTGGGCCCTCTCGGTAATATAGCATCAGAAAGGTTGCAACCATGTGATTAAGTGTTAATCACGGATATCCTATATTATGGACGAGTAAAGAGAATTTGCCAGGTAACGAGATTGAACCAGATATGGAGATATCGACGATCAAGTCTCGGGCAAATTAAATATCGGTGAGACAAAGGGAATCATATACGAGATTAAGAATCTCCGGCATCGTGGTTCAATCGATAAGGAACTTCGTTGAATATGTAGGAGTCAATATGGGCATCCCGGTCCCGCTGTTGATTATTGATATGATCATGTCTGCATGTTCTCGAACCCGTAGGGTCACACACTTAACGCTCCGATGTAGCTAGGGTTAGTGATGAGATAATTGATGGAATGAACGAATGGTGATTCGGAGTCTCGGATGGGATCCCGGACGTCACGAGGAGTTCCGGAAGAGTCCGGAGAATAAGATTCATATAAGGAAAGTGGTTTCCGGAGGTATCGGAAAAGTTCCGGGATTTTCTGGAAGGGTTCCGGAATATTCTAGAAGGTTCTAGAGGAGTCTAGAAGTGGGGCCCATAGGAGTATGGGGCCCACATGGGATATAGGAGTGGTGGACTGGCCTAGGGCCAGCCGCACCACCTAGCCCCAAGGGGCCCATGCGGCATGGGCTAAAGGCCCATGAGGGGAGGGGGCAACCCTAACCCTAAGGGGGCTTGCTTGGGAAGCAAGCCTCCCCTAGCCTCCGGCCCTAGGAGGGGGTGGGGCGCAGCCCCCCTGGCCTCCTATATAAAGGGGGGGCAGGGGAGGGCTGCCGCACCTATGAGTGCTCCCCCAGGTGCCCTAGCCGCCAACCCCCTCCTCCATCATCTCCTCCTGTGTCACCCCTCTCCCCGGAGGGCTGCCGCCATCTCCTCCACCAAGGCTTGCCGCACCACCCCTAGATGTAGGGCTGCTGCTGCACCTCCTCCTCTCCCTCTCCTCTTGCTTGGCTTGGCGAAGCCATGCTCGTGGAGATCATCACCATCAACGCCGCCACAACCGTCGTGGTGCCGAGATCCATCTAGCCATCTCCACCTTGCTTGCGGGATCAAGAAGGAGGAGATCTACATCGAGCCGTACGTGTGGATACCGCGGAGGTGCTACCCCTTGTGGCACTTCGTCGGATTGGACTTCGAGGAAATACATCTCCTCGCGACTAGATGAGTCTAGTTGCGGGGATCGACTAGCCAACCCCTGCACCGACAAAACGCGTTTGTTGATCTTCAAGGGTAAGAGATTGGATCTCACCTTCGCTACCTTCGTCTAATAGATCTAGATCCTTGGGGTTTCTTCCGCTTGTTTCGTAGGAATTTTTTTTGTTTTCTATGCAACGACCCCTTCAGGCAGCACCTCCGCAGTATCCACACGTACAACTCGATGTAGTCGTCCACTCCTTGATCCCGCAAGCGAGGTAGACGAGGTAGATGGATCTCAGCAGCACGACGGTTGTGTTGGTGATGATGACGATCTCCACGAGCAGGGCTTCGCCAAGCCAAGCAAGAGGAGAGGGAGAGGAGGAGGCGCAGCAGCCCCTAGGGCTAGGGGTGGTGCGGCTAGGGTGGAGGTGGAGGTGGTGGCGGCAGCCCTCCGGGGAGAGGTGGCGCCCTAGGGTTAGGGTTTAGGTGGGGGGTGCGGCTAGGGCAATTTGGGGCGGCAGCCTTGGGTGTGCCGCACCCCCTCCCCTCACCTCCTTATGTAGGTGGCGGCTAGGGTTGGAGGAGCCGGCCGACTTGGCCCCCAAGTCGAGTCCCAAGTGGACTCGGGCTTGGGCCGCTTCCAACTAGGGGTGGCCGGCCACCTAGTCCAACTAGGACTCGGCCCCCCCCCCGTTTCCTTGCCTTTAGCCGGTTTGGCCCATATGGGCCATTGTGTGGTGCGGCTGGCCCAAGTGGCTAGCTGCACCCCTTTGGTCCATGTGGGCCCCACACATTAGGTGGGTCCCACTTCTAGACTCCTCTAGAACTTTCTAGGACCTTCCGGTACCCTATGCAAATATTCCGGAACTTTTTCGATACCTCCGGAAACCACTTTCCTTATATGAATCTTATTCTCTGGACTCCTCCGGAACTCCTCGTGATGTCTGTGATCCCATCAGAGACTCCGAATCACCATTCGTTCATTTCATCATTTATCTCATCGCAAACCCTAATTACATCGGAGCGTTAAGTGTGTGACCCTACGGGTTCGAGAATGCATAGACATGATCATATCAATAATTAATAGCGGGACCGGGATGCCCATATTAATTCCTATACACTCAATGTAACTCTTTCTCGATTGAACCACGATGCCGGAGATTCAATTAATGTCATATACGATTCCTTTGTCTCACGATATTTTACTTGCCCGAGATTTAATCGTTGACATCCCCATGTCTAGTTTAATCTCATTACTGGCAAGTTCTCTTTACTCGTCCATAACATAGGATCTCCGTGATTACAACCTAATCACATGTCTGCAGACTTTATGATGCTATATTATCGAGAAGGCTTGGAGATATCTTCTCCATCACATGGAGGGACAAATCACACTCTTGATTCATATCACCCAACAACCTACCGTCGGAGATACCTGAAGCCACCTTTATAATCACCCAGTCACGAAGTGACGTTTGATGTCCACAAAGTATTCCTCCGGTAGACGGGAGTGATATAATCTCATGGTCTAAGGAAACTATACTTGGCATATACTAAAGTGTTGACAATGAATCTTTTGTGACACGATCAATTGCAACTCTTTATTATTTGGGTCATGTCCATCAAGTCATATTCTCCCAATGACGTGACTCCGTTATCAAGTGACTATAACAAGTCCATAGTTAGGAAACTCTAACTATCTCTTGATCAACGAACAAGTCCTGTAGAGGCTCACTAGGGACTCCTGGTGTTTATATTCCACACATGTATTATGTTTCAATTTAATACAATTATAGCATGGATAATAAACTATTATCATAAACATGAATATGCTAATAAACCATTTTATTATTGCCTCTAGGGCATATTCCCAACAGTCTCCCACTTGCACTAGAGTCAATAATCTAGTTTACATTTCTCTTGATCCAACACTCATGGTGTCTAACACTCATGAAGTCTGTGTGCTAATCATGTTTGCTCATGGAAGAGGTTCTGTCCGTGTTCTGTACTATACAGTCTTTTATGTCCTTTGCAAAATTGTAACTGTCACCTAATGTGACATTACTTTATCATCACATGATAAACTTCCTATCATCGATCCCATGATAAAACTCATCATGATATGATGAATATAATATTTTTGGTTACAGAGTGAAACATTTTTTTCCCTTTATGCCTACACGACGTATGATCAGTCAAAAGAACTTTCACATAGCATGTGCATCCGGAACTCACTCAATCTTGAAACAAAATTTCTCAAACCAAAATATTATATCTTTTAATCCTTGAATTAATCATATACTCCTATATGTTGTAGACTCAACAAATTGACAGTGCAATCCAAGTCACTTCGATATCTTCGACCATGCTTCCGCTGCGCTACTCTGATATTATGAGATCACAATCTAGTTTGGTTTTATGACTTAAACCAAGTCTACCACACTTTAGATTCAATTTATCTCATCTTCATGTTGAAATGACTCCTCATTCACAAAATGTTCTTCTAACCAAGAACTTGGGTCATATTTTATCAAATACAAAATATATGGCTCTTATATGTTTAGACCTATGAACAATTCATAGCTAACATATCTTCAACCACTATTTTGTGCTGAGTCATCCACTCAATGTTTACTTAATTCTTACAAGCAAATGAACATTTATTTTCTTGTTCTATTTTGAACTCCTTCAAAAATCTTACTTAAGTTAAACATCTTGATACAATGCTTATATCTATCTCCATAGATATTTAAAGTTCAAACAAAAACTAACTTCATAAGTTATATGTTGGTTCATGACTCATTTACAAAATTTATGAAATCACCATTTCACACAAACAAGATATTGTAAACTCCCACTCAAATATATTCCATACACATATTGAATTGTGAAACCACTTTGGTTCCCACTCAAAATTATGTTATCTCTATATTTGATCATGATTAACTAGCTCCTACTCAAACATATGTCACCACATATTTTGATCATGGAAAATAGTTTCTGCTCTAACTTAACATATGTCACCACATATTTTAATTAGATCCCACTCAGTCCTTTATGCACTTTCTCGATATTTTGGACACATCCAAAATTCTTAATTAACCTTTAAAATTCGGGAACTCATATACGAAACGCTAGTACTTTGCTAGCTTTAAGTTTTATTTATTCTCTACAAAACAACTTTTTAGGAATAAATATGTGAAACATCACTTTCACAAAATCAAGCAACAATTACTTTGTGATTTAAACTTAATATAGGATGACTCTTAGTCACTTTCGTATTTAAGGCTTCTATTTCTTCTTTGTAGTTTCGTAGGTATGTCTTGTTTCTCAACCATGACAAGTAAATCATGAATATTATTTTGTAACCTGACAAAATTTTATATTCCTGAATCCTACTTTTCTTTAGACAAGCTAAACCGTAAATCAATGATCACCATCATTAATTCCTTCATGTCTCAAGTTTTAACCAACATAGCACTTTACATATGTGCCACTTGATACGTAAACAAGGTTTTAGATTTTCAATTTATTCCATCATTTCTTTTATCAATGAAACCTTTTCACGATAAACCACTAAAACTCTTAGCACAACCAACAAATTGATTTGCCCCTTTTAGTCTCATATTGTGGAATCACATTCATAGTCATACATATGAATATACTACAACATTATTCGCAATAGTCTCTAATTATCTCATAATTAATGAAACCACCTTTTTCTCATAATTCATATGAAAATATATGTGAATCATTAAATAGATCCTTATTTCTAAACAGAGTGTTATCAAATAAATCTAAATGATTTAAATAAACCCTGATCTTTGAATCCCTTCTCTATGACCACATAATATCAAATATAATGTGACTACAATACTTAGGGCGCATCAAAAACACTTTTGGATGAATCCTAATATTGCAATTTGTGAAAACACTTTGTCACAAGTCTGTATACTAAACAATAATTCAAATATTTCGTCTCTTTTGATCAAATCGAAAGGACTCAACTATCTTGTTAACTCAATATCCTTAACTTCTAAAATTTATATGGTCTCATCATAACTAGAATAAATACATTTATTTACTCATTCGTGATGAAGCACATAAAATAATGATGTCTCTTATTCGCTGAAAAAATACAACCAACACTTGTGTTTATTTTCAGCTGCTCATGGCATTTTCAGAAAATGACATTTTAGTCACACTACTTAGTGATGCGCATCAAAATGCTCTTCAACACTATAGCACAACTAAAACAAATCTCATCATCAAGTTTTGGATATTTTAGTATGCATCACAATCTTACAAATGTTTAACTAATCGTCGTTTCAATTAAACAAAGGACAATAATCTCATAATCGAAATGTGATCACCAAATAGGATTGTTCATGAAAATAGAACAACCATTTGTCTTTAACATGAATGACCGTCTCATAAACCGAGACACACTAATTTAAGATCACACTTAATTCGATTACAAAACTTATTCAAATCCTCTAATTAAAACGATAAATGTAGAAGTAGAACGTCACTAGCATCAACTCCTTGATTGCCATCTTTCTGCGAAAATCTACTCAATCCCTCCATGCACTTCTCAAACGGCAGGCCCTGTTTTCACAAAACAGCACAAGTATCAAATACTTAGCTCACCACACGTGTAAATGGGACATTAAACATTTATAACTTGTATATCAAAATATACCTTCTGCATTGACTACTTCTCCTGCTATGGGTTCTACTTTGACATGACGCGGTCGAGACCCAAACTCATAGAAGGTGATCAAATCTCCTTTCATGACATAGACTTTGACATAATTCTTGAAGCTGGGAGGAAGCGAGTGCAACACCCCATCTATCGCCAATTTGTCAGTCATCTCGTAGCTCCAAACATCCACCAGAGTATAATACAGCCTATGCATCTTCCTCGGGTGTTGTTCCAAGCAAGTGTTTTCTTCCATCTTAGTTGAAAGAAATTCATCCAGAACCTCGAACCTTGCAACTCTAACTTGCGCTATGAACCTACTCTTAAGCTCATTGACAATCTCCATTGCGCTCAAGTTCTCAAATTGGTTGCCAAGGTCAATGTTCATGAAGGTGCGCACCAACCACTGGACTTTCAAGTAGATGGTCTGTTGCTCGTACCATTCCATGTACCCTTCATAGTCTGCAGTAACATCTGGGCATTCTTCTAAAGGTTCATCTATCACGTAGAGCTCATGATTTTCATAAAGGGTTTCTCTCAGACGCATGTACCAAGTAGCAAAGTTCAACCCATCCATATGCAGCTCCTCAGAGGAACATTTTTCCGTAGTCACCCATGATCTACAAGGATTTTGCAAAGACATTTTCTTAGGACATTTGTTTATGATAATTTTAGTTCATATTAATCAAATTACTACATGAACTCCCACTAAACCTAACATCTCTATGGTTGTTTAGTGACACATGATCCAAATCCACTACACCACAACCGATCATCACGTGAGGTGATGTAGCTTCAATGGTGAACAACTCAGTGTTGATCATATCATTTATATGACTCGTGTTTAATCTTTCGGTTCCGTGTTGCCGAGGCCATGTTTGTACATTCTAGGCTCGTCAAGATAACCATAGTATTTCTGCGTGTGTAAAGCTGGCTTACACCCGTTTTATGTGGACGTAGAATCTATCACACCCGATCATCACGTGGTGCTTCAAAACGATGAACTTTTGCAAAGGCGCATACTAGGGGAGAACACTTAATTATCTTGATATTAACATGACAGATCACCTTATCATGCTACCGTCGCGATCATATCTAAGCAAGCAATAAGGTGCATAAAGGATTAACATCACATGCAATTCAAAATTGTGATATGATATGGCCTTTCTTCTTGTGCCTTTGATCTCCATCTCCAAAGCACCGACATGATGTCCATCATCAATACACCGGCATGATCTCCATCATTGTGGCGCCACCATCATGTTTGTGTCCACCAACTATTGCAACTACTACTAGTGCTACTCTTAGCAATAAAGTAAAGCAAATTACATGGTGATTCAATGACACGCAGGTCACATAAAATAATAGACAACCATATGGCTCCTGCCGGTTGCCATACTCATCGACATGCAAGTCCTGAAATATTACAAACATGATCATTGCATACATTATCACAAATCACACATTTGGCCATACCACATTACAAACCCTGCAAAAACAAGTTAGACGTCCTCTACTTTGTTTATGCAATTTTTACGTGGCTTGGGTCAACGAGATAGAACCGTTCTAATCTACGCAAACCACAACGGTGATACAATAGTCGCTTATTTACTCATCCTTGTTAAAGGCCTTCCGTTGAAAATTGCATCTCACTATAGCAAGAGAAACAGACACCCGCCAGCCACTTATGCAATACAAGTTGCATGTCAGTCGTGGAACCGGTCTCTCGTACGTGGACGAGAAAGGTTGGTCCGGTCCGCTTCAATCTCACCATGCGATCAAGATGCAAAGTGCACGTGAGAAGGTAGCAACATAAAATATCAACGTCCACAACTCCTTGTGTTCTAATCGCACCAACATCTACGAATAGATCTAGGCTCTGATACCACTGAGGGGGTCGTCATAGAAAACAAAAATTTTCCTACGTAACAAATGGAAGAAACCCCATGATCTAGATCTATTAGACGAAGGTAGCGAAGATGAGATCCAATCTCTTACCCTTGAAGATCGAACAAACGCGTTTTAACAGTGCAGGGGTTGGCTAGTCGATCCCCGCAACTAGACTTGTCTAGTCGCGAGGAGATGTATTATCCTCGCGATCCAATCCGTCGAAGCGCCACAACGGGCAGCACCTCCGCCGTATCCACATGTACAGCTCGATGTAGACGTCCACTCCTTGATTCCGCAAGCAAGGTAGACGAGGCTAGATGGATCTCAGCAGCACGACGGTTGTGTTGGTGATGATGATGATCTCCACGAGCAGGGCTTCGCCAAGCCAAGCAAGAGGAGAGGGAGAGGAGGAGACGCAACAGCCCCTAGGGCTAGGGGTGGTGCGGCTAGGGTGGAGGTGGAGGTGGTGGCGGTAGCCCTCTGGGGAGAGATGGCGCCATAGGGTTAGGGTTTAGGTGGGGGGTGCGGCTATGGCAACTTGGGGCAGCAGCCTTGGGTGTGCCGCACCCCTCCCCTCACCTCCATATATAGGTGGCGGCTAGGGTTGGAGGGGCAGGCCAACTTGGCCCCCAAGTCGAGTCCCAAGTGGACTCGGGCTTGGGCCCCTTCCAACTAGGGGTGGCCGGCCACCTAGTCCAATTAGGACTCGGCCTCCGCCCCCCCCCCTTTCCTTGCCTTTAGCCGGTTTGGCCCATATGGGCCATTGTGTGGTGCGGCTGGCCCAAGTGGCTAGCTGCACCCCTTTGGTCCATGTGGGCCCCACACATTAGGTGGGTCCCACTTCTAGACTCCTCTAGAACTTCTAGGTCCTTCCGGTACCCTACTTAAATATTCCGGAAATTTTCCGATACCTCCGGAAACCACTTTCCTTATATTTATCTTATTCTCCGGACTCCTCCAAAACTCCTCGTGATGTCTGTGATCCCATCAGATACTCCGAATCACCATTCGTTCATTTCATCATTTATCTCATCGCAAACCCTAATTACATCGGAGCGTTAAGTGTGTGACCCTACGGGTTCGGGAATGCATAGACATGATCATATCAATAATTAATAGCGGGACCGAGATGCCCATATTAATTCCTATACACTCAACGAAACTCTTTCTCGATTGAACCACGATGCCGGAGATTCAATTAATCTCATATACGATTCCCTTTGTCTCACGATATTTTACTTTCCCGAGATTTAATCGTTGACATCCCCATGTCTAGTTTAATCTCGTTACCGGCAAGTTCTCTTTACACGTCCATAACATAGGATCTCCGTGATTACAACCTAATCACATGTCTGCAGACTTTATGATGCTATATTATCGAGAAGGCCTGGAGATATCTTCTCCGTCACATGGAGGGACAAATCCCACTCTTGATTCATATCACCCAACAACCTACCGTCGGAGATACCTGAAAGCCATCTTTATAATCACCCAGTTACGAAGTGACGTTTGATGTCCACAAAGTATTCCTCCGGTAGACGGGAGTGATATAATCTCATGGTCTAAGGAAACTATACTTGGCATATACTAAAGTGTTGACAATGAAACTTTTGTGACACGATCAATTGCAACTCTTTATTATTTGGGTCATGTCCATCAAGTCATTCTCCCAATGACGTGACTCCGTTATCAAGTGACTATAACAAGTCCATAGTTAGGAAACTCTAACTATCTCTTGATCAACGAACTAGTCCTGTAGAGGCTCACTAGGGACTCCTGGTGTTTATATTCCACACATGTATTATGTTTCCATTTAATACAATTATAGCATGGATAATAAACTATTATCATAAACATGAATATGCTAATAAACCATTTTATTATTGCCTCTAGGGCATATTCCCAACAGGCCAGCCTCCCCCAACCGCCACTGATGAACAGTACGCCCTGTCGGGCGTTACCTCTACACTACATGATGATCCAGCTCAAGCCGGATTGTACTGTAGATGATGTCGTAGGGACAACCTTGTAATATCCTTGTACACCCAAACCCTAGCTCGCTGTCGGAGAATAGGCCCAGGAACTAGGCGTATCTCACGGGGTAAGAATCGAGCAAGGGGCTGAACACGGAGTCAAACAATCCTCAACGTTCCACGGCGACGGTGCTCGTCGGGCTCGTCGGAGGAGAACACTGCAGAGAGAGGACGCACGATGTTACCCAGGTTCAGGGCCCTCTTGTGGAGGTAAAACCCCTACGTCCTGCTTGGCTGTATTGCTTGTGGAGGTTTTTCAGTACAGGGAGAGCTTGTGGAGCTCGAGGTGGCTACAATGGCTACAAACCCTAACTGATGAACTTGGGTCGAACCAGGAATCGAACCCTTGGCACGGGAGTGCCCTCCCTCCTTTTATAGTCGTCTTGGTCCTCTTCCGCCCAAACATTTGGGCGGGAAGGGTTGCCACATCCCGACGAAGGAGGAGGCACGGTGCACCATAAAGGTGAAGTCCACCATAAAGGTAGAGTCCATGGACGCGGTCCACGGCAGGGGAGCAGCGTCACCAAAGCTGAAAAGAGGCACCGTCCAGCCAGGACGGTGGGCTGGCGCTGCAGACGTGGAACGGGTCCCGCGGTGACGTCGCCGTTGGAGCGTAGCTGCAGTCGGTCCCCTTATCACCAAAGTGGCAAGTCTCTTTGTCCGCGTCGCTTGCTGCTGCTTTGTTGACCCCTTTATTCATCAAAACGGCAACTGGAGCGCTGGCGTCATCGCGCTTTGGCGCGCCTGTGGCTCTGCGGGAAGCGCAGAGCCCATGTGCGCTCTGCCGCGGAGGCAGAGCTGGCTTCGAGAGGAAGGAAGCCTTGCCGAGGCGGAAAAACCTCGGCAAGCTTCGCGGCTTAGCCCTTAGTCGAAACCCTGGTGGCGCCTTGAGGCGCCTTCTTGTAGAGAGATCGCCTGTCGAGACTCGACAGGCTTGGAGAGCCTCTACAGGCTGAGAGCCTGGTCCTTAGCGGAAATTAGACCGAAGAGTCCCTTGGGCCTTGGCAGGCCGGCCCGTGGTACCCCGGTTTCCACTGTGCCGACAGTAGCCCCCGGGCCCACGATGGGCACGCCGGACTTGCCGACGGAGGCGAAGCGTCGAGGGCCCAACAGAGCCTGCCAGGGCCGCGACACGTGGAGCGTAACGGTTGCGCCCGCGGCCACGATCTCCTCGGCTTCAACGGGCGTCGTGGTGGGACCCGCCACGACCAGGCGCCCGGCCAATAAAGTCTGGGCGCGCAGACTGCGCCTGTCACTTCTCCCATTACTCCGCCGCCCACTTCCTCCAAACGATTCCTTCTCTCCAGAGCGCTCCTTCTCCACGGTTGTCTTCTTCCTCTCCGGCGAGCGATGGCACCCAAGAGAGCGGGCACCGACGCGAAGGGCAAGGCCACGGTGCAGGCCGGCTCGTCGGCCGGCGCGTCGGCGGCGGCGTTGCGCGGTGCGGCCCTTACGGCGGCGATGCCGCCGACCCGCGTCTCCGCGGCGGCGATAGCTAAGGTGCGTCACATGGTGGCGGCGGGCTCCAACGAGCATGGGGCCACCGAGATGAGGCCAAGCGGCAGCAGGCTCGCCGACGAGTTCTACCCCGTCTTCCTCCACACTCTCTATGCTGGCCTCGTGCCGCCATTTTCTGACTTCCTTCTGGCGATTCTGGAGACGTACCAGATCCACTTGCTCCATCTTCACCCCAACTCCATTCTCATTCTTTCCATCTTCGCCTACTTTTGCGAGGCCTACATCGGCATTCGCCCTTCGGTGGAGCTCTTCCGCAGCTTCTACTCCCTCCGGAGCAGCGCCGCCGGCGAGCACCTCGGCTGCGTCTCCTTCCGCATCGCCGCCGCCAGGAGCGAGAACTACATCCCCATCGCTTGGCAAGGTGAGAATGCCATCACCATGGTGACGAAGAAGGTGGATGGCTTCCGCGAGCGGTGGCTCTTCGTCGACGCTAAGATGAGGAACCCCCTCCTGGAGGTGCCTGAGGGGCCCCCGGCGAAGTGGGCGCGCTGGGGGAGTGCAGAGTTCACCGGCCGAAACCTCGACGCGGTGTACACATACATCCAGCGTGTCCGCGAGGCAGGGGTCACCGGCCAGATGGTGGCCAGAGACTTCTTGAGGCGCCGGATTGCCCCCCTCCAATGGCACTCTGAGCCGATGTGGAGCTACAAGGACAAGATGGACGCGATGAGGCTGAGCCGAGACAGCCTCCAGCCTGAGGTGCTGAGCCAAGTCCTGGGGGTCCTCTTCGTCTCCAAGACAACAATCCCGCTGCCTGCCGTAGACGACGCACGTCCGCTCATCGCCTTTGCCGAGGAGAGCATCTCGGAGCACCGCCGGGGCATGCCGGTGTTCGACGAGTGGGGAATAGTGCCCGCGGGCCACCGCGGGCCCCGCCCCAACCCGTTGGCGGCGGAACCGGAGAACATGGATGCGCCCCCGGAGCAGGAGGAGGCTGAAGAGGCTGGAGAGGACTCGGGAGCCGAGGACGCACCCACCGAGGGCGAGGCCTCGAGGGGCGCCAGCTCTGCGGGCGGAGACGAGGCGTCGACAGGCGCCAGCCCTGTTGGCGAGGATGCAGTGGCGAGGGGCGCCAACCCCTCGAGAGGCTCCGTCAGCTCCTCGAGGAGCATTCCCGCCGACGTGGACCTCCAGGTGCTCTCCTCCAGCGATGAGGAGGGTGCCTTCTACGTCGCTCGCATCCAAGCGCGTTGAGGGGGAGAAGGAGACGAGCGGCAGCGGGGGTGGGCGCAGCGAGCCCCGCTCCAAGGCTGTCCACGACAGAAGCGCCGCGACCGTGAGGAGCGCTTCTCGCGAGGAAACAAGGGCGCCTCCAGAGGAGGCCGGAGCAAGCAACACCCAGCCACCCAGGGTGAAGAAGAGGGTGTGGGTGATGGCCGACGAGTAAGTCTCGATTCTTCTTTTTCTTTGTTGCTTTACTTCTTGAAGATCCCCCTGAAGGACCTCAGACTTGTCTTTCTTTCAGGGAACCTGCGGCGCCAAAGAGGCGGCGACTCCGCAAGGTTGGAGAGACCACCAGCGCCTCTGTGGAGACGCCTGCGGCGGGCGAGCCGCGGCAAGCATCTGTTCCTCCCGCGAGCGAGCGCCGCGTGGAGGTGGTGATGGAGGAGGCAGCGCCGTCGCCAGGTCGGGCAACAGCTCCTCCCGTGGCGGAGCAGCGCACAGAGGAGGTGGCTGAAGAGACGGCGCCATCGTCGTCTCGGGTGGTGACTCTTCCCGCGGTGGCGCACCGCGTGGTTGAGGAGGTTGAAGGAGCGGCGCCGCCGCCACCAACCAGGGCGGCCTCTCCTCCCGTCCAGCAGGAGGCAGAGGAGGAGAGGATGGACGAGGAGATCGTCCTGGAGCAGCCTCCAGAGGAGGAGGAGGAGGCTCCCTCGAGGGGGGCCGACGCGACCGAGGCCGCGGCGGACGCGGCCGCCACAGAAGGGGCAGGCGGCGCCCCTGGGGAGCAGGAGGTAGAGGGGCCTCCGGAGCCCGCAAGCGCCGGAACTGGGGGCGAGAGAACGCCCAGCCCCCAGAGAGCCCTTGAAGCGGGNTTGCCGAGGGAGGAGCATCTCGGAGCATCGCCGGGGCATGCCGGTGTTCGACGAGTGGGGAATAGTACCCGCCCGCGGCCACCGCGGGCCCCGCCCCAACCCGTTGGCGGCGGAACCGGAGAACATGGATGCGCCCCCGGAGCAGGAGGAGGCTGAAGAGGCTGAGAGGACTCGGGAGCCGAGGACGCACCCACCGAGGGCGAGGCCTCGAGGGGCGCAGCTCTGCGGGCGGGACGAGGCGTCGACAGGCGCCAGCCCTGTTGGCGAGGACGAAGTGGCGAGGGGCGCCAACCCCTCGAGAGGCTCCGTCAGCTCCTCGAGGAGCATTCCCGCCGACGTGGACCTCCAGGTGCTCTCCTCCAGCGATGAGGAGGGTGCCTTCTACGTCGCTCGCTCCAAGCGCGTTGAGGAGGAGAAGGAGACGAGCGGCGGGGGGTGGGCCGCAGCGAGCCCCGCTCCAAGGCTTGTCCACGACAGAAGCGCCGCGACAGCGAGAGCGCTTCTCGCGAGGAAGCAAGGGCGCCTCTAGGAGGCCGGAGGCAAGCAACACCCAGCCACCCAGGGTGAAGAAAAGGGTGTGGGTGATGGCCGACGAGTAAGTCTCGATTCTTCTCTTTCTTTGTTGTTTCAGTTCTTGGAGATCCCTTGAAGGACCTCAGACTTGTCTTTCTTTCAGGGAACCTGCGGCGCCAAGAGGCGGAGGCTCCACAAGGTTGGAGAGACCACCAGCGCCTCTGTGGAGACGCCTGCGGCGGGCGAGCCGCAGCAAGCATCTGTCCTCCCGCGAGCGAGCGCCGCGCGGAGGTGGTGATGGAGGATGGCACGCCGCCGTCAGGTCGGGCAACAGCTCCTCCAGTGGCGGAGCGCGCACAGAGGAGTGGACTGAATGAGACGGCGCCATCGTCGTCTCGGGCGGTGACTCTTCCCGTGGTGCGCACCGCATGGTTGAGGAGGTTGAAGAAGCGGCGCCGCCGCCCACAACAAGGGCGCCACTCCTCCGTCCAGCAGGAGACAGAGGAGGAGAGGATGGACGAGGAGATCGTCCTGGAGCAGCTCCAGGGGAGGAGGAGGAGGCTCCCTCGAGAGGGGCCGACGCGACCGAGGCCGCGGCGGACGCGGCCGCCACAGAAGGGGCAGGCGGCGCCCCTGGGGAGCAGGAGGCAGAGGGGCCTCCGGAGCCCACAAGCGCCGGAACTGGGGGCAAGAGAACGCCCAGCCCCAGAGAGCCCTTGAAGCGGGCGACAGGGGAGGCGCCCCCACAAGCCCCCTGGCCGCTCCGGAAGCGGCGGTGAGCCCAAGGCAGGAGGCCTCGGGCGCCTCGACAAGGATCGAGGCCTCCGCACCTGGCAGTGGTGCGGGAACCTTGGTGCGGCGGGAGCCGCGAGCGGCTCGCCGCCGGGTCGTCGTCATCGGGCCCTGCAAGCGCTTGGCGAGGTGGGGACGAGCTCATCAGGGAGGAGGCCGCCATCGCGGCGGAGCGAGCGAGGCTGGCGAGGCCTGGTCCCTCCTCCAAGAGAGGGTGGAGTCCTGCCGCCGCCAGGACGCAGGCGGCTCAGGCAGAGCGCCAGGAGGCCCTCCGCTTCGCCAAGGAGACCCGCGACAGCGTCAAGCGGGAGGCGTAGGAGGTCATGGACCAACTGGACGCCGACCGGGAGGCGCTCGACGAGGAGACTGCCTCCAGGCACCAGGAGCTGGCGGCCGCGCGGCAGCAATTTGCTGCCGAGTCCGAGGACACACGGGCCAGCCTGAAGGAGCAGCGCGAGCTGCTGGATGCTCGTGAGGGCCATCTAGGCACTGGGCGAAGCGGAACTGACAGCAGCGCGGAGAAGAGCTGCAGCGGCGCGAGGAGCAGGTCCAAGTGCTCGAGAAGGACCAGGCCATCCGCGAGGAGCAGCTCAAAGCCCGCGAGGACAAGGTGGCCCGGGGCGAGGCCACCTACTCGGAGCGCATGGAGAAGGCCAACGCCGACCTCGCCAAGAGGCAGAAGAAGGCGGAGGACGACGCCGACGCCAAGGTCAAGCTCGCCCGGGAGGAACTCTCTGCAGAATACAGGGCCAACCTCGCGAAGCAAGAGGAGCGCTTCGTGACCAAGCGCCAGGAGCTCCTGGACCGCATCGACGTCCTCGAGAAGAAGGTGCAGCAGACGGCTCCTCTCCTCCAGAGCGCCCAGGAGGCCCAAGCCTGCGCCGAATCCAAGGTCACGGCCCTGGAGGAGGACCTGCTCGAGCTCCAACAGCAGGTGGGGCCGGTCGCCAACCTTGTTGAGCAGGCGCGGGACAAGGAGAGTCACGGCCGGGCCATGTCGCGCCAGCGCCGGCTCATGTTCGAAAGCCTGGTGCAGCGTGCGCGCGCCATCGCGGACAACTTTAGGATTGAACTTCCTGCATTCGACGCAAGAGGGGGCGATGACGGAGCGGCGTACAACCTCTTCTTCGAGCAGTTCCTCGGGGGGATCGAAGAGACCGCGAAGGAGTTTGACGCGCGCGTCGTGGGGGAGAGCCGCGACCTCCTCGTCGTCGCCACCCGCCAACATCTTCTGCAACCTTAAGCGGCTCGACGCCTCCATCGACCTCGCGGCCGTGACAGGGACCCGGCGACCCCAGCTTCCGCACGAAAGCGATACAGGAGGCTGCGGAGGCGTACGCCAAGAAGTTCGACCAGGCCGTGGTTTTCGAAGGCGATGGCGGCAGCGAGGAGGACGCCGAAGAGGAAGAGGAGCGCCCCGCGGGCGGCGCGAGCACCTCAGGGGGCACACAGGCCTGAGCTTCTTCCTGCAGCTGGACGTGCACAGGGCGCCCAAGTGTCTTAGCCTTTTGCTTGTATAAACTTTTGTAAAGACTTATTGATGCTTTAATTAGATGTGCTTGGCGTGTGCCCCTCGAGAGGCTTTTGTCTTCCCTTTCATGTCTTTTTTGCTCTACGTTTTAGGACCCTCTCTTAGCGCTACACCACCGCCGCTTCGGTATGTGAGCGTCAGGGCTCCACAAGGCCGGGGGGTGCGTGAGGCCTCGAGAAGTAAGATCCCGCGAGGCGCGATGCCTGGGGTTCCCCTTTAACGCGCAAGCAGCCCATGAGGCATAGGAGAGAGAAAAGAGGTTCGAGGGACAAAAGCCAGCGAAGGGAAAAATTGACCAAGTGTTTGGACTTAGCTTTGCGAGGCATTGTCTGCCTTGGAGGGGGTGTTGGCTCCCTGGAGAGGCGTTTTGGCCTTGTAGGGGGTGTTTAGTTCCCTGTCGAGGCATTTTCTTCTCGAGGTTTGCCTGAGGCTTGCTTGGACCTGCTTCCCTGCGTTTGGACAGATAGGTGCACCCACAAGCAGTACATAGCTAGGTAACTTATGCGCGCTCGTAGGTTCCTTCATGTGTGTCTCGCGAGGAGAACAGGCACCAAGGTTTTGGTGATCCTTGGTGAGTTGACGTGCACGGGAGCTGACCCATGAGTTCAGAGCTCCCTGGGAGTTGACATGCATGAGAGCTGACCCGCGAGTTCAGAGCTCGGATCCCTTGGGTTTAAGGTGCTGCTGGGATGCTCCCGAGGCACAGGCACCATGCTAGCCCCCGCTCGCGAGATGCACATGAAGGATCATACGAGCAAGGACAAGATGCAAATATCATAAATGCTTACCAAAGCAGAATCAAACTGCAGGCGCGAAGCGCAAAAGGTTCAAGTTGACCTGAAACAGAGGTTCATTACACTGGCGTGGCCAGAATTACAAAAAATCCGCCATGCTCTGGGCATGGGGTCCACATGCTGTGGCTGAGACTCTCGAGGGGGCGTGCCCGTGGCAGACGCATGTAGAGAGAGCTCAGGGGGCCCCTAGGCGGGGTGGCTTGAAGAGCCTGTGTCCCGCCATGTCTGGGCATGGGGGTCCACGTCGCCAGGGCATGGTGCTTGAAGAAGTCACCTTGCCGAGGCTTGGTGGCTTGGGAGTCTTCTCGAACGGCCCGCGGCAACGTATAGTAGAGAGGGGAGCCCGAAATTTTTCCTCGTGGAGGATGTTGGTGCTGAATTCTCCCTTGGCGCAAAAAGTTGCTTGCAAAAGTTGCTCGTCGAGGACGATCAGGGGTAGAACTTGCGCAGGTGCTGGATGTTCCAGGGGTTGGCGATGGGGACGCCGTCCTCCGTCTCGAGCCGCGCAGAGCCAGGCCTGGCGATGTGCACGACTCTGTAGGGCCCTTCCCACATTGGTGAGAGCTTGTGGAGACCTTCCCTGGAGAGGATTCTCCTCAGGACAAGGTCCCCTGCTTCGAGAGTGCGCGGGCGGATGTGACGGCTGTGGTAGCGGCGGAGATCTTGCTGGTACCCTTGCCGCTCTCAGGGCCGCATTGCGGCGGAGCCCTTCAAGCAGCAGCAGGTCGTCGTTGCGGAGCTCATCCAGCTCGGCCTCCTTGAAGGCCAAGACTCGCGGAGAGCCGTGGGTGATCTCGCTGGGGAGGACGGCTTCGGCGCCGTAGACGAGGGAGAATGGCGTCTCGCCAGTTGGCTTTGTTGGCGTGGTGCGGATGGACCAGAGCACCGAGGGGAGCTCGTCGATCCAGTTCTTGCCGCTGGCCTTGAGGCGGTTAAAGCTTCTCGTCTTGAGGCCCTTGAGCACCTCAGCATTGGCTCGCTCGGCCTGTCCATTGCTGCGTGGGTGAGCCACCGAGGCGTAGCAGATTTGGGCGCCGAGGCTGCCGCAGTAGGACTTGAAGGCGCCGCTGGTGAACTGTGAGCCGTTGTCGGTGATAATGCGGTTGGGCACGCCGAAGCGGCAGACCAAGCTCCTGATGAATTTCACCGCTGATTTCGCCGGAATGGTGCGCACGGGTTCCACCTCGGGCCACTTGGTGAACTTGTCGATGGCGACGTAGAGGTAGCGGTAGCCCCCGAGCGCTCGCGGGAAAGGTCCCAGCAGGTCCAGCCCCCAGACCGCGAACGGCCAGGAGAGCGGGATCGTCTGGAGTCCTTGTGCAGGCTGGTGGATCTGCTTGGCGTGGAATTGGCAGGCGTCGCAGGACTGGACAACTTCAGCTGCATCTTGAAGGACAGAGGGCCAGTAGAAGCCGCTTCGGAAAACCTTGCCTGCCAAGGTGCGCGAGGACGAGTGATGGCCGCATTCTCCGCTGTGGATGTCGTTGATGAGCTGGCGGCCTTCCTCAGCAGGGACGCACCGCAACGCAACCCCATTGGGGCGCTTACGGTACAGGTCTCCGTCGTGGAGGCAGTAGGACTTGGCCTGGCGAGCAATTCTCTCAGCTTCTGCATCTTCTTCGGGGAGGACTCGATCTTGCAGGTAGCGCTTGATCTCGTCGATCCAACCAGTGTCTTGGCGTACCAAAGTCATCAACAAGCGATCGCCTGAGGGCAACCCACAGTTTTGTGCTCCACTTGGTGGGGCTGGTGGGAGCTCCTCTTGAACGTTTATGTTGACCCTGGTTGCTTGACGGAGGCCTTAGCGAGTCTCTCCTCAAACACTCCAGGCTGCTGGGCTTCTCTCTTTGCTGCTCGCTTGGCGAGGTCATCGGCTTCTTGGTTCTCTCCTCGCGGAATATGCTTGAGTTCCATGCCCCTGAAGTGCTTCTCGAGCTTGCGTACCTCTTCAAGATAGGCCACCATGTAGGTGTCCTTAGGCGTGTAGCTTTTGTTGGAGAAGTTGACGAGGAGCTGAGAGTCGCCCTTGATGAGGATGCGCTTGATGCCGAGGGCGATGGCGGCTCTGAGCCCAGCGAGGAGGCCCTCGTATTCGGCGATGTTGTTGGAGACCTTGTCGTGGTCCTTGAAGCACAACTGGACGGCGTAATATAGCTTGTCGCCTGTTGGTGAGGTGAGGACAGCCCCAGCCCCTGCACTCCGGGCCGCGAAGGCGCCGTCGAAGTGCATGGTCCAGTAGCCGGGCTCTGTCTGTCCTGAGGTTGTAGCTTGTTCTTCTTGAGGCTCTTCTATGCGTGTGTCCGTCCATTCAGCCATGAAATCAGCTAGCGCCCTGCCCTTGATGACTCTTGTGGTGTCAAATTCCAGCTCGAAGGGTTGCAGCTCGATGCCCCAGCTCGCGACGCGATCTGTCGCGTTTGGGTTGCGCAGGGCTTGCTCCAGGGGATATGAGGTGACCACCTTGATGGGGTGACCCTGGAAGTAGTGGCGCAGCTTTCTGGAGGCGCTGAGGAGCGAGAAGAGGAGCTTTTGCTGCATGGAGTAGCGCTCGCGAGCATCTCGTAGCACTGTGCTGACGAAGTACACGGGATGCTCGACGAGGGTAGTTGTAGGCGTGGCAGCAGTGGGCTCCTTTCGAGGCCCGGTGGAGTCCTTGTTGAGGGTCTCTTGAGGCCCTGCTTGTAGAGGCTGGGTGCTTGTCGAGGCTGCTTCCTTGTCGTGGAGTTCTGGGCTTGTCGAGGCGTGGCTCTGCTTGACGAGAACTGGCTCTTCCCTTTCAGCCACCAAGACCGCGCTTGCCGTCTGAGGAGTGGCTGCAAGATACAGCTTCAGAGGCTCGCGAGGGCGTGGGGCAACCATGATGGGTGGGCTCGCCAGGTATTTCTTCAGATCCTCGAAGGCTTTTGCCGCTTCAGGGGTCCACTTGAAGGGACCAGACCGCTTCATAATCTTGAAAAATGGCAGCGCCCTTTCGCCGAACTTGGAGATGAACCGGCCGAGGCTGGCCATACATCCCGCCAAGCGTTGCATGTCCTTGAGGCGACGAGGAGGCTGCATTTCTTCTATGGCCTTGATCTTGTCGGGGTTTGCTTCGATGCCGCGATGGGACACCAGGAACCCGAGGAGCTTGCCTGAAGGGACCCCGAAGACGCACTTGGCGGGGTTCAGCTTGATGTTCACCTTGCGCAGGTTGGCAAAGGTCTCCTCGAGGTCCTTGATGAGCGTGTCCTCCTCGCGAGTCTTGACCACGATGTCGTCGACGTAGGCCTCTGCATTCCTCCCCATTTGAGCCCCCAAGGCGATCCTCATGAGACGCTGGAAAGTGGCGCCGGCATTCTTCAAGCCGAAGGGCATGCAGACGTAGCAAAACACACCACAAGGGGTGAGAAATGCTGTCTTCTCCTCGTCTTCCTTTGCCATCTTGATCTGGTGGTAACCAGAGAAGGCATCCAGAAAACAGAGGAGTGCGCAGCCGGCGGTGGAGTCCACGATCTGGTCGATCCTCGGGAGGGGATAGGGGTCCTTGGGGCAGGCCTTGTTGAGGTCGGTGAAGTCGATGCAGAGGCGGCTTCCTCCGGTGTGCTTGGGAACGACAACACCGTTGGCGAGCCAAGTGGGATGGACAACTTCCTTGATGATGCTTGCTTTCTTCAACTTTTCTACTTCCTTGACGATGAAATCTTGCTTTTCTGGCGCTTGACGTCGCGCCTTTTGCTTCACGGGGCGTGCGTTTGGACACACGGCTAAGTGGTGCTCGATCACCTCCCTCGGTACGCCGGACATATCTGACGGTGTCCATGCGAACATGTCAGAGTTTGCCCTGAGGAAGGCGACGAGCGCGCTTTCCTATTTGGGAGGCAGGTTGGCGCCGATGGTGACGCTAGCCCCCGAGCCGCTTGCCTCCAGAGACACCTGTTTTGTCGCGGCCTTCTCCTGAGAGAACAGCTGCTTCTTCTTCGCGGGGGGCCTCGGGAGGGGTTCTTCGTCCTCGTCAGCAGGGGACGCCACCGCGGCAGCCTTGTAGGCCGCTTGCGCAGCGTACAGGGCGTCAGAGACCACGCCGCGGATGACGATGGTGCCGCCCGAGCCAGGGAGCTTGACGAGGTTGTAGGCGTGGTGGGTGACTGCCATAAACTTGGCGAGGGCGGGGTAGCCGAGGATGGCGTTGTAGGGCAAGCCGATGTGCGCGACGTCGAAATCGATCAGCTCGGTGCGGTAGTTGGCCTGTGTGCCAAAGGTGACTGCAAGCCTCACTTGCCCTAGAGGGGTCGTGAGGCCCTCTGTCACCCCTGAGAAGGGCCTGGTGGGCACGAGCCGCTCGTAAGGCACCTGAAGCTTCTCGAAGGTCTCGACAGAGATGACGTTGAGGCCTGCGCCCCCATCGATGAGCGTCTTGGAGACGGCGATGTTGTTGATGGTGGGGGTGCAAACCAGCGGGATGGTGCCAACAGCTGAGGTGGACTTGGGGTGGTCGCCGGAGTCGAAAGTGATGGGGTACTGGGACCACTTAAGGGGCCTGGAGGCCTCAACCCCGGGGAGCGCTGCCGCGACCTCGCGAGCGAGTTGCTTGAAGTGACGGTTGGAACTGGGGGCCTGGGCCCCGCCGAGGATGCAAGCAGCGCCGCGAGGCACCTGGTAGCCCTCAGGAGTCTCGGCAGGGAGGTTATCGTTCGTGGGTTGAGCGGCGTTGGCCTGGGGGTTCTGCTGGTAGTTGTTGTCGTAGTTGTTGTTCCAGCGTCGCCCCCTGCGGCCGCCGCGGCCGCCGCCGCGGCCACCGCGGCCTTGCTCCCCCTCGCGTGCCTCGCGAGCCTCGCGAGCCTCGCGAAGCCTCTTGAGGTCGTAGCAGTCCTCGGTGGCATGGGAGTGCCTGTTGTGGTAGATGCAGAAAGGGCGGTCATCCTTCTTCTCGGTGCCCGCGGCTGAAGTGGCAGCGCGAGGCTGCTTGGCGTCGGGTTCGGCCGCGAGGACCGCGGTGGTCTTGCGCTTCTCGGAGGATTTCTTCTTCTTCTTGGAGCTCTCAGTGGGGTCCTCAGGCTCGTTCTTGACGAACAGGCGGCCCTCTTCAGCCTTGGCGCACTTGTCCGCCAAGTCGAAAAGCTTGACGACGGTGGTGATGTTGTCGTGGATGCCAAGCTTCTCGAGCATCCGCACGTCCGTGACTCCAGAATGGAAAGCCGAGATGACCTGTGCGTCTGTGGCGTTGGGAATCTTGTTCTGCACCTGGCTGAAGCGCTGGATGTACTTGCGGAGGGTTTCGCCAGGCTTCTGGCGCACGCCGCGGAGATCGTTGTATGTGAGGCGCTCCGGAGCAGTGCTTCCACGAGGGCGGCCGCGCTGCCTGCCGGCGGGAGGAGCAGTGGCAGCGCTGGCCGTCCGGCGAGCGAGACGCTCAGCGCGAGAGCCAGCCATGGTGGTGTCGAGGTTGAAGACGCGCCTCAGCCCCCTACCTGGCGCGCCAAATGTCGGAGAATAGGCCCAGGAACCGGGCGTATCTCACGGGGTAAGATCGAGCAAGGGGCTGAACACAGAGTCAAACAACCTCCAACGTTCCACGGCGACGGTGCTCGTCGGGCTCGTCGGAGGGGAACACTGCAGAGAGGGGACGCACGGTATTACCCAGGTTCAGGGCCCTCTTGTGGAGGTAAAGCCCCTACGTCCTGCTTGGCTGTATTGCTTGTAGAGGTTTTTCAGTACAGGGAGAGCCTGTGGAGCTCGAGGTGGCCACAATGGCTAAAAACCCTAACTGAGCCAGGGGGTGAACTTAGATCTAGAATCCAACCCGGAATCGAACCCTTGGCACGGGAGTGCCCTCCCTCCTTTTATAGTCGTCTTGGTCCTCTTCCGCCCAAACATTTGGGCGGGAAGGGTTGCCACATCCCGACGAAGGAGGAGGCACGGTGCACCATAAAGGTGAAGTCCACCATAAAGGTAGAGCCCATGGACGCGGTCCACGGCAGGGGAGCAGCGTCACCAAAGCTGAAAAGAGGCACCGTCCAGCCAGGACGGTGGGCTGGCGCAGCTGGCGTGGAACGGGTCCCGCGGTGACGTCGCCGTTGGAGCGTAGCTGCAGGCGGTCTCCTTATCACCAAAGTGGCAAGCCTTGTTGTCCGCTTTGCTTGGCGCTGCTTTGTTGACCCCTTTATTCATCAGAACGGCAACTGGGGCGCTGGCGTCATCGCGCTTTGGCGCGCCAGTGACTCTGCGGGAAGCGCAGAGCCCATGTGCGCTCTGCCGCGGAGGCAGAGCTGGCTTCGGGAGGAAGGAAGCCTCCCGAGGCGAAAAAGCCTCGGCAAGCTTCGCGGCTTAGTCCTTAGCCGAAATCCTGGTGGCGCCTTGAGGCGCTTTCTTGTGGAGGGATCCCTTGTCGAGACTCGACAGGCTTGGAGAGCCTCTACAGGCTGAGAGCCTGGTCCTTAGCGGAAATCAGACCGAAGAGTCCCTTGGGCCTTGGCAGGCCGGCCCGTGGTACCCTGGTTTCCACTGTGCCGACAGGCAAAGCCATGGTTAGAATAAAATGGAACAAATGGTTTCTCAAATAATATATGGAAATGCATATTAGAGAAAATCCACACCAAGCAAACTCACACAAACAAGATCCAAAAGACAACCACAAAGAAAATTGGAACTTGTTCAAGCAAACATGCCACATAGGAATAAGATAATTCACAATATCAAATCTAAGTGGCAAACCTCAAATGTTCACATATTATGGGATTGTAATATGCACATAGCTTATTACTCCCCCATTATGTGATAAATCATTTTATCTAGCAAGAGGCAAATAAAATCAACTAGAGAAATTAATGGACATTGTAAAATTTGAATTTCTCATGAATATGACATACCACATAGTAACTAGCTAATATTGAAATATCAATACTAGGTGGTGTGTCTCATGTACACACATTTTTAGGTTTGTGAAGTGCACAAAGCATATCACTCCCCCAAAATGGGATAGTCCATTAATATCTCAAAGAGCCAAATGAAATCCACACAAGATTCAATAAAGCTCAACACACAAGTTACACATATATGATACACAACTAACATACACAACTTTGAATAACAAGACAAGTAGGAAAGTAGCATATCATATACAAGCACATGCTAGGAACAAAACTAACACATGCAAGGGAGCAAGCAACTATCAATGTATATACGATTTAAATACAAGTTACCGCAAGGTGAAAGCATTGGATATGAGATAGAGCAATTTAATCCAAATTACTTGGCTTGAGGAAGTATAATCATGAAGTTCCCTTAATTCTTCAAAGATAGCCAAGTCTCCAATGTCCTCCACCACAACCTATTGATCAAGTTTGAGCTTGTTGGTCCCCAACCAAGTTGGGTCCTAAGAGGTTAGTCACAATAGTCTTGGCAACCCAAATGGTACTTTTCTTGACACCACTTTGAGTTCCCCCAAATTTGGCAAACACATTGCCAACTCTATCCTTTCTAAGTGATTATACATCATCAATTAAGATGGGGTTGGATAGGTTACCGACGGTGCATGAAGAAGCAAGGTGACCCTTGCCATGGCAAAGGTAGCAACATCGATTCTTCTCTCTCTTCTTAATAGGCTCCTAAACTTGAGGAGCATTGACTTGAGTCTTCTTAGGAGGTGGCCTTTGTTAAACTCGTGGTTGAGCACGAGATTGAACAAGAGGCCGCTTCCCTAGTTGCTTCTCACTAAGAGGCTTCTTCTTCATTGGGCAATCCTGAACATGGTGCCCTTCAATCTTGCACTTGAATCAAGTAATCTTGGCCGGATTCTTGACTTGTACTTGGCCCTTCTTTTTATCAATCTTGGACTTGTTCTTGTTGTTGGAGTTGAATCCAAGTCCACTCTTGTCATTGGGGAATTGTTGCACACTTAACATGTTGTCAAGTGCACTCTTCCCTTCATGACGCTTTTCCAAGTCTTTCTTCAAAGAAGTGACTTGGCCTTGAGGTCTATTATTTCCTCTACATGGTTAGTGGCAACAAAAGCACTAGAGGAAGTAGAAGCTTCATTGTTAGAGCAACAAGGCAATAAAAGTAATTCATCACATGATGTACCAACATTTTGAGTGGATGAACTACAAGGACTATCACATGGCAATATAGCATTTTTAGTTAAAGTTGTGCTATTATCCACATGAGGCTCACAAGATGTTACCTTGGTAGTGATAGCCTCATGAGCTAACTTTAGACTAGCATAGGATTTTAGAAGATCATCATTAGAGCTAGATAGCTTTTCATGACTTTCTTCCAATTTCCCATACTTGCTAGTTAGTAACTCAAGTTGAGCCCTTAGCTCAACATTCTCCTTCAAAATAGGTGCTTCACAAGAAATGGAGTTAGTAGCACAAGCATCATTAGCATTAGGAATAGAAGAAGACAACTTAGCAACTCTACCTTAAAGCTAGCATTTTCCTTTTTCTTGACTTTATATTTAGCAATGGCATGGTCACGTTCTTTAATGAGTTTAGCAATTATTTCACTATGAGACTCCTCAATAGATTCTAGTTTCTCCTCAAGAGAAGCCCGAGTCTCTTGCTCTTCCTCAAGAGCATCTTCTAACGATGTCTTTTCCATAGCATCATCTCTTTCAATCTTACCCTTTTCTTCAAGGATTGCTTTCAAAGCCTTAATAGTTTCCCCGCGCTCAACAAGGGTGCTCATGATTTCATAGAGGTTATCACAAGCATTTTTATTCTTTAAAAGAGCCATAAGAATCATTAGACCTTTATTATGAAAGAGAGTATCATCATTTTCCTCATCATCTTCTTCATCATTATTATCATTATTATTATCTTCACTACTAGAAGATTCAGCCATAAGGCAATGAGTGGTGGATGAAGAAGAACAATTAATTTTTGAACTACTCAGGTTCACATCTTGTTGCAAAGCTAATTGGGTTTCCTCTACATTATTATTCATGAAAGAGTTAGAGGGAACACAAGCATTTTATCATGGCAACAAGATAAAGCAAACATATCATCAAGAGATTTATCTAAGCAATTTTTGGATGATATGCAAGGAATATCAACACTAGCATGTATGACATTTATAGTGCTATGTGTGTTTAGGTCCAAAGATGAGGCATTGCAACAAGATAGAGATAAAAGATCATCAAAAATGAGGTCACTATCAATATTGCACAACCTATCACTACTCACCATCACATTGGTTTGTGGCTTACCACATTTTGGTGAAGTAGACGAAGATGAGAACTCATCACGGTCGGAGATGGAGGGAGAACAATCATCCTCAATAGTGTTGGACACTCCATATTTGTCTCGAAGCTTGGTCCAAAGCTCATGAGCGTCCCAGAGAGGCATGATTGACTCAAAAACTACAACACTCACAAATTTGCAAAACTCATTAGAAGCTAGAGCATCTAGATATAAGTTTTTCTCATCCTCTAAAGTTGTACTTTCGTAATCCTTTGGAGGAGAAAAACCTATATCTAAGATACGCTCAATATTGGGGTCCAAGACCCGTAAGTGACTAAGCATATGAGTTTTCCAAATATTAAAATTTGTTCCATTGAATATAAACATGGGATTGTGCACTAATCCTCTAAATGACATCTTTACTCTCTAGGCGGTAAAGCCCAAAAAGAGAGCCGAGGCTCTGATACCAATTGAAAAGACAAGGATGTCGCCTAGAGGGGGGGTGAATAGGTGATTAAATTTTTCCGGTTTAAGGCATAATAATTGCGGAATAAAACTAGGTGTTTAAATTAACAAGCCAACAACCTAAATAAACTAGACTCACCTATGTGCGCCAACAACTTATGCTAAGCAAGGCAAGCAACAAGGTGATAGCAAGATATAAGACTTCAAGCACGAAGGCTATCACAATGTAAATTGCATAAGTAAAAGAGCTCGGGTATAGAAATAACCAAGGCACGCGGAGGCGAGGATGTATTCCCGAATTCCTCCTTGTTAAGGGAGTACGTCTTGTTGGAGGGGTGTGTGCTCGCCACAAGAGGCCTACTCAAGATGCCACAAAGGCCTCACCCTATTCTCCGATGAACTTCACCCCAAGGGTTTGTTTCACCTTCCACTATCGGAATCCTTCAAGGCGGAATCCGGAGCCTTTACAACAATCTTGGGGCACACACCCACAACCAAATTGGGGGCTCCCAAATCTTCCCGAAGCTTCACAACTCGAAGTCTTCGCGGCACACCAAACCGTCTAGGGTACACAATGCACCCAAGAGGCACAAGCTCTTGGGAACACAATGCACCCAAGAGTAACAAGCTTCTCGACCTTCAAACCCACGAATCTTCATGGGGAGAGCAAACCTATGCACCAAATGCAAGAGGCAAGAACACACCAAGTGGTCAAGTCCTTCTCTCGAAAATCCAACCAAAGCAACTAATGCTATGGAGGTATTTAAGAGGAAGAACAAAGAGAAACTCAACAAATGAATCCCACAATCTACATCCAAAGGTTTCCCTCACAAAGAGGAGAAAGTGATTGGTGGAGTTGTAGATCTAGATCTCCTCTCTTGAATCCCTAAATTTGGGAAAGAATCATTGGAGGGATTGAGAGGAATCAAGCTCACAAGGTTTGCAACAATGGAGGAGAGAGGGAGTGAGTGAGCAGCCAGCTCTTGGGGAAGAAGGAGGCTATTTATAGCCTCCCCCCAAAACTAGCCGTTACAGCCTGCGCAGGCCGGAGACTCCAGTGTAAGTGGACCGGAGATTCCGGCCAGGCTCCGGGCTCACTGGATCATCGGGGCAGACCGGAGATTCCGGTCCGGCCGGAGACTCCGGACCATCTCCGGGGATGCTCCGGGCCCCTATCCAGTACTGCACCACAAAGATGCAAAGAGCAGAGAAAAAGCTTGAGGCCGGAGATTCCGGGTCCTTTGGGCGGAGACTCCGGTGGGCCGGAGACTCTGGACCATCTCCGGTGTACCTCCGGACCCCACTCCAGTACCGCACCACAAAACGAACACGGGGCGCCGAAAAAACACAGGACCGGAGTGTCTGGGTCCTTTGGGCCGGAGACTCCGGTCCTTCTCCGGACCAGATCCAAACAGTAAATCCAAAACACCCATAACTTTTGCAAATGAAGTCTGAATTGAGTAAATCCAATTTTGTTGGAAAGAGGACGACAAGAGCTTATACTACAAAAATTCAAAATATTGAAACAAGCCAGGGATATTGTGCAAAGGGTTGGAATGGTGAAGCCTTCCACACGGATGAACCGGCAAAATCTCCAAAACCGAAAACGCAAGAGAAGACGCATATGAAAACCGTTTTTGGTGAACTTAGCCTTGTCATGACAAGCACGACAAGCACCAAGACCACACCACGACAAGATCCAAATAAGAACCAATAAAGATGATTGCAAGGATGCAAAGGTTTGAGCCTCCATGAACGATACGATCAAGATAATCGGTCGTGAGCCCCTCTTGATAGTACGGCTATCTACCCTATAACCCGGTCTCTCCACTAACATCATGAGACCGGTAAAATAGAAACCCTATCAAGATCATACCTTTGCCTTGCACATTAGTCCACTTGAGGACGATGATGATGATCTTCATCTCCCCAAGATGAACCACCTTTCTTCATTGCGCTTCGCTTGGTGAAGATTCATAAGACGCTCCCCCATACACCAATATGGGAGAGGCACCCTTCGGCATATCTTCACTTGGACTTGAGTGTTGATCAACTCGCACTTAGCCTTGATCAACACATAATCTTCTTCCCTTAGCCTTGACTCCAACATATGGAGATCAAGCAATGCTTATGGACACACCTACAAATATAGCTCAATACAAACATTAGTCCATAGAGATTGTCATTAATTACCAAAACCACACATGGGGGCAACCATGCACTTTCAGCCGGGGCTGGCTCCACGGAAATGGCCGGTTCGGCTGTTGTCCCTTAACCTGCCTCTGGGCTGCTTTAAGAATCGTGCTGGGCACAAAGCGGAGGGCCTGCTGTAACACCCCGAAAATTCAAACCTAATTTTAGCGGTGTTTTCTGACACCTGAAAAACTTTTTCTCTTTTCCTAAATGTTTCTTCAAATCTTTTGAGGATGATTTGACTTGGGAATTGCTCTCTCAAAAATTCCCCAGTGATCCACGAACCACTCCATCACCCGTGATAATTTTTTATGCTCGGGTTCTCTCTCGAAAACCCTAGCCCTAATTATCGAACCTTTTAAACCCTTTTCTCCACCTACCAAAGGAAAACCTATTTCCATAGCTAGAAAAATTCCACTAAAAATACCAGAGGACTCCCCTACCCATATAAAGGCAATCCATGCAAAAACATTGCATGCTTCAATGCAATATTTCCAAGTTGGGCACTATTTTCCAAAATGCCATTTCTGATCCAGAAATGTTTGAGTCAAGCTATGCGTCTCCATAAATTCTGATAAATTCAGGGGATGAATATTTCTACATTCCCTACACTTCATCTTTTGGAGCCAAACCCATTTGAGCAACTTTTGACCTACTTCCTTTGTAAGGCTATTTTCATGCCTTTTTGAAATCTCCAAGCAAACCTATACCTAGACAAATCCTTTGACCATGAGACTTGGTCACATTGACCACATGGTCCATAGACACACATATCCAGAAGACCACCCCAAGGTGAAGTGTGGAAATTCACATTTCCATGACCATGCCATTGTGTCCATTCTTGGACATCATGTGGAAACCCAATTTCCTTGTACCCATTTGAGCTCATACTCCATAGACAGCCTCCTATTACTAAAACAACCCATGACTGAATTTTTGGGATTTTTCTGAGAAGTGCAAGACCCTGGTCATTTCGTCGAACACCTTCTGCAAATTAGGTTTTCTGAATCTTTGCACAGTGGAGTGTCGAGTTCTTGAGGGTTTCTTGCTTAGTTGAGTTGGTCGTGTCCTAGTGGCCCTAGTAGTGCAGTGTGGTAGCTCTCTTTCCCCTGGAATCCCCCTGGCACGTCCATGCCGCTCGTGGCGTGCTCCGAACGCCAGGGCGCGCACTGGCCGACGTCCACGCGCATCGACTTCGCTGTTCCTCTGGCTCCCCTCGCTGTTCCTCAGTCCCGGACCAAACCAGTAGTAACCGCACCCTCTCCTGCTCCCCTAGCTTAGACCAGAGCCGCCCCTATCCTCTCCCATAAATCCCTGGCCGTAGTTAGGCGCCACCCCCCCCCCCCCCCGCGCGTGTCAGCTCCCTCCTCGCCGCTGCTCTCGAACCCGAGTTCAACGTGCGGATTCCCGAGCCGTTCCTGCTCCCGGAGATCAGCTCGCGCTCTCTCTTATCCTCTCCCATTCAATTCTTGTCCGAAGCGCAGCGCACCGGTGAGCATTCAAGCGCCGCGGAGTCGGTTGTCCGACGTGCTCGCCTCGGACAATAAAAGGAGCTTCCCGAGCCCCTCTCTCGCTGCACCCCATCCTCTTCTTCCCCTCCTGGACCTCTCTATCCATTTAATCGAGACACGGCGGAGCCCTGCTCCGATCCAGGCCGAAATAACCGCCGTCGAATCCTCAGCCGTAGCGAGCTCTAGCCTGGACCGTTCTTCGATTAAACGCGTAGAGTGCCTCCTACCCTTCCCCTCTAGCTCCCAGTGTAGCCAGAAGAGCAAGCGGAGCACGGTGTGCTCAAGTTCATCCTCGGCCGCCATGGCCGTGCGCTCGAGCTTGGAGAAGACGGCAGCAGGCCTCCCCCCCGCCTCCAGCAGCCTCCCCGGGCTCGTCGCGGTGCGACGACCTCTCGAGCGTCCCCGGCGTGAGGCGCAGTGCAGCACGGCGACGGCCTCGTTGACACCGGAGCTCTTCCGTGCGTCCTCGTCGCCGGGATGAAGGAGCACAGTGGAGGGAAAAGAAAAGGATTCGTTTAAATCCTTGACCCGGCCCCACCTGTCAGCCTAAGTGGAGGCGTATTTCGCCGTTTTCCGTCTTCCAGCAGAGAAAGCGCCTTTCCAGGAGTGCGCGGTCAGCAGTCAGCCGTTCCTTTTTTTTTCTGGTGAGCGTCAAATAACTATCCGTCGCTCGTCCAAAACTTCCAAACCGTAGCTCCATTTGGAGTGATTCAAATTCCTAAATTCTTAGTTTGAAAAGCTCTATCCAGTGGTATAGGTTTTACTTTTTGTAACATGTTTGTATGCTCAACCCTTGTATGCTTGCATAGGTATCCCGCGGTATCGGCAAACCGATACCCTAAACCGTGGCGTCCGTGACCATCAAAACCAAATGGCGTCGATCTTCGAAGGCAAGCTAACCACTTGCTATGAACACTCAAGCGGTGATTGTTTGTTGCATTTTACCCTGTCATATAGGTGCAGTTTATTGCTTATCATCTGTCAACTGTGCGTCACGAGATATCGTGGCTTTGTTTATATCCCGTCAACTGTGCTACTTTTACTTTCATTTACTCAACCCGTGGCTATCACTGGCCGGAGGCATCTCTACCATCGCCCGGTTGGTTGTGCTGTATTGTTTTATTTTCTTTTATCAACCTGAGGCTGGCACCGGCCGGAGGCACCTCCGCCACAGTCGCCCGGTTGACTGTATTGTTTTACCTTCTTTTTGTCGAACGAGACGGCGCTGGCCGGAGGCACCTCCGCCACAGTCGCCCGATTGACTATTGTTTTATTTTCTTTCTTGTCAAATGAGATGGCGCTGGTCGGAGGCACTTCCGCCGTAGTCATCCGGTTGATGTTTCTTTTCTTTTGTCGAACGAGACGGCGTTGGCCGGAGGCACCTCCGCCACAGTCATCCGGTTGACGTTTCTTTTCTCCCGGACGATACAAATTATCTATTACTTGAAATATTGTGTTGATAATGTTTTGTTGTTTGATGATCTATTATTATGTTACTATACTTGTTGTGTTGAACTAACCCTCTGTTATTTGGACTTGTGAATGATGAAACTTGATTAAATGAAACACCCCTCCAAGCAACGATAAGGTCTATCCATAGTGCCACTAATCTGAACCCTTGAACGCGATACCACCGTTGTCCCATGGAAACCGTGACCTAGTAGGTTGTTAAGCCCCTTTTGTGCCATCCGTTGGGCGCAGTCGTTCGGTTGTGCTGTCCGAGGGGAGTGGTCGACAGGCACGGGTTCGACTGTGATAAGGAGTCCGGAGCTAGGCATACCCGGTAGCGCCGGGGGATGTGCCGGATTTACTTGCCCGTTGTACCATGCGTATAGGGTGGTGCAGGAGAGTGTCTTAGCAAGTGGACCGTCACGAGAATGTATTTCTGCTTAGTACGACTTTGGGCGTGATAAACCTGAGGTGTCGGCTGACTGGGGTGCATTCTGATAGGTGGTAGAGCAAACTCTCGAGAGAATCAACCTAGCAAGCTAGCCTCGTTCCTAGGATATGGAACAACAGTTCAGTGTCGGTCACACTGTGTGTCTTTGTCGTGTCCGGAGGTTAAACTTAAGATTTGTTTGAAAGAATTAATGAACGACCTGACCTCGAGTGAGCCTAGCTGTGATGATATGATTTGTTGTGTTACTTACTACCAACTGATACACCCGTTTTTCGTCATAGGTAAGCTCTTTGTGTGATCCCCGGTACACGATCCAACCCCACCTGGCTTGGACTCGGTACTGGTGGTACTCCCGTTGTTTGCTTATGCCATGTTTTGTTGTGCTACCTTGTTACTATCCACTTGGAGTGTCATAAGTAGACCATTGCCAACTTATGGCCTGATTGTTTGACTATTCATGTCTTGTGGTTAATTTCTTGTGAGTACATCATTATACTCAGACTGGCTTTTCATGTGGCCAGACTTTGGGAGGATTCATTTACTACCATAGCGAGGAGATCGAGCAGGAGCGTGCTAGGATCAGTAGCCCAGCCAGATGCCTGTGGAATGGAGCCGCACCAAGCCGTGGCCGTATCTTTGTCTTCCGCTGCCAGTGAAACTCTGTCCTGTGCCATACTTGGCCATGATAATTTTTCATGCCTTGATGGCCATGTAAACCATTTGTAGCCCTCTGGGCCTGATTGTGTAATGATATTTCCGCTATGTTGCATTGTTGTAACTTGCGGATATCCTGGGCTGGCGCACGGGGCGACCACCACTCTGGCGACATGTGTCAGAGGGGGGTGCCACACCTGCAGGGAACCAAACGGCCCGTTTACGTCACGTGTGGGCCAAGCTAACATCTGGGGGCAGCATCTGGGGTTTTGCAAATACTTCTTCCTCACATAGATACAAATATTGCGCAAACCCTATACATTGCTCTTTGCGAGTCGTAACACCGCCTAGCCCGCGTACGTTTTCCTGCTGGGCCGGCCCATTAGTATTTCTCAATAGCGAAAAGAGAACAAAAGCGTACGTTTTCCTGTTGGGCCGACCCATTAGTATTTCTCAATAGCGAAAAGAGAACAAAATAGGGTTTCAGCGGCGTGATTCGAACCTAGGACGTCTATGGACAAGGATAGAGAGCACAGCCACTCGACTATGCTCGGATTCAAATTCATATTTCATTATTTGTCCTTTATTCTTTCATGTTTTCAGTTTTCGGTTTTCGTTTCTGTTTATGATTCTTTTTTTGTTTTCCGTTTTATTCTTTCATTTTTTTTCTTTTTTCTGTTTTATTATTTAGTTTAGTTTTCTTTTCCTTTATTTGAAAAATATTCTTTTTTTCATATTTTCAAAATCCGAACCATTTCCGTTTCTGTTTTTTCTGAACCATTTTCAAAATTGGAACCATTTTTCATAATTGGAACCATTTTCGAATGAACAATTTTCAAAATCGGAACCATTTTCAAAATCTGAACCATTTTCAAATTTGGAACCATTTTAAAAATCGGAACCATTTTTCAAAAATGAACCATTTTCAAAATCGGAATCCATTTCAAAATCAGAACCATTTTTGTTTCTGATTTTTCTGAACCATTTTCAAAATTGGAACCTTTTTTAACCTGGAACCATTTTCGAATGAACAATTTTCAAAATTGGAACCATTTTTCAAATTTGGAACCATTTTCAAAATCAGAACCATTTTTCAAAATCTAAACCATTTTCAAATTTGGAACAATTTTCAAAATCGGAACCATTTTTCAAAAATGAACCTTTTTCAAATATGGAACCATTTCCAAAATCGGAATCATTTTCAAAATCAGAACCATTTTCGTTTCTGTTTTTTCTAAACCATTTTCAAAATTGGAACCATTTTCATAAGAATTTTTCCAAAATTGGAACCATTTTTCAAAATCTAAACCATTTTCAAAATCGACACCATTTTTCAAAAATGAACCATTTTCAAATTTGGAACCATTTTGAATCATTTTCAAAATCGAAATCATTTTCAAAATTTTCAAAATTGGAACCATTCTTCAAAATCTAAACCATTTAAAAAATGAACATTTTTTGAAATCTGAACTATTTTTAAAAATTCAGATTTTCAAGAAATTTCATACTTGCAAAATGTTCAGATTTTAAAATTTTCGGATTTAAATCTATTTTCAGAAAATAAAAGAAAAATCGGAAGAGAAAACGAAACAGGCGTAATTAGAACGTACATGCATGCGTTTGATGGCAAGTAGCGATGCGAGTGCCCCAACGTATAGCGATGGGCTTGGCCCATTTAGGAACTTACGCGGGCGAGACGGTATATAGGACTCGCTAAAGGCGATACATAGGCGATCCCCAAATACTGGATACTAGCTAAATGTGGGAGCCCCCTAAAAAAAAGCTAAATGTGGGGGCAGCATTAACACATTGTTTGGCCGAGATACGTGATAATATTAACTTAACCTTATCAATCTGTGAAGGTTCACTGGCACCCCATCTTCTTTATCATCATCATCACCAATACGGCTATTGGAGTAAATGGAGTCGTCTTCCAGATCATGTACCCAAAAGGCCAAGGAGCTATGCTCAATAATGTAGTTGTTGGAGAAGTTTCCTGAATATTGTTCTCCACATAATATCTTCACAAACTCGATGCCACGCCCGTGGAAACTCTTGTTTGCTGGATGCACAATCTTGCTCCCTTCGTATTCACAGTAAAGACACCGGACTTGTTCTGCGATATACAGTGAAAAAGTCACATCATACTCTTATAGTACTAAATGGTCGTGACAAAATTACTAATCTAAAGATAATTTCTTGAGACACATGGTAAACCCAGATAAATAAATCATAAGCGATTGGGAGAATACCCATTTCTTATTGCCACATAGTTATATGTTATCACAAGATATCTTAGCGGAAACATAAAAATCATCTTGAGGAGGTTGCTTAGGTCATGCAGTTAGTTATCCCAAGATGGGAGCAATGTGGAATAGACAACCTAATACTCACAGAGAATTAACTGCTTGGTAAAAATGATGAAACCTCAATGGACTAAAGAAAGTGCAGTACCTGAGTTCAAAGGTGGCACACCAACAGGGCAGCACAAGCACTCCTCTTTGGTGCCATCGTTGCTCCACTGGGCAAAGAATAGAACTGGAAGAGCACTAGCAGATTGACTGTTTTTGCATGTGGCGAGGAAATTGATATGGGAGTGATGATATATCTGTTTGTCGCAACTGATGTACTCAGGGCCATGTACGCGCTCATTGACACCGCAGATAATATGAAGCTCATATTTGGGTACCTTAACAAGACAAAGTAAATTAATTCAAAATTGCGCATAACACACAAAAAGAATCACATCGATTATTTTGCAGGATGATATAATTTGAGAAAAGGTGGGCAGGAAGAAACTAACCCCAGGTTGACTGTTGTACATTTCCATTGCAGATTTCACCATTCCGACAACTCTGGCATGCTGGTTCCAGAAGTTTATTTTTTGTTGATTTACCCTATTGTATGTCAACCTATCCAGCACCTTGGTTTCTGGCAGCTGTTGACCTTGGAAGTACGTTGGGGACAAATGTCGCATGGTACTGGAGAGTTGGTCAACAACCTCAGGGGAGACTGGGCCACTGCCGTTGAGATAAATAGAGCCCATCCGCAACATCAGAGGAGATTGACGGAGGAGCACAATCTGCGCTTGAGGTTGCGGGTGGTGTGCAGCAGCAGCCGCAGCAGCATAGGCCTCTTGGACACTGGCAGACGGAAGCCGTCCAGCAGCGCTGTTACCATGGAAGTTGGGATCTGCGATTCGCAGGTCAGCCCCGGCCTCCAGCAGATCATGCATAGCTCGGTCAACCGTGAGGGTGTCGTAGCGGGTGCACAGGAAGGAGACGAGGCCGTAAAAGGACCGGACTGCAATCCTCAGCATGGCACTGGTGCTGATCATGTCCACCCTAGAATTTTCTACCGGGCAGGCTTCGCTATACCAGATACTAGTATTGAGGAGGATGTTGGAGACAGGGTCAAGCGGGCCGAAGCAGTGGCCATAGTGCAGCATGCTGTAGAGCAGGTGGTGAGAGCATAGTTGGTCCCTGGGCAGCCTGGCAAGCGCTTGCAGGTAGTATCCATGGATAGTGGCGAGAAGCAGACGCATCATGGTTGTCCGCCCAGGAAACACCACCCCTGTGACTGCGAGGTCTGGACTGAGAGTGGCGAGGCGGGAACAGGCTAGTTCCCAGGATCCCTCGAGGTCAAAATGCGATGTGCGAGGTTCGTCGAGCAGTGTCCGAATGGACGCAAACAAGCGTCTGGAGGTCACGTCAGGGGCTGACAGCAGGGTGGAAAGCTTCTTCAGACTTTGTGAAAGTATCCTCCACCCTGCAAGGAACCGCTTCGGATCGGGGTGGTGTGCGGAAGCGGCGGCCCAGCCTAGAGCCGTTTCGACGTCTTCCGATGATGATGCTGCGCCCTGGCTCGCCCGGCGGTGGTTGATGATGATGCGGGCGGCGACGAGAGGGTCGGCCTTGGCCTTGTGGAGGTACCACACGGCCTGCGCGTCGCTGAGGTGGGGGAACAGGCCGGCCAGGAAGGCGAGGAGGCCGTTGAGCGACCGCTGGTTCATGTCCATGTCCCCAGAGGACTGATTCTGATATGTCTGTCCATACGACGGAGAAGATGGGCTGGCCGCCTGATTACCGTCGTCTTCTTCCTCCTCTGTCTTGACGGCAGCCATGTGGATGAAGGTGTTGACGATGATGTTGGAGTGGGGATCTAAGAGGCCGAGACAGAGGCCGGCGGCGTTGAGGACCTTTACCGGCTGGTAGCAGATCTGAATCATGGCGAGCAGCTCCGACCTCATCTCGCCCACATCCGTGCCGGGGAATCCGAGGTAGACGTCGTCCTCTTTGAGGTTGTGCGGCCCGTAGATGCGCGGCTTGCAGACGCGGGGTGGCTCCCGCTCGCTGACTCGGCGGCTGAAGATGCGGAGGAGGCGGGCAAACACGCGACTGGCGTCGGCGATGTAGCTGGTGTCGCCGATGTCGTTGCCGCCGCCGTCCGTGGGGTCGACGTTCCGGATCTCCGACAACATCGCTCCCCTCCGGCTGCTAGGGATTCAAAGTTGCTCCGTCGACAGTGGGAGGATTTTGGTTTGGGGGTCGGTGGAATCGGCCTTTGTTTACGACACGACGAGACAGAATCGAGGCCCTCCTATTTAATTCGTGGCTTGCCGTTTGTCTTCGTGTCGGTTTATGCTGCCCGATTCCAAAGACTAAGGTTTATCATCGACAAGAATTAAACTAAGGGAACCAATCCAAAGACTACGAGTCGATGATGTTCTTGATTTTAATCTAAGCCCTATGGGGTACTAGGCGCCGGCGCAGCGGATTCTTCATGACCACAGTGAACTCTGGCTTCTCGGCGAAGTCGACCTCGTCGCCGGCGACCTCCTGCCACTCGAACTCCCTCACCATGTTGGCCACGAAGTACTCTAGGTCACCAGGTGGAGCATGGCGACGCCAAGCCCCGCGCAGATCCTTCGTCCAACGCCGAACGGCATCATCTTGATCTCACGGTTGCCGGTCACGTCCACTCCTTCGCCCGCGCCGCCTGGCAGGAACCGCTCCGGCGAGAACTCCAGCGGCTTGTCCCACTCCCGCTCGTCCCGTCCCATCTCGGCGACCATGAAGTTCACCGTGGCGCCCTTGGGTATAAGGTAACCGCCGATCTCCATGTCCTCCGCTGCCTTATGCGGGAGCACGAAGTGCCCCGGCGGGTGCTTGCGCAGCCCCTCCAGGACGACGACTTTCAGGTAAGGCATCTTCTGGACGTCCTCCTCGGTGACCTCTTCCTGTCCGTCCCTGGCTGTGGCGCTGCTGATATCCTTGTAGAGCTTCTCCTGAATCGCCGGGTTCTTGACCAGTTCGGCCATGATCCACTGCAGCCCGGTGGCGGTGGTGTCGGTGCCGGCATTGAGGAACTCGCTGCAGAGGTTGACCATCTCGGCGTCCGTGAGCGGGCGGTTTCCCTCCTCAGGGAGCTTGATGTCGAGCAGGGTGTCCACGTACGAGTGCTCGAACGTCGTCTCTTTCTTGCTGAGCTCACCGGCGCCGCGGCTTTTGTACTCCCGACGTGCATTGATGAGCGGCACGAACAGCTCCTTCTGCCGCTGCCGCGTGGCGTGCGCTGTCCGGAGGCGGCCGCGGAAGAGGCGCTTGGCGATCGACGGGAGGAAGGCGAAGACGGCCATCTTCCTGGTGACGTAGAGCAGCTAGTCACGCTGCGACGTTGCCATGGCGCGCACCGCGGGCTCGTCGAGCCGCTCGCCGAAGCACATGAGCACGAGGAGGCAGAACATGGCTTGGCGCCGCTCCGGACAAACTATGCAGCTGTCGCCTTGCCGATGCTGCTCGCCGCGCCGGTGATCACGGCCACCTTCCCGGCCAATCTCCCAGAGTCTGAGGACTCGGAGAGCAGTCGAGCCGAGCCCGTGCCTCCAGTCTTGGCTGTCCTACACTCTCAAGAGCAACCCATCTGCAGAGCATCAGTGGCCATAATTTCCCAGGTGCAAGATCGCACAAAACCTGATCTTGATCATACCTGAGAAGGAGGCGCATTGCTGGGAACATCCTTGACGACCTAGGTGTATGCTGAGCTCGTGAATCGTGATCGGCGTGCTTCGTCCTGAGTCACCAATATCAGCTAAGCGAACCCAGATTTACGAAGGATCAACTCATCTTCCAATCATTGGTTAGGAGTTAAGATCAAGCCAAACCCATATGGGTTCTTCTGTGTCCAAACTGATCGACATCGACTGGCCAGGAGAGTGACAGAAGCCCGGCCGTGGTCCGATGACAGAAGCGACACGGTATCTAGGCCAACGAGTGGTTCAGCCCATCGCTGTTGTACATTGTCTCTCTTGTCTTCCTACTCGAAGAGTACTTCTAGATGTGTAATTATGATGTTCTTTTACTTGGATTTTTTTTTCAGAAAAACAAACAAAATATTTTAAGAGGTTGCCCTCATCTATTGATGAAGAGGCCGGAGGAATTGCCTCCTTTTCGTATGAAAAGTATTTGTGAAGATCGCATTTCACTTGACTTGTTTTACCTCCATACGTGTTCCTAAGAATTGGAATGCTTTTGTACTACAAATATTTTGCAATACTAGTAAATAGTCATTGCTTCTTTAAATACGAATTCAAATTTTATACTAAATTTAGCAAAAATAACTATCCTCGATACAGATAGTCCAACTACTCCCTCCGTTCCAAATTAGTTGACATGGATTTATCGAAATATGGATATATCTAGACATGTTCCGTATCTAGACAAACTCATGCCAACTAATTTGGAATGAAGGAAGTAATGATTATATCGAGTAAAATCCATGACAATGTAAGTCGTAATGCAAAAACTATTGTTGTAGTTTCTCGAAACCACAATGCAAGGTCAGATTAAAACTACAGAAAGTGAATTTGTTTCTAGCAGTCCTAGCTTTGCATTGAATCCAAGGGAACTTGTTTCGATCTTAATAAACCCGTGTAACAGTCATTTTGTTTCCAATGCAACAATATTTCTTTTCGTTGAATAGAGAGCCAATACTAAAAATGAAATTTGTAACAAAAATTTGTGTCGATGTAACCATTTTTTTTGCTATATATGTTCCGGTGCTTTTGAATTTGTAGCATGGTCGGTTGTAAGGTAAAAAAGCTTGAAATACTGCGAAAATAAACTACTCGTTTAGTTTTTAAACACATAATCCAAATATGCTAGACTCAACAAAGTGCATCCACAACTTAAACTAAGCAAGTGAGCACAAGAGATATCTCAAACGATAAACAAGATATATATAACTTCAAACTTGACGGCTATCATAAGCAAATAAACTCGTCAATAGAAAGAACGGATATACATATAGACGAAGATGTATCCATATGTTCCTTTCACGAGGAGAGGTAGTCATGGTTAGAGAGGTGTTGGTTACCACGAATGACCCCCCGAACGCTACAGAGCACACCTTCTTCTCCAAACTCCCACACGAAGTAGGAACCCTTTTACTTATGGATAACTTTTTCTCCACTCCGAAGATGGCAAACTCCACAATCAGTTCACAATCTTCACGATTGAGAAACCTAGACCTCTTCACAATCTTCCACGAAGAGATCAACATGGTCACAACCACCAGACCATCTAGGAGGTCACTCTCTAGGAGTAACAAGCTCACGGACTCTCACTCAAATGAATCAACGTGAAGAGTTCAAACCGGTGCACCAAATGCAATAACAAGAACATCAAAAGTGGTCATGTCCTTCTCTCTTAATTTTACATCAAGGAAACACATGATAGAGAGAATTGAGAGAGGAAAAATAATGGAAAGATCAATCAATGACTAGAAGACCTAAATTCAAAGGGTAACCTTCAGTTGGTGGAGAGATTTGATTGGGAAATACATGTGCTTTCCCTATAGAGAGAAACACATCCAAATTAGCCGCTGCATGCAGACGTCTTATATAGGTTTTCCATCTTTTTAATGGGCAATCTTTTGTTCCTGACAAAGATCAGCCGTCTATCAAACTAAATAAAAAATCATTTTGTTTTGTTAGAAAGATTTTGTTTTTCATACTTATATGTTTAAACAGCCAATATAAGATATTAACAAAAAAAAACTAAAAGAAGAAGAGAAAAGATAAGGTTTGGGTCAGCCCAGCCACAGCTTCTCCTTCCCTGCGTACGGCGTACCACGGTCTCGACCTTAGCCGGGCTTTTCTCCTCCCTGCCCTACCTCGCCGGCGCCGACGCTACTCCCACCCCGCCGCTCCCCATGCTCCTCTCAGTGCGCCGCCTGCCCTCTGCTCCTTCCGGCCAGGCGGCCCAGTCGCACATCTCCCCTGCGGCGTCCACCCTTCGTCTGCGGCGCCAACATGGTCGGGTGGCAGTGGCGATGGCGAGGACGTCAACAGCACCTGTGGTATGTTGTTTCTATTTTGTGAATCGAACAGCGAATGAGGGGATAGAATCCTGCCCGAGCGAATCCGGTTCTGGTCTTCCGAGCTGTGCAAGCACAAGCAGGGGGCGGGCAGGGTCCTGCCCCCAACGGCCCAAGTCCAATCAATCCTGCTAATCCTTAAACTTAAATAAGATGCATTTCTTATAGGTTAAATGATACTATTATGGGCTAATGTACTTGCGTGAATAAGTAGCAGCGCAAGCTACAAGTGATTTTATTCACTATCCATGCACATTGCACACATGTTATGTATTATAGAGGATGTAGTTCTGTAAACAATTCAAGGAGGTGTCGAGTCTAATTTCTATTGCACAAGTAAACAATTTCCCGTAGAAGATCTTTCAACCATTCATGCATATGTCTAGTTTTCATCGCATCGCCATTGACTCGGGAAAGTATAACTGCATAAGTATGCGCTCGTCCATGCCGTCTAGCGACTTTGTGAAAGAGGTTCTGTTAATTTAAGTTACGATATTCCAAGCTGAAATTATGTGTGATGCTATTTTCCTTTTATGATTAGCTCAAAACATTTAATTATGTTAACATTGTATAGATAAATTCGCATATCTTCTCGGCGCCCCTTACGACAAAATTCAGGCTCCGCCGTCAACCAAATGTCAAGAGATATAAGTGCAATGTCATACGGAGTAACCTCTTCGATAGATTAACTAGGGTTGCCAGGGTGAGTGATACTCTCAATCATCACGTCTTTACACAATTAGCAAAGTTCTGTATTTAACTAAGAGCTCCATGACCTCCTGGTTATCTAGTCATATGCAAATGCAGTTATTAGTTCATTTGAAGACCCCGAGAAGATCCTAGATCAGGCGGTTTTGGAGATGAATGATGATTTAACAAAGATGCGGCAAGCGACTGCACAGGTTTGTTGTGCATATGCTTAATTAAAAAATTCACCATTGACAACGCATGCTCCTTCTTCTTTTCAACACCTTACTTTTTTGTTTTCTCAAACATTCCCCAGTACCTGATTTTTGCAGTGTTGATGCTTATTTGGTTAGCTGCCTCTCATTTATGAGAATTGTATCTTTGTTGGGTCTCTCTGTAATCTGTATACAATATACATCATATGTAAATGGAAATATGCGTACTGTACATGTTCCATTGCATTTTACCTGCTAACACGGATTTTTTTTGGAAGGTCTTGGCATCTCAAAAGCGCCTTCAGAACAAGTACAAAGCTGCTGAACAAGCCGATGCTGATTGGTAATGTTATGGGTAACTTTTTTTAAAGTTTGCTCTGAGCCCTGCCATTTATTTGTTAAACTCGATGACATTTTTTGTGCAAGTGTAGGTATCGGAGGGCTCAACTTGCTCTTCAAAAGGGCGATGAGGAGCTTGCCCGTGAAGCCCTTAAACGGCGTAAATCATATGCTGTAGGTACCATGCAGATATATAATTATGGATCAAATGTCTGCCTAGTCACATTATTTAACTATAGTGTAGGCTGTAACTTGCTATTAGACAATCTAACTCTTTCTGATGGTGTGTATTTCATTATACTTTTAGGCCTTTTATTACTTTTGATCAGCAGTAAGCCAGTAACGTTTATAGCTCTTACACGTTTTTCTTAAGTAAAGCTCTACATGTAACTTATGTTAATTTAATATGTCAAACTCCTCATTATGTGTATGTTTTTGTGCTTAGGACAACGCAAGCTCTTTAAAGACCCAGCTTGATCAGCAGAAGAGTGTCGTTGAAAATCTTGTTTCAAATACCAAGGTGTGCTTACTAATTCAAGTTTCAACTGCTGGGATGCTCTTTTTGTTATGTCCATTATACATGTCAATACAGATTTTTATCTTTTTGGGACCCTGTTCAGAATAGGGTGAACACTACTACCTATTCACATTTACTAGTGGTTTGTTGTGAACCTTCGTTAACATATAGATTATTTTATTATATAGCTTCTTGAGAGCAAAATAGCAGAGGCCAGGCAGAAAAAGGATACTCTAAAAGCACGTGCTCAATCGGCCAAGTATGCATCTTTCTTTTGTTGAATATTTTGCTGTCAGCTACTTCATGGTTTGCATGCTCTGAGTTTGATGATTGGCCTTCTTTTTCTGCAGGACTTCAACAAAAGTCAGTGAGATGTTGGGGAATGTAAATACAAGTAGTGCCCTGTCAGCATTTGAGAAAATGGAAGAAAAAGGTACTCTCTTCATGTCTGATTTTCTCCCACCAGATATATTTCTTTTGTTACTTAAATTACCATGTTCCTATTTTCTCGGTGGCTATGACACTGATTTTTGTTAGGCCAGTGGTCATGCTGCTCTATACTGAACATAAATAGATTCAACTTTTAAGATGTCCATCAATGGGATACTGTACCACACTGTTATGGTTTAAGTCAAAGTGTCTCAGCATACAGCTGCAAGCTCCCATACTTAAGCAATCGACACTGGAGTAGTCAATCGGTTTCCTTTATGACCGAGTAGAGGCTTTAACCTCAAAATATTGCAATTTATTCTCAGTGGCAAAATATTCAAAATGCAGCCTGTAGCATGTACTCCCTCCGTTCCACAATATAAGATGTCGTAGGTGTTGCACATGTTGTCTAGATTCGGTCTAAAATGGATGGATCTATATACTAAAACGTGTCTAAATACATGTGTATACGTGTGAATGTAGCAAAAGTCTAAAACATCTTATTTTGTGGAACGGAGGGAGTAGTAATTAGAAGTTCAGCATAGGCTGTTTTCCTAGATGGTTACATATATAATTTTCTAGCAGTGGATTTTTCAGCCACTTGCAGACAGCCTGATAAGTTCGAACATAATTGGATGTTTTTATGTTACGAGCATGATCTTGGCAATTGTGTCTTCAGCCCATCTTTCTGCTTGCCTGTATTCTGAAGGTCATGTGCCTTTTCATTGGCTGGAATGGCACGTGCTGCTAGCCTCTCTTACTGGTTGTGGTCATCCGCAACTAGTGATATCTTGTGGCAAGTCATTTGAACATTCTTTTCTTACAAATAGTCCATTTTTATGCTGTCAGTTATGACGATGGAATCCCAAGCTGAGGCACTTGGTCAGTTGGGAGCTGATGATCTAGAAGGAAAGGTAAAATTACACTGCGTATATGCTATCAATGATATTCCTTTTGGTAATAAGATCTGATCGCAAGTATCTTTTTGTGGGCAGTTCGCAATGCTTGAGACTACATCTGTTGATGATGATCTTGCACAATTGAGAAAAGAAATTTCCGGGAGCTCGTTGGTATGTGCCTCTTTTGGACTCAAACCATAAAGGTTTTCAAGTTAAAAACCTGTGTGCTTTAGATTTTTCTCTCTCTGCTGGCATGTGCACTATGGTGGCAAAATGTGATGGTACTTTGGTAATACTAGTCATTGGAGATATAGAATAGAATAAGTGGACTATAAGCTGGCCAGCCAACTAAAAACACAAGAAATGTAATAGAATAAGTGCATCTCTTGTTCATTCCATAGCACATGACTATAATTTCATGTCACCTACAGAAAGGTGAACTCCCTACAGGTAGATCCGCGGCAGGTAGCCCTTCCCGAGACAGGGACATAGAGAACGAGCTAAATGAGCTGCGGAAGAAGGCAAACGAATATTAATTTTTACAGGACACGTCCTCGATGAAATCTCCTCACCTGAGAATCCCCAGAAGAGAGTATAACCTGCAGATTTCTCCAACGCGCATTTGAACCTACAGTGCACTTTTTTTGTGTGGTAAAGGTAGGAAGGTATTGATACCTGAAAAATACCCTGCACCTTCCTGTGAATGACATTGTACAGTTAACAATTACCTCAGTGTAAGCGGAAATCACTACTCGTTATAGAGCATAGCTAAGAGCCTAAAATTTCCCTTCTTATGTAGTGGTGTTGTAACTTGTGCAAATTTCAACCCAATACTGGATCCTTGAGCTCAAGCTTAGTCCGAACATACAAACTGACTGTGTTTATTGTACAAATCCGGACAGACCATACATCTCTTTTGGAATATGTACTCTCCGTAGGGACCGTACATCTCTTTCGAAATTTGTACTCCAAAAGCATGCCCTCTTGAGCCTTTTTTTCCCCCTCTTGAGCCTTTGGAGGTGTCCGGTGGCGAGTAATCGTCTAACTCTCTAGGCAGCTTCGGTTGCTAGATCCTCTCTAGCTTGTAAACTAAACCTTATTCTTTCTCCTTAAATGAATTGGCAGAACACCTGCGGCAATTCCTCTCAAAAAAAAAAAAAGCATGCCCTATCGGCCCATTCAGAGCACAAAGTTGCTCAAGAGGTTTCTTATGACAGCTGATCATAGATTGTTGTTTTAGTTGCTGCTCTCGATGGCCTTGGAATAAGGCGACACTACAACTGCCATTTTAAAACTATATTCTTTCAATTACTTATGAAAGCATAAACCCTAGACGAATCCGAGGTTTTTTTTTTTATCTTTCTTAGTTAGCCAATTCTTGAAGATATTTGTGTTTTTTGTTGGAGAGGGGGACATCATGTCAACGATATATTTACTTGAAGGCAAAAGATGATGATATAATTGACACTTCATGATCATGGCATGGTGTTATCATGTAAGAAGAAGAAAACGAAGTATTGTCATATTCTTTAAAACAAGTGTCCATAACATATGTGCCTATATATATATTTTTTTGGCTACTAGGCGCATCAAGAAACTGTTTGAAACCCGACGAAGCAGAAAGTAGATCAAAACGCGCAAACACAAAGAGGCCACAAAACAGCTAGATTATAAACAAATTTCCAGATGCAATTGCAGACATAAGGACTGAATTTTATGTGCTTCTATTTTATTGTGCTTTTAGTAAACAAAGATATAAAATAAATTGGTATTTATATTTGTTGTATTGAAAAAAAATCTTGTCTATTTGTCTCGCCGTACAATAAAATCCAAGATCTGCCGGAAAGCCATCGATGCACCACTGAATCGAGACAAGTCGGTCAAGCCTAGACGACATATGGGTAAACCCTACCAAGATCGCTCACCAGACGCGTTGTTGTAGCCACGCATGGTCGCCGTCCCGCCATTAAGTTGTCCACCACGTCCGCTTGACAAAAGCTCACACAAGACACCTCCCAAGCTCAGGCTGTAAACAAGCATGGAGACCTCGCGGCCGGCCCCCCATCAGACCGCTGGGCTAAACCATCGGCGAAGAGAGGGAGGGGAGCGTGTATGGGGAGACAAGGTGGGTAGCGGCTGAAATCGCTTCCCGTTTCGCCCTAGGGACGACGCACCTCACCAAATAAGGATACACGCATAGCAGGATTTAAATGTCGGTGGATGTAGTAGCTAGGCACGCACTTGTTGACTATGCACCTATCATGTGACACAATCACACAAACAAATAAAGAAAACGTGCGTGCAACACGAGTGGATCCTAGAAACCAATCCGGATGGGCAACATGGCCAACCACTGACTCTGAGCCATGCTCAGTTTGCAGCATACGCCATACGGTAGTTGCGTTTTCTTTTCTCCCTGCAGGACTCCGCGCCTCCCGCTTCGATCGGGTCATTGACATTGATCGAGATCTTGGATATTATGTGACCGTGGCAGACGGCTACGGAAAAATCGTTGACATTGGCTCATCTACTTGCGCTAGTTGCATAGGTTTTCCACCAGCTGCAACTCATGCATATATATATATCATCCAATAGCAAATCTCAATTATATTTCATTATTGTCACATTTCATAAACCAAGTATTAGTTGTTATCTACACAAATAGGAAAGATACACAAAATAAGAAATTAGAGCTTTTTTTGGTTACGTCTTTGTCTTCGTGACAAATATATGTTACGAGGGTTATAAAAGGAAGGTGAACATTTCTCACTCTCTTTCATCACCATCGTGCTCGACCATCACGCTGAAGAAGATATCACTAGCCCCTGTCATCACCATCATCATGCACCGGCCTACTCTTTGCACGGATACATAGATATTTTCTTATTCTTGTTTAAGCTCTCGAATATAGAAATTTCCTCATCTTTATGTAAGCTCTGACATCTCCGTACTTGCAATGTTGCTCAAAGAGCTTCCATGTTTTGTGCAAAATATTCATCAATGTGAAAAAATAATAAAAACAATAAAAGTCTAATGATTAGTCATTAACCAGCAGTGGCAGAGGCAGGATTAGTCAAATTAGCATGTTGAGGGGGGCCGGTTAAAGCAAAAAAAAAAAAAAACTACACTGTTCATTGGCTAGATAGGAACTTATTAATGGTGTTAGGGGGGGGGGGGGGGGGGGCTACTTGCCCCCTGCCTCCGCTCTTGCTTATCAGCAGGTAAGAATTAGCCAAGAGAGGCAAACCATGCAACTAGTCCGCACACACCCTTCTCAAGTGCAACAGATGCGGCTACTAGTGACAGCATGTGATGCTATGAATAAACATAAATAAGAATTTATTCATCAATCTGAAAATGTATAAACAGACAAAAACAATGCAAATTAAAATAATTAGTCAATTACCAGCAAGTTCAGATGGGCCAAGAGAAGCCAAAGGAATGCCGTAAAGCACGAGTTTGCTAAGAGAGGCAAAGTAATGCTATGAAGCGTGCACCATGTTGCACCCTTCATTCTCTTGTTTTTCTTGTACAGTATCGCCAAAATAAGATCCTTATTACACAAGTATAAAATGACAAAATTAAAATAGTGACAAGATCTAATAGAACCACACTAATAAGCAAGATCTAACATAACTATAATAATTAGCAATATCCAACAAAATCACCATAATAAACAATATCTACAAAAAGTTGATTTTCCTGCTACAAAATCACCGTAATAAACAAGATGCAACAAAATCACCATAATAAACAAGAACCACACTAATAAACAAAATCACTGTAATAAACAAGGTTGTCTTTCCTGCTACAAAAAGACTGGACTCCAATTTCACATTACATATAACACATAAAAAATCTAATAACTACCTATTAAATGTCCTCCGCGTCGTCAGAGATGACGATGACGACGTCTTCATCACCGACGATGCCATTGCCGGAGCCTGGTGCCTCGGCATCATCAGCGGACTGAGCGGGCGGGTTGC